>BROE01000023.1:2750107-3195947 GCA_036571765.1 Plecoglossus altivelis | reverse complement strand
GCGCTCGAGGTCGTTTGCTCCAAGCATTGATTCCCACCATGACCCCATCGCTCTCTGTTAGCTATCGATCCGGAGACCTCTCCACAATGGCCACATGGGCCACACTTGGGAATTTTCACCCCGGGCGCATCTCGACTATCATGCCGGCCATGCGTCCCATTAGCCAGGTTCCCAGTAGATGAAATGCGCATAGGGATTGGGGTTCACCATAAGGGTGGCCTTCGAAAGTTTTTTGGTCGGTCTGCGATCACGTATGGTGTAGATAAGTAGCATCCTCGACCCGCCGGTCCCCCCAAACCCCGGTTGGGACGGAGCGTCCCAGAGGTCTTTCCCCGCCAAGGGCAGTGCCGTCCGCAACTAGCTCTGCTCTTAGTTGAGCTTCCACAGATGGTCGGTCAGGGAGTTTATATGATGAGTCGTGGGGTGGGGCCGGGCAATGGTTGGCGTGCCGCGCAGTGTCAGGTGGCATGCAATGTTTTGGGGGAGAGAGAAGCAGGGGGGGTAGTACCGGATGGGGGAGCGGAGCATGCAGGCCCCGTGTTACCGAGTCGTTGTTAAGGGTCCGTTGATCACTGCATTCTGCCTTAGTTGCCATCTGATGATGCTCATGGCTTGATTCTATTGGGGAAAAGAGCCCCGCGTGGTTTGTCAGAGCTGATGCATGCTGTTCACGCTACATGCGCAGGTCATACACCTGATCAACGAGCACCATGTCGTTCTTATCCACTTAGCGGTAGACGTAGTCGCTAGACGACACAACGCTCACGTGAGCGAGGGAGCAGGGTGCAGTGTAGACGAGGATTGGTGGCCCCCCTCACTATCTCACCTACACACACTAACGGCTCCCCCACATTCTTCATTCCCGACAACCCTCGTACCCGAAGGCCCCAAATTGCAACCAAAGTAACCACCTTGAGGGAAGGAAGCCCAAAGAAGGTGCTAACGCTGAGGGGTTGTTCCCGATTCCGCTGGCCCGCCGTATCCGACGCAAAGTAGGATGGCAGGAGAAGAAAGTAGTTCTTGTCGCGCATCACCCTGTTTGTTGCGCCTCGTACAGCCCATTGTCGATCTTGCATTCAATCAGCTATAAACATTTGCATATCGCATTTGTCCTCCTAGTGCCATTATGTAACCCCATGCAGATCGTGTGCTCATGGGCGCGAGGTTGGACGGCACTGGAGATACACTCTCCCTCCACCTCTCCTCCCCCCTCCTCCCTCTTCCCTACCTCCCCCCCTCCTCCTTCTCCCCCTCCTCCCCCGCCTCCTCTTCCTCCCCCTCCTCCTCCCCTCCCATTCCCTCCACATGCCGAGGGCAGGACAACATCGATGGGGACACATTGATCATCTCGGACAGGGGATGCATGAGGACACATACACACACATGTACCACCGCGCACACACACATACTCATGCATACACACACACACTAGCATGTGCCTGCATGCACACATGCTCTCTCTCTCTCTCTCTCTCTTGCTCTCTCTCTCTCTTTCTCACACACAAACACACACACACACACACACAAATAAATATACACACACCTTGAGCCTAATCTCAGCAACGCCTCCAGCAGTTGTCCAGTAGGTGCTGTGGGGCCACCGTCGGGGCAGGGCAGGGGGAGGGGGGTGGCGTGGACCCAGGGGGCCACTGGAGGGCCTCAGGCTGTGGCTAGGCAGGTGATTCATAAACCACCGGACACTCTGGTCCCCAGGGCAGGTAGCCATCAGAGGACACACTCTCTCTCTCTCCCTCTCTCCCTCCCTGCCTCTCTCCCTGCCTCTCTCCCTCTGCTCTGTTTGTGCTGAAAGAGTAAAAACCATCTCAATCTCACCCTTTGAGAGACTGACCCACATCAAGGGTTAGACCGCACAAGGTTGGAGGCTGTGTGTGTGTGTGTGTGTGTGTGTGTGCGTGCGCGCGGGCCAACACATTTGTATCAAGCTCTCCAGGAGAATACAGCATGGTTCTGTGGTTTGATGAATGCACGGCTGTGGTTGGATTTAATTGAAACCCAGTGTGGACATTCAGGTCGCGATCGTAGATCACATTTACTTCAGCACGATTACCGAAGAGTGACTAAGTGTTCTAACGCCGCACAAGCAAGCAGCCAGCGACAACGCCCTCTGTCACCGGGGCACACTCCTGCCGCGAGCAGGACAACTGATCCATCATGCCAGCGCCTCTGTCCTTGCCTGGCGTAGAACACGGCCACCTCTCTCCCTCCCTGCTCTCCCTGGTCACCAGCACCCAGGGTGGTACTGCCCACCTGCCTACAGCACAGGCCCAACCCTGGCATCCATCACTCTCACCGCCCCTCCCCCCCCCCTTCCCTTCCTCGTAAGCACACACACACACACACACAAGGACACGCACATGGCTCATCCGTCTGAGTCAGGGTAGATGGTGCCGTCCGTCAGGAGAGTGAGTGAGGACAGGGGGTGGGACTTGAGGCCATGTGTGACTGCTGGGCCAGGCTGAGATGGAGGGACCACTCCCTGCAGATGCTCTCTCCTCTGCGGACCTCACATGCTCACAGTGGGCGTTCACTCACCCACCAACGTTTTAGTACGTTTGCCTAATGATCTGCTAGACTAGAATAGCCTTAGCGATAATTGTTTGAGCTTGCTATAGCAGACTCATCATTCATTGAAGTTGTGGACTAGTCGTGTTCCAGACCTTGATTTTTAAAAACTTCTCGTTTATTTTGGACATCAATTCGTAATCCCCAAACATTTTTTTTTTCTTCCATTGATTCCAGCCACACTCGTGCACCAATAGAATCCCAGCGTAGATCAAGCCCCTCACCAGCTCCCCAGCCTCTGGCCAATAGCGGACGGGGAAGATGTTTAGGTCCATTACAATAAAACGTATAGAGAAGAAGGAAGGATGTTTCCAGGCCCTCTGTACCAAACAGTTTCCCCACCAAACAAAAGGGTCTGGATAACAATAGTGTGTTTCTAATCGGACCATTCTTGAGGCTCTGGCGTGGCGTCCCAAATGAGGACTGATGTCTCCGAGCGCCATTGTCTGCTCCAAATTGACCTGGAGAAACCCCCACTCCAGGGTGAGTGTGCTGCCCAAGGTAGAGCCCAGCCCTCGCTGCTGTGACACTCTGGAAATCCACTTCATTCTCTCTTAATTGCGCCCTATTCAGTCCAATTCAGATTGCTTGTTACAATATAAAGACATAGACTCTAATGAGTTTGGGGAAGTGGAGAGAGACGTGCGCGGACGCGTGTGAGAGAGATTGCGTGTCACAGCAATATGGGGCACCTTTTCTCATTCTTTTTTTTCCCATTCTTTCTCGGCCAGTGACGCTGGAGGGCCCACGACGCTTCTTCAGTTAGCACACGGACGAACCCCCCACCACCACCACCACCACCACCACCACCCCCCCGTCCCCGTCCCCGTCCTAATCCACATCCTCATTCACACGTTTTCACTCATTCAGAAACACCCAGGCTTTAAATAGCCCCCGATGAGATTTAAAGCCACCAAATCTCTTTACGCAGTGAAAGGGGGAGCTATTTTGTGGAGACTTTTAACTATGGCTGGTGTGCTATTTATTAGCAGTATCACTCACCAAAAACAAAATACCTGAAGGGAGCTGTTGCTCATGCTGAGAAAGTTGAATGTAGTCTGGGGGCGCTGGGGTGACTGTGTGTTAGCCTGTCTGTTTAGGGCACAATACCCTTCATCCAAGGCTAGGAGCGAACAATAGCCTTTAGCCAATTAAAACGGAAGGCGAATTGGAATGATAAAATGTTCAAATGTCTAATATCAGCAGGTAGTCATTACACGCCCCCTCTTCCTGTTCTCAACCTTTGTATTGCCTCGTAATACATTGTTTGCACTACAATCATGTGTCGGTTTCTGGTGCTGAAGGATAATGATTGTGCTAATCCAACAAAGCAAAAATCCCCTTTTGCACATCATGGAATTTCGTTGTAAACTTGTGACCTTATTAACCTTCCTAATCCCCGACTGCGTGCGCATGATAAGGGGCTTACACACACACCCTACACACACACCCTACACACACACCCTACACACACCCTACACACGCACCCTACACACACACACCCTATACACACCCACACACACGCACCCCTGTCACTTTGAAGCAGGGCACAAGTGCAGACTTCACCCCCCCCCCCCCCCCCGTCAAAACAGACACACACACTGCATGCTCTCTACACTTCTCAACAGACCTGAAGATCAGCAAACAGTCCCACCATGGTACCCAAGCACTTTGTCACCCCCCAACCTGCACAAGGGGGTAACCCCACAACTGCCCCGCGACGCTTTCCTCACGCGGCGAGTCCTTCAGAGCTGCGCGTGGCACAGGTCTGATTGGTATTAAGTGCTGAGATTAAAAAGCCATCTCGGAGGTCAGGTTAGCTGGTGTTCATTTGAATGCTTGGGGAGGGCTGGGCCAGGCGCTAGATAATTCTCTCATTAGCGCCACTCAAACCCTGAGTGACAACGCGGGTGAGCGGGAGCATGTCGCTACAACACTTAGACTTAATTAGTGCGAGCGCACTGTTGCTCCCCTCTCCTCCGCCCCTCACTCCCTCCCTCCCTCCCACCCCCTGCCCCCGTCCGCCCGGCGGCAGCCCCTGCTCTCCGGCGAGGAGGCCAGGACCTCGTATGACTTCCCCCTTCGCTCGGGCTGCTTGGCCTCAGGCACCGCCATCACTCAGATCAGAGGACGGTTCTGAAGTCCAGAGAACAGTTGTGGAAGGGGGAGACTGGGGGGAGGGGGGAGGCTGCATGCTCAGCTCCCCTTAATGACCTCATCTGGGGCTATTCCAGTTAGCAGTGCGCGCAAGTGCAGTGCCCATTCTCGCGAGGTCCGTGGCTTCAGCACTTGCTGCAGCTCATCAAGCCAGCGGACAGGCTCGCATTTCTTTCTCACAAACTGTTGTCCGCAACAACTCCTGCACACGACGCAGCACGTCCCGAGTCCTGAGCAGGACGCCAGCGGCGTTTCAGCTGCACACAAGCCCCGAATCTGTGGATGATCGAGCCACAGACAGACGTACATGCACAGAGACAGACAGACAGACAAACACAGAGATTCCCTCCTTTATAGTCGGGATGGGATGGAGACGATCGAGGTTGAGTTGCGGAAGCGGAGAAATGTATTGCTGGAAAAAGCATGGTGGATGTTGGGTGCAATGCAGTTGCAAATTGCCGGTTTGGTTTGTTTACTCTGTTGTCTGTTTGCCAAGCAGAGTTGTATGCATTCTGTCTCTGCATGGATCCTTTCTCTCTGCCACCCTCAGCATACAGTATATTCTCTTCTCATTTCAAGCAGTGACGAGTGTCACACACGCTCACACACATTCACACACAGATACTCTCCTGCGGTTTTCGCTGTAAGAGGTAGGGTTGGGCTCATTGGCTACCTCACACACACAGGGGGTGTCTCTCCCACCCTGCCGGGCCTACCCACCACACACACACACACACACACACACACTGCATACCAATCCCCACACATCTCACCCACTGTGCACACATGAGTGACTGAATATTCAGTGAGCTTTCAATTTTTCAAGGGGGTCCATGAACCGCCATCATGGAGTGCCATCATTCGCCAGAGAGTTGGACTCCAGCCGTCGTTAGCGAGGTCATTTCCTGTCTCTCAGGGAGAACAAAAAAGAAAAACTTTGAGCAGTTTGTTCTTTTTTTCCCCTCTCGATTCCTTTCTTTGCTTCAGTTTCCTCATTTGATTCATCCCTAATTCCATTTCCCGTATTGAAAGCCCAACATTCATCCCTCAATCTTGCTCCCCTCCCTGCACCCTCCACCAAATTCCCAAAATTCCTGTCAAGGCTATCCAAAGTGCCTTTTTAACTCCGATGTCACGCTTCTTACAACATTGACAAAAGTAGCGGTGGAGCTCCAAAAAGCGAGTTACGGCGCTCTAAAGCATTTCTCCTCCTGTCTAATGTGGTGCATACACAGGCTCAGATTGGGCGAGGGAGAAAGTGGCTCCCAGCAGAAAGGAGGGAGGAGGATGGGAGGAGGATGGGGGGGGAGAAGTGGGGGGGGGGCGTGGCAATTGGGTTGCCATGAAGGATGGGGTGAAAACAGTTCTTTTTCTTCGCCAATGTTTTGCATTAATATGAATTCCCACTAAAATGTCTGGCAAAGTAGGTCGATGGGATTTAGAAAGTTTGGCTTCTCTTTTTTTTTCCTTGGTTCTCTCATCAATGGAGAATGAGCAGTGTGATTGGAGGGGGGATATGAGCTAGAGAGAGATGACGGGGGGGGGGGGGGACAGAGATGAGAGACATATTGAGATGGAGAGAGGGCAGAAGGTTTGTTTCTCTGGAGGCCTGCCTTGTTGAAAGAAGAAGAGAGGCCATTATTGACAGGGGGATGGAGAGAGTGAGATGGAGAATGAGAGAGAGAAATGGGGAGATACAAGTACGAATGTCTGTCTTTATGTTTCGATATTAAAGACGCAGTCTCCCGAAGGTAAATGCATATGAGTGAAAAGAAAAAGGTATTATTGGCCAGACGTCAGTGCCTTTGTACCCATAAGTACTACACTGAGACATAAGATCAGATTTTTTTTAAAACATTTTTTTATTATTCATTATAGAGATTGTTAATTGGCGGCTAAATTATTCAGTGTATTTATAATAAGTAAATCAGTTTCTAGTGTGTTGCATATTTAATAGAGCCTGTCAAAATATAACAAGTTAAGTTTGGTCCAATACAAATGGGCCTCCCTTGCTAATTTGTGAGAATGTTCCTTCGCAGCAAATCTCCATTGGTGAATGTGATTGAATGTTACAATTAAACGTACTAATTCATTGTCAGAAGCAACTTATCTATACACATGATATATTTGCAGCCTAATTGGAAAGCACGTTTAGAAATGGCCTCTTCTGCCACTTTCTACATCACAGCCTAATCGGAATAAATTCTCCCCATAATGAATTAAAGTTGGTGTTCGTCGGAGCTATTAAGAAAGACTGTAGCAGTGAATTATTTAAATGTTAATTAATGTTTCAGCGTTCAAACCTGCAATGGGCACATATTATTCCTCGGCCTCTCGCTAAAAGGCTAATCTTGCCACTCGTTAAGTGCAGAGCAACTTTTCCTCGTGCGACACGCAATCAACTATGTGGCTGTTCCCCCCCCCACCACCCCCGGCCAGCGACCGACAGAGAGATGGAAACCATCAATAAAGAGAGGACAGTTGTGGAATTACTCATGGAGTCCTGGGTGGAAATCTCAAGGAAAAAATTGGCATGCGCTCACAGCTATGAATCATGGGAAAATAAGTCATGCTCTCTTTTTGCGGCGCCTGGTTCCGTGCTGCGGATCAGACCCTGGATGATGGTGTAGACCTCCAGCTGCAGTTTGTGCGACTGGTCCTCCAAGCCTCGTTGGACTGCAAATGGATTGTTGGTTAATAATTAATGCATAATGTCTAGACAGTTGGCCTAGTATGTAGATGCAGAGGAACAAGAAAAGAAAGGAAAACACCAATACGAAATCTCGAAAAAGCAAAACACTGAAGAAGTAGCTAGTTAGTGTTTTGTGATAATGGGTTGGGGGCCACTCCCCCTACCAGACAGCCCAGGCTCCGTACGTCTAATGTCCAGGGGCATGCTTCATCTTGCAGCACGCGAACTGTATAATAACTTGTATGTCCTCTCCGTGTGTCCAGTCAGCAGGGAGATGGCAGCGACAGCCATTAAGCCTCCACTCTGGCTGCTGCTAATGACTCATGGCTACGGCTACACAGAGGTCGCCTTCGAAAATAGCAGGGAAACTTCCAGCGTGCGCAAAGCGCCTGCTAAACTGAAGTCAGCAGCGCTCATCCACCAGAAGAGCCCCGGGGGAGTATCAGAGGGGGGTGGGAGATCCGCACACTCATCCACAACAATCTGCTGGGAATCCACGCCGGCTGCACGTTGGGGTTATTGATGGAGACACAATAGCGCGTTATACATCACAAGACGAAAGAGACTGATTCGGCCTGACTGAGACAGAGGAGGCCTGGAGAGACATTAGTCTCAACTGTGCAAAACCATAAACACTGAAAACAAATCCACTGCGCGTCCCTTCATTTTAAGTATTTCAAGAAAATCACTGCAGCATTGGCGAAGAATAGAATGTGAATAGTAAGTAGGACTGTAGACTGGGATTGGGGTGGGTGTATTAAATCGAACTAGCGATTACAAAAGCGTACCTATACATTCAAAATACTCCACGGAAAATCAGGACAGTTGACTGTTTTGCGCATATTTTAAGCTACTAAACGTTGCTTTGCCTCTCGATTGGGGTTACGCAGCTCCTCGATGTCAATCAATCCAGTTGAGGGTTTGGACATCCTTTGTTTGCCAAACGACGCGATTTATTATTCCATTTCTTTGTATGGTCTTCATTTCCCCCAGAAGCGACATGCAGTACGCTAAAACGATGGTGAATGTGTCACATAGAACATAGTTATCCGCTAAAAAAACAGAGCTGAAAACTTCAACTTGTGTATGTGGTCGAACACGCGAGATTTGTCCGTTTATGTGTGGCACCGAGACTTTAGCTGCGGATCTACGCGGTAGCTCTGATGCCCTATTCCAAAGGACACGCAGACTGCCAACTCATTCACTAGTGGCTCGAATGATAACCGCCGCACGCCACACCTCTTCACGCAAATGACTGCACAAGTCAACGCCACCCCCGGCCAGCGACCGACAGAGAGATGGAAACCATCAATAAAGAGAGGACAGTTGTGGAATTACTCATGGAGTCCTGGGTGGAAATCTCAAGGAAAAAATTGGCATGCGCTCACAGCTATGAATCATGGGAAAATAAGTCATGCTCTCTTTTTGCGGCGCCTGGTTCCGTGCTGCGGATCAGACCCTGGATGATGGTGTAGACCTCCAGCTGCAGTTTGTGCGACTGGTCCTCCAAGCCTCGTTGGACTGCAAATGGATTGTTGGTTAATAATTAATGCATAATGTCTAGACAGTTGGCCTAGTATGTAGATGCAGAGGAACAAGAAAAGAAAGGAAAACACCAATACGAAATCTCGAAAAAGCAAAACACTGAAGAAGTAGCTAGTTAGTGTTTTGTGATAATGGGTTGGGGGCCACTCCCCCTACCAGACAGCCCAGGCTCCGTACGTCTAATGTCCAGGGGCATGCTTCATCTTGCAGCACGCGAACTGTATAATAACTTGTATGTCCTCTCCGTGTGTCCAGTCAGCAGGGAGATGGCAGCGACAGCCATTAAGCCTCCACTCTGGCTGCTGCTAATGACTCATGGCTACGGCTACACAGAGGTCGCCTTCGAAAATAGCAGGGAAACTTCCAGCGTGCGCAAAGCGCCTGCTAAACTGAAGTCAGCAGCGCTCATCCACCAGAAGAGCCCCGGGGGAGTATCAGAGGGGGGTGGGAGAGCCGCACACTCATCCACAACAATCTGCTGGGAATCCACGCCGGCTGCACGTTGGGGTTATTGATGGAGACACAATAGCGCGTTATACATCACAAGACGAAAGAGACTGATTCGGCCTGACTGAGACAGAGGAGGCCTGGAGAGACATTAGTCTCAACTGTTGAAAACTATCTGCATAGCCAACTGGATGTCAGAGCACAATATGTTTATTAATGCAAACAAAGTCACATAATACAGGATATAAATGATCACACTCTCCGTAAAAGTGCATAAATATTAATTTCCAAAACACAAGATATATGATCATGTGAGAAGTCATTTGGTGCCATCTATATATATCCATGTTATATAATTCATTATTTACAATAAATTCCAGATTTTGTGGCACCTAAACAGTTTGACACATTACTGCATAATTTCCCAAGCTGTAGTACCATGTCCCACCACATAGTGGCAGCATAGACTCAGAAACTCCCCAGAATTTACCCCCCCAAAAAACAACTTTTACCCCTAACGACTTCAAAGTAACAGTATCAGGTTACTTAAACCTCGATCAAGCTCGACTGGTTGAATAATCGTTTTAATACCGTGTCGTTTCATGAGATATATTTAGCATTTCAACTAACAAGGGCTTGAGGAGAGCTATTCAGGGTCGACCAACCGAAAGCACAAAACCACCACAACCCAACCGCCCGACCAACCCTGCTTTAACAGTCCTGCCTCCCCACAAACAGCTCCTCTCGTCTCCGGATCTCCAAGCGTCCTGCTGAACGCAGGGAACCAAGACCGGACGTTTTGTCTGCCTCCCCTCCCCCTCAGTCAGGAGACCGAACAGCTGTTGAGGCCTCACATGACACAGCACCTGCCCATCCCATGCTGTCTCCTGAGGTCCATCATCGCGGACGACTCCCTCACGGCGTTCCGCGGAGAAGCTTTGATCAAGCACCGGTGATTCACCCGTTGGTTCTGTGACAAAGAGTCGAATCTGCTAGAACGTGGCGGCTTGAAACAAAGTGTGGAGTATGCCACCTACAGATCAATGCGGGGAAACACGCATTAACCTTCCGGTTAATTGGAAAGGTCTTTATATTCTAACAAACTGTCGTGGTCCTTGGATCCAGATGTTCCCATCTTTTTCTATGCTTGGATAGGTAGAATGAAGTTATGTGATTTTTCACCCCATGACTAGCTCATTCGGAGGAAATGACATCATCCTCCTGAGTATTGGGAGCTATTAGGAGTGTCAAATGACTGTGGAAGCCCAGCCAGACCAGACCTGTTCCCTCTCTGTCTCCCGCAACCAAATCCCATCATTGTATGGAGCCTAAAAGCCATTCTGCTTTGCTTACCCAGGCCAAATCCTTCAAAGCATTTCCTACACGTCTAGTGTGGAACACGTTTCCTATAGTTTGTGCGTAGAGAAAGGAGTGGCTTTAAATACAAAGGGCCGTCTCAAAGTGAATCGGGTTTTTTTTTTTTCAAGCCTGCTTTGGTGGGCTGGCTTTCCAGCAGCCCCTGAGTGTTAGCCTAATCTCTTAGTATCCCAGACGGTCCGCCCTCATGCCTGACCCCCCCCTTCCCCTCCGCTCCCTCCCCCCCCCCCCCCCCCCCCCCGGCGCCTGTCTCAAGCAGCACCTGGACAGCCTTCGGAAGCTGGGTACGTGGAGTCAGGATGTGAGGGCCCCACTTCCCTCACCCGCATCAGAGACCCATGGGGGCTGTCTAGGATGAGATGTATCATACTCACACACACACACACACACACACACGCGCGCACAGACAAACATCCGTTTGAGTATACAACGTCTATACAATGTGTGTCGTAGACACACACAGTAACACTATTACCTGGTATTTTGGCTCCTTGCATCCACCTCAATGCACTGTGCCTCACACACCAGTGGGCCAACCCTGGGCCATGTCAGTGTTGGCAGCTGGAGCTGCGTCTGGAAGCCATTCAGCTGGCCTGCTCTACTGCGTAGGGAATTCTGCCCTCTCCAAAAACCTCTTTGTAAAGATTGACTGGAAATTGGGAAGGCTAGAATACTCATTTCTACGGAGTTAAGTCAACTTAACACTCTTTGGCCAGGACCTTTGCTTCTGTGCCAAAGTCAGGCAAAAAAAAAAAACACTTCTTTGTGAGAGCAAGTGAGGGAGCTTAGGTCTGTTTTATAAAGCGTTTTCTGGGCTGACAAAGTCAAGTCATTCTTTAAGAATGCATGTGACTGCACACTGCTTACAGGCTTCTGCCAAACCAAAACGAACTGACTTCTAATAGTTCAGTAGCTGATCTTGTTGTCACCGATTGTCTTGGGTTTGATCAAAAGCCTTATATAGTAACGTTGACAAATAGGAAATGTATCAAAAAACAGTTTTAATCCAAAAAAAGCGATGACTGGTTCATGTCTGTGAACTGACTACCCAAAACGTGTACGTCCACATTTCAGATTTGTTTAGGTGCTCTGTGTTGTTAAATCATCCATAGCCTGAGTTCTGTATTTGGCGATGGTCCTGGCGTACTCCTTTCCAGACACGTAGCTGGACCGCTTCAGCTCGCCTGAGAAGTCGACGTGGAACAGGCCAAAACGCACGCTATACCCACTCGCCCACTCAAAGTTATCCAGGAGAGACCAGGCAAAGTAGCCCCTGACATCCACCCCGTCCTGCTGGATAGCTGCACAGAGATACAACACAGATACAGAGATACAACACAGATACAGAGATACAACACAGATACAGAGATACAACACAGACACAGAGATACCACACAGCAACGTCTTACAGCACGGAACCATTGTAGATTCGCCAGGTGATTCAAAAACGTTTCATCAGGTCAATCTACTGTATGACAACACCACTGAGCAGTTTCATCCTGCTTCTACATGTAAGGGAACAAGGGAACGGGCAAGTGAAGGATATGTCACACGGCCCACTGGACCAATCGGTACCTTTGCCTACTTCCTGGATGGTGTCCAGGTAGTACCCAGCACGCTGGACGTCCTCCAGGTTCACCGGGCCCACCTGAGAGAAGCCGTTCTCTGTGATGTAGATCTCAGGCCCGTTCAAAGTATCCTGAACAGTCATAAGAAGAGATGTTATTGTTCAGACAATGCATCATCAAACCAACAGTGATTCAGCTGTAAAAGCTGCCAGTGAAGTCCACAGAGCGGTGGACTTTGTTTGCTGGCACTATTACAGCAAACAAGTCTAACTAATGGGCTGTGACAGCTCCCAACGGCAGGACACATTGCTCAATCTCGGATAGTTTGTACCTAAATGATGTCTTCATTGAATGTGACAACAAACTAATGGAGAATCAATCTGTTTGTGAGCACGTTTAAAAAAATAAATAAAGGACGGAAATAAAATTGATTACAAGCCGCTAAACAAACGTTCTCTGATCCTGGTTGGGGTCAATTTGGAATCCAACGAGCCAGCTAGCTTCTCAAATGAACGAAAGGACAACTTGTTATTCCCCACTCATCGTTCCTGCTCGGAAACTGTCTGGACTGGAGTCGCCCCCTCCCTGCCTGCCTCCTTCCTGTACCTTGATGTATCTCAGCAGGTTCCTCAGGCCCTCAGGGACCACAGCCAGCCAGGAGACCCCGCACACAGGCCAGGAGGCGTCCATCACCCCCTCCGCGTCCCGGTCGCAGTTGACGCTCAGCGTTCCTCCACGGGCTCCCGTCGCTTTCACCTTACGGGACGTGTAGTAGTTGAGGGCAAAGAAATCGGCCGTTCCCAGAACGCTAGGCTCATGCTCTGAGAAAGTGGGGAGTCTGGGACGCCCCTGGTAACCCTGCTCCTTGCTTCTCCGCTCTACGTTGGACCTCATCACGCCGGGGTAGTCTCCAGTCAGGAACACGGGCCAGGCGAACCATCCCAAGGTGAAGGCTAGGTAGCGTTGAGTAGCGGCCAGGTCTTCAGAGCTATCAGGGTCCAGAGGCTCGGCCCAGTCACTGTTGATAGCCAGGGACACCGCACCGCCCTGAGTGGCCTTGTAGAGGGAGTGGTAGCTGTGCCAGGCCCTGGCGTGGGCACGCAGCATGTTGTGACCCACGATGTAGGCCGACACCCCCGGCTCCTTGCACCCTGGTGCAAACAGGCCATCCTCGTAGCCCATCTTGGCACAGACGTAGGGTTCGTTGATGGTTATCCACAGCTTGACGCGGTCCCCGAACTTTCGGAAGCAGAACTTGGCGTAGGTGTCAAAAATGTCCGCCATCTCTGGGGATGTCCACCCTCCCTGATCCTGAAGCGCTTGGGGCAAGTCAAAATGGTAGAGCGTAACCATGGGCGACACGTTGTTGGCCAGCAGGTCATCGATCACTTTGTCATAGTACTGCACCCCTAAGGGACAAACATTGTGTGAGCTAACAGGTATAGCGCTGACGAGCTTGGTCGTGCCAGTGCAGAGCGGCAAGCCAACAGGTTACCTTTCTCATTCACATGCCGCTCTGTTCCGTCAGGCAACAGGCGAGCCCAGGAGAAGGACAGGCGGTAGTGGGTGAGCCCCAGCTGGAGGATACACCCCAGGTCCTCCTCCCAGAGCTGGTAGCTGTTACAGCTGACATCTCCACTCTGGTCCTCAAACACTCTGCCTTTCCCATGGCAGAAGGTATCCCATATGCTTGGGCCCTTACCGTCTGCATCCCAGCCCCCTTATAGAAGGGCACAGTGACAAGGCATGAGGCAAGCAGAAGAGTGGCAACACAGTGTAACATGGGTAATTAGATTACTAATGAGCATCTCAGTGACCTGCCAGTGTAGTCTGAAGAGCAGACTTACGGGCACATGAAGAGGCATGTAATACACAGACACGCACACACACTTATATAGTTATGGGTCGTATTAACGTAGTAGTAAGCGTTTTATATATGAAACGCTTATTAATACGTTAACACATTACTGCACTACACATCATTAAATCAAAAGATAGTGTGCATTATTTTTTTATGGTGGGTGTGCTTGTTACATTTCCAAATGATATTCTGCTTTAAGTATCCTGTCGTGGGTGCATTACCTTCTATTTGATAGGCGGCAGTTGCTGCTCCCCATGCAAAGTTATCCGGGAACATTACTCCGCAGCACGCGTGATTTTCTAAGGTTTGCAATGAACAGGTGTTGAAGACATAAAGTGATCAAACTTTGTTGTGAATGAAGGATTACAATACTAGCATTATCAGAGACAATTGCGCAGCTTTATTCCGATAGCTCACGACGAACGTGTTCACAAGCGTCAGTGTGAGCCCATAGCTGCGCAGTAACTGATATCTAATTAGTTTAGATATAAAAATAACTTAATCATTCATTGTCGTAATTTCTTTTGTTTATAATATACACTTGCTAATCTAAATGTGCAAAAAAAAGAAGCAAAACGCGGAATGAGTTCTGTCAATAACTGCTAGCAAATGCCTTTGCGCAATAATAAAGTTACTTCCACACGTTTACCGTATAGTATAATAAAATAGCGGTCATTGTTAATGTAATTCTTAGATATTGCCTACGATTTGAGTGTGCGTGTCACTGCTTCTGAAAGCTGTAAAGCTTCCTCTTGGCGTTTGTCAACACAGAATAGAGAAACACTTCTGGTGTGTTCAGAAGTCGTCTGGCCGAGAAGTTCAATAACAAACGGGCGAACAAACAGAGCAAGCCCTCTCTTTGCAGACAGACCTCTTTCAGAAGTTGTCAAACTGTCTGAATAATGGCTAGAAGCGAAGAGCTTTGCATTGCCCCCAGGTACGTAAGGTCAACTGGGTGCAGTCTGAAGCCAGCCACAGACTCGATCAGGTCATTAGACGTGAAGGATGGATGGATTCTGTAGACCTCCGTTGTACGTGAAGAATCAGCCTGCAAGGCCATTGTTCTGTTCTCCACATGTGGGATCTTGCAGAGTTTCCCCAGATCTGGCCTTTCCAGGATACTGCCCATCACAAGCTAGCCTGAACTTGTTATGGAAGTGAAGAAGAAGCCTTGAGTAAATGCAACTGAGCCCGAGCTGAGTCTGAGCTGGAACTGACTAAAAAGGGATTGAAACGTCAGAGTAGTACAGTATGGACAAGGACAGTGCTTTAAATTAATCAGCATGGGATTAATACTATTTCTACTCGATTTGATGATTGCTTTAACACTTAATGTGGTATAATATCGGTCAATGCACTGATTGAACTGAGCGTGAGGTGTTATTGAATTTGTACCTGATTAATATAACCTACAAACACAATTGCACGGTTGTACATTTGTAAATTTAGTTTATTGATTGAGGACACAGTACTTTCTAATACAAGCGTATCTTTTCGTATGCCTCTTTCTTCACACTCTTTTACAGAAATGAACCTGGAGGGAGATAATGAAAGAGAGAATGAAAGAGGGCTGTCCTACAGAGAAAACCTGTGGTGACGTCAGGGGGTGCAAATGCAACATGGAGCCCGGGGCAGGACTTTGAGTGCAGTTCTCAATGGAAAGAAAGCCAAAGAGTACTTTCATACTCTGTGAAGGTATCATGAACTGAAAGAAAAGCTCTGGATATAGTCGGACATCATACGTGGATTAACGTGCCAGGAACGACGTTTTTCATTCGGATACATTTTTTGTCATTTTCGCAGTTGTTTTTGTGTGCCGTGATTCTGTTTTACACATACATCTGTAACCAGTGTACTCCTTTCTGGGGAATGTTGCTTTTTAACAGTTAGACATGTTAATTAGAGCTTTCATTTCTTGATCCATACCGTCTCCACTGTGACAGTCTTCTCCCGAGGAAAGAAAGTTTGAAAAGCTTGGCGTGATCACATTTCCTAAAGTTAGTGCGCGTTATCTTGGGATGAGTGCAGCTGTCTCCTTTGGAATAGGCAGAACTCACTTGGATCCGCGCTATTGGCAACAAAGAAACCCCTTTCACACTCACAGTTGAAGTTCTGTGGTGTAACTATGTTCTATGTGACACATTCACCATCGTTTTAGCGTACTGCATGTCGCTTCTGGGGGAAATGAAGACCATACAAAGAAATGGAATAATAAATCGCGTCGTTTGGCAAACAAAGGATGTCCAAACCCTCAACTGGATTGATTGACATCGAGGAGCTGCGTAACCCCAATCGAGAGGCAAAGCAACGTTTAGTAGCTTAAAATATGCGCAAAACAGTCAACTGTCCTGATTTTCCGTGGAGTATTTTGAATGTATAGGTACGCTTTTGTAATCGCTAGTTCGATTTAATACACCCACCCCAATCCCAGTCTACAGTCCTACTTACTATTCACATTCTATTCTTCGCCAATGCTGCAGTGATTTTCTTGAAATACTTAAAATGAAGGGACGCGCAGTGGATTTGTTTTCAGTGTTTATGGTTTTGCTGCTCGGTGGTGATAGCTCGACGGTATCATCTGATTGTAAATCCTATGATGAACGATCGAAAAGCGCAGGGAAAATCGTGCCGTCTGTGGCAACGGCCGACAGGAAAGTGGTTTGCAGCAATATGGAACTCCAGCAGGTGTTACCACCAGACTCCTTCCCCAACAGAACAGTTACACTGTGAGTATGAATCATTGCTGCCTCCACACATTCTTCTTGGTTTATCTCTTAGTATAGATTGCACCGTCGAAAATATGCTGCTCCTTGTAGATGTCACTGATTTGAATGTATTTTTGTTCATTGCACTTTCTATACGATGATGGCTTGTGTGTGCTCACTTGTGTCATTTGGAGAGCATCATCATAGTCAATTAGCCTCAATTAACTGCACTACTTTAATCTGTCGGCCTGTTTTTTTACTTTTCTTGTCCAACATGGACATAAGCGAGAAACTACTCCTCGGATATGATGTAGTCTTTAGGACTGGCCAGGGACACAGGTCACTGTGTACAGTGCCTGTTACCTCTTCTCTGTTTCACATCTGTCAGTTGGATTCTATATCGGTGTTTAAGACAAATGCAACAGATGCCATGGCTTTCAATAGTGCAGTCTTGCCCACGCATACGGTGAGCATGGCACTCATAAATACCCTAGAAATGTTAACTATAAATATATACGCTTGACTTCGTCGAATGCAACATTGCAGTTTTGCACACAGTCTCTCCTGCGTGTCTCGAAACAGTGTTGGCGTAAACAATTCAAACAACAGTTGGAAGCAAACAGACTCTAGTATCTAGTCTCGTATCCTTTTCTGAAGTGGACGTTGCACTTTGTGACTAATTCAACACAAAGGTGAAGCATTTCCCTGCAGTGAGACCTGTGACCTGTGCTGTGGTGGTGGAGGGCACGTGGGCTTCACCAAGGGGCGAAGTTGAAGACCAACGTTGTAATGTGCTCCCTTAGAAGGCACCAGCCAAGCAGGTTTGAAAGACTCAGTTCTGCAGTTGTCAGTCTTTGTGTGGCCTTTTGCTCCCCACCAAGAAGGAGAGGGGAAGTGAGGGTAACACAGGCAAAGGAACAGAAGTGCCCCCCCCCCCCCCCTTCTCCTCAAAAAAAAAGAAAAACAACTTTGAATAGACTGGAGGGATTAAAGTATTCACATGTTATGGATGAGGATTATATATAGATTATTTTAGGCCTACCAGAACTCTCTGACTGACACAGCATGCCCTGGCATTCCGACAACCGCACATTGTTTATGCATTTTTGTTTGTCAGTTTCTCTTTCTTTGTTAAACTCCGTGAAAGTCTTTCTTCATCTCTAGTTTCCTGGTGTTATCACTGGGTGATTGGGCTATTTAGTACTCCCGTCATGCTATGCGATGTTTCTGTATGGGGGTCAACTCCGAAGTTGCAGTCCCCTCATTCTAGTTGAGTTTGACAGTGATAGATTGGGATGGGAAACATTCTCCTTGTGTATTTGCCCTCAGTCAAACACCATACTCCACGGTTGTAAACATGGCGGCCGCAGTAGTGAGAGGGGTAATTAGGCTGCGCTTTTGTGAGAAGTTCTCAAGCATTCCTCCGGGTTCTTCACTTAATCTCCCACACTGGGTTTGTATGTTTTTTTCAGCATTTGTCAACAAGGTCCGCGGCCCCCAAAAAAGTTATTTGTCTTTGCAGTCTCTGTAAAATAAAAAATAAATAAATAAAAGTGAACTCAACTGTTTGCATGACTGCAATTGAGAAGGTGTTTTGATTTATGGCCTGTAAAGTTTGCGACCCTCCTGGAAGGTGCAGAGGTCCAGGGCTCTGTTTATGACCTGCGTCCTGATATAGGCCTGGACACAGCCAGCCTGTGCTGACTAGGAGCAATAGCACTGGCCAAACCATACTTTACCTTACCAGACCCTGACAATCAATCACTTCCTCTGTTCTGTACACTGTAGGACCCACTTTCTTTCTTTCACTCTTTTTCAATTCATTCCATTCGTTGTGAATTGGGTTGACAAGACAAGCAGGCAAATATTGCTAATCTCTCTCTCTCTCTCTCTCTCTCTCTCTCTCTCTGTGTGTTCATTACGGTCTCTTCCTCTCGTAGGGGATCAAGTTCTCTCTATTTTACACCCCCACTAGCTCATGGCGAGACAAGAGAAAGTTCTGGAAAGCAGGTCAATGTTCATTCTGTAATAAGGAATATATGAAGTTATTCAAACAATACTGCAATACAAGCATGTTGTTTGTTTTAAGAGATGGGCTCTTGTTTAGGATCCCGTAGAGGTCTGAGTGAGGACAGCCCAGCACTGCGTCCGCATGATTGTCCTTGTTTGCTATCCAGGGTCAGGCCAAAACAACTCGCACCACACCTCTCAGCACGGGTAAACAACCTGTCGCTCGGTGTTTGTTTTGCCTGTCCTTCACAGCATTGTGGCGCTGCGTCAGCCGTCCGCTCTCCCAAATAATGACACTTTACGAGCGCTCACGCCACATGCAGACGCTGTTCAAACTCAACCTCGCATTTCTTTTTTTTTTCTTTTTTTTTTTTTTCTTTCCCCCCGGTTCTGTGATCGTGTTTCGATGTTGGTTTAGCTGCTGTTTCTGTGAGTTCCCCTGGGTTGTGTGCCTCTTAAAAATGGCCCATTGACACGCCTTCTGCATGTGCAAATTAAAGACCTCGTCAAAAATGAAGTGTGATTAGAGACCCATTTATCATACCTTTTTCCCCCCTTTGACCAAACACTTCCTGCCGCTGTTGGGATCGACTTTTCCGGGGAGGAGCCAAGCCGAACTGGCCCACTAAAAGAGGACCACTTAAAGAGGCTAGGTGGAGTGTGTGATTCTGCTCTGTCTCAAGTCATTCATCTTCAGGGACAAAGTTGACGATTGTGGAATGCCTGTGAGAGTGTGGGTCCTCCATGGAGAGGTCAGTTGTAGGCTTGTCTGGAGGGAAGGAATGAAGGGACCAACTGATTCTGCATTCCTTAGTAATCTGAGAGGAAATGACACAAACGTGTTTACAACTGTCTCCTCGTCTCCAGTGTCTTTTTTTTACTGCAATGGGCCTGCAATGTATCCCCCTCTTCCTCACCTCGGGCTGAATTGATGGTGCCCGAGGTGCACGCTCCGCTCCTCTTATATCCGACTAACCTAACCGGACGGCCGTATATCACGCTGGGTTTTCGGGTGCACAGTCGCAGAGATCATATTTCTTCACTCCACTTGTTGAGTGTTCATGGGATCCCTTCCCAGAAACACCTAGACTGAGCTGCGTGGCCAATCCCCACCTCAGGGCATTCTAAGATTGATGTGGCCAACAGCCAGGCACTTCCTCCCTCTGCAGGAAGAGCATGTCTGATTTGACGACACCGCGGTGTCCAGTAAATGGTCCGAGGGGCCACAAGGCCAGGGCAGGTACATGTGTGGCTTCCTGAGGGCCTGCTCTAGAGCTGGGAGGGATGGAAAGACCACATCTCTCACCATTGAAGCAAAGTAGAGGAGGGGGTTGCTTTGACTCCACATGCCTCGTGGAAAAAGTGATTCATCGCAGCATTTGCATTCAGAATCGCACTTTTGCACCCCTTGCATTTGCTATCCAAAGTACCCGGAGATTGAGATGGATCTGTGGTGAAGGTGATGCAGAACCAGAGGCGAGGATCCCACCTCACGGCACTCATCTGATTTGTTTATCGGCTCCAGCGTGGCAAGTCGAAGCTGTTAGGCCGGGAGCCTTTGAAGTGTTTGTGTAACTTGTGCCCAGGAGGATGCACTCATGCATGTCCGGTGGTTGGAAAGGTTTGTTTCCCCCCCCCCTTTGCAGACAAGCCTCTCAGCCCCAAAGCAGCGCTGCCATGTTTTCCTTCGCCGTTGTGTGATGTTTGCAGAGGAAAACCAAAATCCCAGAGGCGAGGCGGAGACGCTCGGGTGTTCAGCTCTGCCTCAGACACTTAGAACTGTCGAAGCGCAGCCCTTTTCCTGTCCGAATGGGCCAAATAGAAACGGAATAGCAGATAAGCTGGTCTTACGGTTGTTCTGGTGTGTCTGTATGAGCCAGGCCGATACGGAGGCTGGCTCAGGTCCATTGACCCGCTAAGCAGCTTTTGTTGTGATGTTAGCAGGACATATCATATTACCTGGCCCTACCGGAGCTATAAGGTGGACTGGATTCTATACTTCCTGCTAATACCTTGGCACCCTGGGATTGAAAGGGGATATTGTCATGCGTCTTAGCTTTGCGATAGTGACGCAGCGCAGTCAGCGCTTGTATGACAAGTGTCCTTTTCAGTCGCGGGCTGGAAAAGGGATTCTTTGCCAGATGAGCCTGGCTCCTCCCACAGGAAGAGAGAATCCAGCTCTTGTTAGAAGCAGAGGCTAACATTGCCAAGTCATAACATGGTTAAGGACTCACCCACGTGAAATGTTAAAGTCGAGCTACAATGAAATAAACGCCTGGTTAACCCTTTTAGCTCACATTCCTAGTCATTGTACACCAATTTAACAATGTATGTATGTTAAAAAAAATCGGAATCAAGTTGTTGAGGGTTCTCCTCTCTACATCATGCATTGCCTATTAACCCTGTTTCACCTGGAAGTACTGGAGTTAAATACTCCTAAAATCCAGTTACATCCGATCTTTAAAGCTTCCTTCTGGTTATTAATATTAGTTATCATATTGTTGGCTAG
Source organism: Plecoglossus altivelis (assembly GCA_036571765.1). Lineage (NCBI taxonomy): Eukaryota > Metazoa > Chordata > Actinopteri > Osmeriformes > Plecoglossidae > Plecoglossus > Plecoglossus altivelis. Next base: position 3,174,493 of record BROE01000023.1, on the reverse strand, counting down.
CACTGCTAACGTACAGTTACAGCTGTAAGTTTTCCTTATCCAGGCTAGTGGAAGCCAGTTAAAAGTGTGGCCCAGCTATAGTTAAGCACCACAGCTGTTGACCCCTCCTTCGGTTTTTAGCACAAGAGCCCAGCCTTGCCGTGCCATGCTCTCCCCTCACAGTAGGAGTCACTTTACTGAGGGTTTACAGGCTCCACAGTGGTAAAGAACTTCCCCCCTCTGTTTGGAAAGGGCGACAGCTCTACTCCTGGCCAGGCTTTGTTTAAGCCTCCTGAGCATAAAAGAAGTGTTGAGAGGGAGAGAGAGGGGGATAACATGAGAGAGAGGGAGAGAATGAGAGAGAGGGAGAGGGGGATAGAATGAGAGAGAGAGGGGGGGGATAGAATGAGAGAGAGGGAGACAGAGAGAGAAAGAGGGATAGAAAGAGAGGGAGAGAGGAAGAAAGAGGGATAGAAGGAGAAAGAGGGAGAGAGAAAGCACTAGTTGGTTCCTTTTTTTTTGGTTCCAACTCTGCCTTTGAGGGGGTTTTGTAGTAGCTACCCTTTTAAGTCCCTCTGGTTAACATACTGTTTCCAACCTGAGGCTGAGCTTTCAACGACTTGCTTTTACTCAGATGGAAGTGCCCTCCCTTCTAGACAGATAGTCCAAATCAACTACATCTTTATGAACTATACATTAGGTATAAACATGTGCGGTATTGCAATCTGCCCGGTCTGCCAAGTAAATAAGATGGTTTCAACTTGATTCAAATGTTGCACATATGAGGAATAGAAGTGAATTCTCAACTTGAGTACATCGAGTGATAAGAATACTTCACAGTTGGAGGAAGTTTTGGTTTGTAAGGTGGCTTGGCTGAGGCCCAAGTGCTTTGCAGCACTTGTGATTTATGTCACCGACATTAGCACTTGTTATGTGAGATTTGTGCGGATCCCACTGCAGTTTGTTTCTGGCTCCGACTCAAGTGGGATCTTATCTCAGCATCTAGATAAGGCCTAACCCCTCCCTAAGCTGTCGTCCTGCAGGAAATCTCCCTGCTGCTGGGCTGTGGAAGAGCTGGTGGAGACACTGGGAAACAAGCTAGACATCCTGAAGGCAGAGCGTGGTGATGATGACAATCCCCTAGACATCCGGAAGGCAGAGGGTGGTGATGATGACAATCCCCTAGACATCCTGAAGGCAGAGCATGGAGATGATGACAATCCCCTAGACATCCTGAAGGCAGAAAGTGGAGATGATGACAATCCCCTAGACATCCTGAAGGCAGAGCATGGAGATGATGACAATCCCCTAGACATCCTCTGACAACCCACCAGGTCTTTGGGATTTATGGTCCCTCTGGGAAAACTCTGTCATGTCTGTTTGCCTAGCTGTTAGCGATGAACAGTCCAGTCACACTGGGCTGCTGTGACCAGCTTCATATCCAGCTGTTGGACAGTGGTGGTCACCACTGGAAATGAGAATGTGTGTCCATTTGTCCTTGTTCTGCTACATGAAGCTGCTGAGGTCATTCTTAAGTCATGGGAGAGGGGAGGGAAGAGAGAGGGGAAGGGAGGGAGTTGGCGAGGGAGAAAGTGAGGGGCGGAGGGTGAGAAGGGGAGAGACAAGCAGGAAGAAAGGAGCTCATGACTCTCAGGAGGAGCCTCTCGCAAGAATTTCTGACAGTCGGAGAGTCACAAGATTGTAAAAGTGCATATTTACACAGCCGGGTTGGAGTAGCGCCCGTGAGTTTGTATGTTTTGTGCAAACTGTTTTGTTTTTCTTTTACATCCGCAATCACATTGATTACTATGAAATCAGTAGGGATGTTTGCAGATAAATGCACACGTCATGAGAGACTGAGCTTTGCAGTCGATTAATGAGGGAATCTAAGTTACTAGTTATATACACACACATGTGATACGTATGGAAATAAGTCATCTTTAAAAAAAGTGTCCATTTGATATACAAGCTTAAGAAAGAGGCAGGATTGTGTTGTTAGAAGAGCTGGACACCCTGACTTCAGCAGTACCATATGATTATGCCATCATCTATAAACCAAGGGCAGACCGTCACCCCTTCACGATAATGACATCTGCTTGAGTGAGCGTAAGGACCAGCATCTCTGCCCAGATCATCAGGACGTGTGGAGAGCTGTAATGGACTCTGCAGTCTCCTGCCCCACCAAGCCCCCCCAAACATCTCCTTGGACATCTGGAGTTTGAACGCGCAGAAGCTCAGCTCAGCCCCTGAAACACAGGAAGTGTTTGCGCTCTCTCCCAGGGTCCGGGAGCGGAGAGTCTCGGCGAGCCCAGCCTGTAATGAAGCTGGGCCTCGACACCACCTAATGAGTCCAGTATGGCCGGGGGGGTTTGCGGGTGCTGCCTGAGTGTATGACCCACCACATCCCCACCCCGCAAGCCAGAAAATATGGCAACCACAAGCCAGTTTGGTGTTCTCTCTGGGGTTTACATCACTATCTAATTACTCTGGCTTTTGGGAGAGGCCTCAAGCCTGTGGGAGATTCTAGAAGCTGGGCCAAAGCGTTGTGAGGTGACTCTCGCTCACTGCACGGAACCTGTGAATGAAGAGGGCAAAAGGCAATGAGGTTTTGGGGAGTGGTTTGTTTTTTGGCCGTGTTCGGGGCATCGTTTGCGTTCACATCAACAAGTGTCAAGGCTGAAGATGAGGGAAGCAGCATCTGCTGTAAGTTTCACAGGGTTGTTGTTTGCTGGCAAAGGAGAGGGGAAACTGTTGTATCCCTCACAATACATGCGGTTACTGTTTTATAAGGGTTAACTTGGCTTGTATGTTACTTGACTTTTTCTAATTGTATCAAGGTGGTTTCTGGTGCCAGAGTAACCTCTCAACAAAGTGTTTCTTTGTTGGGGCAGGGTGGGGGTGTAATTCAATCAAGGCTTAAAACATCTTGCCCCATGTGGAGGACTGAAATACAATTTTTCTTGAAAGCATTTCGCCACTCTTTCGCCTCTATCCGTTCTTAGCATCCAGGACTTGTACTTTTGTGCCTTGTGAGAGGATGGGCTAATTTCTAGTTGTCAACAAACCATAATTGTTTGAGACTAGACACCCAAACTACCATGGTCTGTCATGACGGGTATATCATGTTACATCAAATGGCTTCATGTGGCTCTGGAAGAACAATATAAAAGTGAGTCACCACTCTTCATGGGCCAGATTATCATACCTTGAACCATCAAAGCAGAAGATGGAAAGTAAGTTAATGGAAAGTATGCAGCCTATTGCCTCTTGGCTACCTGAATGAGCTGTGCCCTGTTGAGGCACATGCTACCAATTTAGTATCACAAAAGAATAGCTGATAGCTGGAAAAAAGAACTTTTAAATCTCTCTCTTTCGTCCTATCTGTGTAGAACATTCCATGGATGGAGTAGGGAGATTATTATCCTAACAAGACAAAATACAGAATTGGTCTACCTGGAAATCATTTCCAACTGTGCTCTACATTTGATCTTCCATGGTTAGATGAGTGACTAACTTCAGGCATGCAATAATCCTGGATAGTTTCTCTGCCGTTTACAGCTGCTCTTTAATACATCATACAGGTGGTATATGTGACCCGTGAAGCAATTTCTGGAAGGTTCTGTTGTTGATTTACAAGGAGACTCTCATTCATGTGGCTCTTAACTGTTATGCCTTCTTGTCTTTGCAGGATTTTAAGCAACAACAAAATTCAAGAATTAAGAAATGGCTCCTTCCTCGGACTGTCTACGTTAGAGAGACTGTGAGTAGCGTTTCCTACATTCACTTTTTCACAGGCCGAGCACGAGAAGTTGAGAAATGCACATTGTTTGCAGTATATCATTGATGTTATCTCCTTCTCTGTCCCAGTCGTGTTCCCTCCTGCTCTTTCTAATTCCACATGCAGAACTACTCATCTCCACGAACGTAACTCTTGTTTATGTGGAGTCGAAGCTGCGACTGAGTCTTCCTGATGTTGGGGGATCATGGCGTTCATGTTCGGTCAGCTTGTGCTGAAATAATACAGTCTACCTTTGACAGTTTTGCAAAATAAACAGCAATCGCCTGTGCATCCGGGATAGGGGCCTGGTGAAAATGTATGTTGGCTTGATGCCAGTGGAACATCTAGGTCATGCAGGACTGGAGGCATGCAGCACTTACCCTGGGATAAGAATACCAGTTGGGGGGGGGGGGGGGGGGGCGAAGGCGCAGAAGAAGGGCTCATTATAGAGCCGTCGGCCCCTAGGGCCCGACTGTTAGACAGAGATGCTCTCACCCCCATCCTGAGGACTATCGTATGGAGCAGTTTACACTCCGTAGTATCTGTGAGTGGTGGACTCATCCCATTACTGCATCTGCAGCAGGCCTACAGGCCATGTTGTGCTGTGGAGTCACAACCAAGTCAGAAATGCTTCTTGTTTTGTTTTTTTGATCAAGTCAAAAACCATTGAACTTGATTTTACCAGAAGTGGGACCTGTAAAATAGGGAATAATGAATAAAGGTGTTGACAGGCTTGGCAGAGACACCTCCCCCCCTCTTTATCTCTCTCTATTTCTGTCACTCTGTTTTTTTTGGGCTCTCACTCTCTCACGCTAGCCAGATACAGCCAAGGCACGACTTGGTGTACTATGTACTCACAACATTGAACCTTGAACTCTCCTCCTTGGAGGGATTGTGTAAAGCCCAGTGAGATCAGGCTGCTTCCCCGATGGCTGTGAGGGCTTGGTGGGACACCGCGGTCCCTGTCCCCCCCCCCTGGAGAACCCAACACTAACCCTAACACTGCTGGGCCCAGACCGCATTCATCACGGCTGATTTATCGCTCCGGAATGGCTTCATGCAGATAAAATAACCAGACCAGTACGAGCCCAGCTTTTACCCAAGGCTACAATAACACATGACTGCATGGTGGAGGAATTCAGAAGGGCATATTTTCCATGCCATTTTTCCAAGTCTTGGTGAGAAGACCCAGGGGTCTCTGGGGAATATATGGGCTGCAGGGGCACCCAGCTGGGCATCTGCTTTGAGTTGGAGAAACTGGAGTGACGTGGTAGAAGGGGACCGGACCAAACGATTGATGCTAATGTTACATCACAGTGGAGGTTTTGGATTGTGTCAGCCACTCAGACTCACTCTCTGAGTGTTCTCCAGTTTGAGCACAATTTCTCTCTGTTTTGCATAACCCTCCACCCCCTCCCCCTCCTACCTCACGAATACATCACGATGCAAATTCCTTTTCCTTTTTTTGCAAATGAAAAGACACCGTCCCAACGTGACACATCGAACCAAATGAAGTATTTTGTTACGAAATATCATTGCAAGTATAGGAATTCTATACGTATATAGTTTTTAGAAATGTTTGGTGCATTTGCAGCGCATCCTCGCTGAACTCAGACTACCAGAAGGTTTTTGGCTGACACGCCGAAATGTGCTCTGTGTAATCACTCGGACTGTCCTCCTGTTGACCCCACATGGACACATCCACATCCCAGACACTTTGAGGGTTTTGCTCCCTAGCTCGTCTCCAAAATGGAGTCGCATGTTATAATTTCAGATTCCAGGTCTTTAGGATGAACCGAAGGCTCCTTCTGTGGATGGGTGAGTAAACAGCTTTGATCCTCCCACACAGAGGAGCCCCCGAGGGCCACTTCTTCCCTCTGCCTGCAAGCAGCTCGTCTGATTGGCTACGGAGGAGTTGCCTCTCTCTGGAAGTGCATAGCCAGTGGCATGTTTACCTCGGCGAGAAGCTCCCATTGTGATTACCTCCCTCCCGCCCTCCGCTGGGGCACGCTGCTTTGTCATTGTAATGAAGCTCAGCAAAGGCCAGAGGTGTCGACTGTGATTCTCTCTCACACACACACACACACACACACACATACAAACACACGCACACAACACTGCCTTGGCTGCATGCTAGACTGGAGTGTTATTTCTTTTCTTTTTCTTCCATTCCTCCACATCCCTCCTTCTTGCCCTCTCCACTTTCTCTCTCTCCCTCTGTCTGTCTCTCTCTCCCTTCTGCCCCTCTCTCGCTCTACTTTCTCACTCTCTCCCTTCCTCCGGTACCCTTCTTCTAAGAGAGTGAGCGCGTGCGAGCGACAGTGTGCCGTGGGAGAGCGGCTACGGCTGATTGGCAAGCAGGCAGAAAGTGATTAGCTCAGTTCAACTCTCACCGTGAAATCATGATGTCACTGCGGAGGCCACTGCGGTCTGTCGGGGGGCCAAAGGTGTCTAGGCATCGAAACAAGGCCCCCAGAATCTCCATTAACGCCCTCCGCCTCCGCCCTCCACGGATGTGTGAAAGCTGCTGGAGAGGCCCCCTGTCTCATGCTAGTCCTCCCCTCAACCTGAGGTCTAAGACTGTGGCAGCCATGATTGTTATTACAGATGGAGAGGGTAATGAGCTTGTTCTGCGTGACATTTAGAACAGCTTTGATGGAGCACAACTGTGGACTCTGTGCCACTGCTGTCCACTAATGTTTGAGTCCCAGAACTGGAGTCCCATGTTTACTGTCAAAACACTTCGATTTTCAGTACCTCAGTCGGTATAGTGCCTTTTTTTTGGGTCTGGCTTGAAGTAGAGTTTGAAACCCACTCTCTGTCTTGTGGTTTAATACAGAGGTTCCTAAATGATTGCAAGAAGGTTTATTTCACCCAGAGAAAATCACCATCCTCAGGCCTAGACCAATTAGCATGTTATGAGATGTACTAGTCGTAGTTATCGTCATCTGTGCCAGTCGGAAATGAAGGGCATTCATCACCCGCTCCACTGCCACACTAACAACACTAGTGCGATCACCAGAGTCTTCCGTAACTTTGAAGATCGCCTCAAGCAAAGGTAGCTCACCTCTTTACTGTGATTAGGGGACATTTGGCCAAATCGGTCAAACGTCCTTTTCGCATGGTCCCCAGGAAAGTTCCAGAACACTCTAAAGCACTCCCCAAGGTATATGAATGCAGACTTCATTACCCAGTCCTTTCCATTGTAGCGTGACTAGCAGGTCTGGCGTGTTGCTGCTGAAGCAGGTTTGGAAGCTGCCAGGTCGTTTGCGGCTGACAGATTTGGAACCCTGAGGGAGAGTTGGGGAAAGGTTGGGTATGGGCTAGTTCCAATGCTACCTCTCCCAGTACATTCAGCAAAAGATGCCAAATCTGAAAACACGTCATGCAAATGATGGCCTCTTATAGAGCGTAAATAAGAATGTATGGCTGTTTAAAGGAACGTATTTCAGCCTCACATCATCCCCTTCACAGTGTTGTTTAGTCGTGCATGAGGGCCCCTATGTCAACCGCATACAGAGTTCTCTCCTTTCCTACAGAGCCCCAGATCAACAGCAGGAAGTAGGCATGAGACGCCACACAAAGAGTGGTTTGTTTTGTTTTGTCCTTCCGTATCTGACAGAAGCACCATCATAAAGAAAACAGTTGGCCGAGGAAGAGCGGCCATGACACTTTCTCGACCACAGCTTGAAACTCAAACGATTTCCAGACCGTTCCGGCTTTTGCCAGTGTTCCGAAAAGACTCCTTTCAAGACTTCAATAAGGGGGAGTCAGTAAAGATTGGCTTTGTGTCTTTTCGCTTGTGTGCTGCAGACCCCACAGTTGTTATGACACTCATCATCAGGCTGGCAGCACCCAGAGCCTGCCTGGCATTGCACCATTGGGCCGCTTCACGGACAAGAAATGGGAGTGGAAGCTCTGCTTGGTAGGCGCCAGCCTGCCCTCCTCGAAGCTACAGAGGAACTGTTCCAGTGTGGACCTGTAGGAATCTAGTAAGCTGCTAGGACCTGCGATGTTTCCAGAAGACGTCTGCCATCAATATCACCCGCATCGTGGTAGTTGTAGTAGTCAGTCCCACGAGGAGCTGAATTTCAAGACGCTCCTGGTCAAACTGTCCGGTAGGCTTTCTAGAGGCGATCTAGCTGATCTAGATCTAGATCTCTCTGGTGGTTGGGGGAGGGGACCTCCAGCCACTCCAACCCTTTCATTTCAGAACTTTCTTTCTCCTCCTCCATTTTTCACTCAGCACTCAGCTGTGGCCAAGCCCACTCCTCTTGCCCACATCAAAAGGCACGGCGAGGGATTGTTTTCCCCCACTCTTCCCTCGGCCCCCCTCCTTTTACATATCATTTTGTCCACATCAAACGTTCCAGTCCCAGTTACCCAGAGGCCTTTGTGTGGCCTCAGGTGGTGAGCGCTGAGCCTCTCAGCTCAGCGGGTGAGTAAAGGAACTTCTGCTGTGTCAGTGCAGGTGAGCGCCCCAGGTATCCCACCGCAGCCTTTGAACAAGGAGTGGTGTGTGTGTGCTGTCTGTGTGTCCACAGCCCCTGCTGTCATCGTGGGGGGTTACCTAGTCATGATTGAGTGGGAGCCTGGTGCCAGGTCAGGGATGTGTGAGTGAGAGTCCCACGGGAGGTGCCTTCACGCCGACAGGTTTAGTGTGTGTGACGCCTGAGCGTAGCATCAGGGGTCAGCGTGGTCAGGAGAAGGATGGTTTTAAATATCCACCTCACTGTGGTCTCTGGAGGCAGCCTAAGTGCTTGCTTAGCCTCGTCAAAACAACATAACACTTCCCAAATGAAACCAATCCTTCAACCGAAACATGATTCTTTATTAGCAAGCACAGTGACTGGGGGAAATGTTTCGAACGCAATGTCATACTCGCAGGCCGCCATGGTTTCATAAATGATTACTGGATGGGCGTTAATTTGATCATGCCATTAAGTTTCAGATTTCCCGCATTCCGTTCTGTCAATGTGACATGTGTTCTGTTGAGTCTGAACAGTGTTTCCTGTCTGCTTTCACAGGGACATGCGGAACAACATCATCAGCCGGATCGAACCGGGGGCGTTCCTGGGACTGCTGTCGCTCAAGAGGCTGTGAGTCTGAATGCCTCCCCCATATAAATCACTTGGGCTAAAAGCGTTTGCTACGTAAAGAAACATTACTGATACTGTGTCATCCGTACCAGTAATATGGTACCAAACCATATGTACTGTAGAATTCATAGCACAGTGTTGCCCCATGATCTGTTATTCAACGTGTTTGTACGACACAGCTCTGTGGGTATTAAGAGTTTGTGATCCTTGTAGGTCTTGAGCTATGTTCAAGTACCATCCTCTTCTGTGCAGATAGTTTCCAAAGGTTCAGTTACTTCACACATTCACACGGGGAGTCAAGTCCTGCAGTAGTGTGTGTATCCAGTTCTGTGTTGGGAGTAGGGAGGTATAGAGCTCTATAAGGGAGGCCTGTAAAGCAGGGTGTTAACGCTGTAGTGATGAGGGCCCAGGCTCAGGGCCAGCGACCACTCCAGAATGCACCAGGCCTTATCCACTTTCACATACGCAAGGGAAGGGGGATGGGAACGGATGTGCGGATGTGTGTGTGTGTGTTCTGTCGGTATTTGCTTGTCTGTGTGTGTTATCTGTGTGTGTTCTGTGTGTGTGTATGTGTGTGTGTGTGTGTGTGTGTGTGTGTATATAAGAACGAGGGAATCATCCAATCCCGCTTGATCTCTGCCAACATAAACTTAGTGTGTGGCTGCTGGAAGAGGAGTGAGGCAGAGAGCCTGTCATCTTCCTGGCCTGAAGTCTGCTGCTCACACAAGCCCAAGCTGCTGCTCCTGTTACCACAGAGCCCCTCCTCCTCATGCTCCTCCAAGTTGCCTCCTTGTACTCTGGCAGTACTTCAAGAGTACTCTAATAGTACTCTGGCAGTGCTCATATAGTACGCTAATAGTACTCTGGCAGTGCTCATGTAGTACGCTAATAGTACTATAGCAGTGCTCATGTAGTACGGTAATAGTACTCTGGCAGTGCTCATGTAGTACGCTAATAGTACTCTGGCAGTACTCATGTAGTACGGTAATAGTACTCTGGCAGTGCTCATGTAGTACTCTAATAGTACTCTGGCAGTGCTCATGTAGTACTCAAATATTACTCTGGCAGTGCTCATATAGTATTCTAATACTAGTCTGGCAGTACGGACACAGTACTCTAATAGCACTTTGCCTTGATTTAGATTTGTTTCTCCAGACCGTAGCTATTGTTTATATCTTCTGACTTGTAAACACTGTACTGGCATCAGAAGCACAGAGTTGCTTCCAACTTCTGTTCCTTTGCAGTTCTAAAGTAAATCCATCTTCATCCATTCTCTCATTCATTCATATAGCAAAACAGGTGGTGGATCAGCAGAGAATGTGTTGGACAGAGAAGTGTCTGACAGACAGGGGGGTGGAAAGTTTGGAGACATCCTAACTGGGTGTAAACATTCGGCATGTGCTGACTGCTCGCATGTGTCTGCAGCCTAGCCGGCTCTGCCCTCAGCTGTTGCTGCTGACGCCACTGCTGCTGAGGAGGAGGGGATGATGACTCTATCTGTCTCTGTCTCTCTCTCTCTTCTTCTCTCTCTCTCTCTCTCTCTCTGTCTCTCTCTGTCTCTGTCTCTCTCTCTCTCTCTCTCTCTCTCTCTCTCTCTCTCTCTCTCTCTCTCTCTCTGTCTCTGTCTCTGTCTCTCTCTCTCTCTCTCTCTCTCTCTCTCTCTGTCTTCCTCTAGTGTGGCATTGACCCATGTGGAACAGGTAGAGATCATGACCTTGAGTGCTGAAAAGTCAAGCTCTTCTGCAGGCTTATAAGTATCAACGCAGCCAGTCATTGTTGGAGGTCTTTTACCGCAGAGAGGAGTCCACGTATCCTGGCATTGCAGTCCTACGTACTTCCGCTCAATTTGGATTTCGTTTCTGTTGTAGGTCTGGTCCTGATATACCCGCTTAGGTTTTCTCCACTCAGATATCTGAAGGCCCAATCAGCAAACGGAGGAAGCGGCAGATAACGATGACGTTGATGTAGCGTGCTAGTTAGCGTTAGAGATCGGTAACAGCGGCAGAAAAATATGCAAGCAGAGCCGTTGTTGCTGTTCCGTTGTGGCAACGCTACTGATTATCCAGAAGTTAAAGCCGGTGCTAGAACACTCTTTACAGAGTTTAGTTGGTGGCCATGATGTTGCGGCCGTCCTCCTCACAAGGTTCAGGAGATGTGTCCAGCTCGCCTCGTCAGTAGTGAGGGAGTTGGCTAGGGCGAACGCTAGCGATTCTAAGCCGATAGTTGTAATCGTCTCCCCGCTTTTCACTCTGTTTGAACAGTTGCACATGATTACTAACCTTCCTGTGTTTAGATTGGACCATTCAAAGGAAATTCTAATCATCATTAGTGATGTTTTGGGGGATATAGATGTGGATCTGCAATATCATTCAGGGGGATATTTAACGTATCCAGAACCCTATTGCAATAACTACTTTTTGACGATGATTATGATAACAGTAAATGTAGTGATTTTCGTGATGAACAGGAAACATTGAGCCCCTATGAATACTCGTGCAGGTTAGTGTGATAGTTGATAGCAGTGTGATAGTTCTACATATTGTTGTAAATGTGTTGTAATTTGTTCTTTTCTACAAAACTGTAGATGTCCTAAATAAAAGAGAACAATCATATAGTTGAAACACTCTATTTAAGGTGTAAAAAGCAATAAGACATTCTGTAAAAAGGTGTTTAGTGTACTTCTGCAAATGGAGTAAGAATATTCATTATACATTTTTTAACATTATATCAAAGGATAATTAGTGTATATGTGTTTATTATCCTTATTATTGTCTGTACATAGTACGATAAACAACTTAACAACATTTACACCAACATTCCAAGTCGGCGTTTTATGATAGAGCTTCAAAGCGGGCCCATTACAAACCAAGCAAGTAACTGATTAAATTGCTACAGCCCTCCGGTCTTTCGGAATGCATCCATTGCCATAATGACTTATAATTTAGCTTATAATAGTTAAGAATAGAAGGTGTGGGTTCTCTGTCTCTCGTCAGTGGAATGGTCTCCTGTCTCTGTCGTCTCCTCGTTCTTCCACATCTGAAAAATGTGCACTGCACTGCATGGGTGGTAGACCTGAAACGACCGAAACAGTGTTGACAGTTGACTGTATACATTATCACTGGCCTTAGTGTCAAATATACATTGAAGTACTATTTACAATTGTTCCTTTAATTCTTAGATTTGACATCTTCACTCCTCTGCTCTTTCCAACTTGTTGTTTACAGCCTAAGTGGCTTCCTCCCGGCACGTGACGTACATCCCGACCACACATTAACGATTGTTTATGGCAGATCCAGAGTGGCTCTGGGCAGATCCAATCGTTTTCAACTTCAACAGAGTACCCGCCTTAACGGAAACAACATCAACGGATAAATCCCAGACTCTCTGCGGAAATGAAACGTACGAGAGTCTGGTAATGACCAGGCCTGAGCCCAAGGGCCCCGTCATGAGAGTTATCACATGGTGTCTGGTGAGGGGGTGGGGGGTAACCGGGAGACCCTGGAAAGACAGCGAGGGAGGGAGGCCTCTCACCCCTAACCCCCCTACTAAGTAGCCTACGACACACACATTCACCCAGCCTCAGACCTTCACCCAGCCTCACACTGATCCCTTCAAGAGTAAAGGCTGTTCCAACCGCACTACTGCATTGTACTTCAGAGCCCTCGTATTGATTCTAGTACTGTTAAGACCTTCAGACTCAGAGTTGTTCCTGTTTGTTTCCTAATGCAGACCTGGTCTCTCTGCCCAGAGCCCAGTCAGCCCAGCTAGCCCAGCCACCCCAGAGCCTAGCCACCCCAGAGCCCAGCTAGCCCAGAGCCCAGCCAGCCCAGATCCTAGCCAGCTCTGCCCCCAGTCCTCTAGGGTAGTCAGAGACACGGTGTCAGGTACTGGAGTGGAGAGAAACACGAGCGTTGGACGTGTTCAACATTAATCTGAGGAAACGAATCACTCCTCAGATGTTTCTCCAGAACCCTGAGGGGAAACATAGATATCATCCCTAGCAACCCTCCGCCTCACACTGAAAAGTTGTAAAACAGACATTTTCCGCACCTTGCCCAAACATGTCCATCTCAATCTGTTGGATTTTTGCATGCTTAGTCAGCACTTTACAGGTTTTGAAAACACTTTGATATGCTGTTCATTTCCTGATCGTGGATAGGATGTCTGCGTTGTGGTTTACTTGCAAGGTTATGGGTGTGACATGCTATCAGTGTGTTAACAACAGTCAAAAAATGATCTCCAGCACCTTTTCAATGTTTCCCACAGAGACCTGTCCAAAAACCTCATCGGCTGCCTCAACGTTGACATCTTCAAGGGTCTCACAAGTCTAGTTCGGCTGTAAGTCACGTCTCTCTTAAGTTGCAAGGCACAAATACGTATTACTATTCGTTGCTAGCTATTCCTTTGCTGTAAAACGAAGCTGTCTTACTTATCCGTCCCACTGATATTTGAGAAGTGGTACACGTAGCATGGTTTCAACTTCAAAATGGGACTGTCAGTTGAAGAAAACCTTTGTGTCCTTGATAAGAACAGACTGCACACACATACACACACATGTTACCAGTCGCCCTTCCCTGAACACCGGAAGACAGCGGCAGGTGCAGGGAGATTAGCATATTACCCATGATCCCCCTCAGGGGTTTGGATGCAACAGCTGGACCCATTAGTGTGTGTCCCATCTCCTGACAAGGAGGTGAGGATTGATAAATAGCTAGATGTCTCTGTAGAGGTGACAATAGGAGACTGTGTTCTATCCTGACTTGATAAGTCGGGACCTGTATTCATCAAGGGGAAATGAATAAACCTCATTTGAAATGTTGTTCTATTTTCCCTCTAGGAACCTTTCAGGAAATATATTCTCCTCTTTGGCCCAGGGTACCTTTAACAGCCTGGTCTCTCTCAAGACACTGTGAGTACAGATGGGTGTATAGACAGGAGTAATAATGGTTAAGATATCTGGCCTTCTGTGATATTGGGGACTGTATATCTCGGTTGGGAGCTCTGCATTGTTAGTGTGTATTTGATACCTTGATATCAACTGTGAGAGCAAACTGGATCAAATGTTCAGTTGAATACCTTTGGAGATGGTTATCAGCAGAGCGGAATTTGATACTTGTCGCGATTGAGTTTCTATGATTTCCGTACCTGTCTCTCTCTGACATTCTCCCTCGCTGACTCGCTTACTCTCTGTGGTCCTCCGTCCCTCCCTCCCTCCTTCCCTCCGTCCGTCTGTCTTTCCGTCTGTCCGTCCGTCCCTCCCTTCCTCTGTGTGCTGGGGCTTGTCCTCAGGGAGTTCCAGACCCCATACCTGTTGTGTGACTGTAACCTGCTGTGGCTGCTGCGCTGGATCAAGGACAACAGCGTGCAGGTGAAGGACACCAGGTGCTCCTACCCTCGCTCCCTGCAGGGTCAGCTCATTACCGCCATCCCACCGGAGCTCCTCACCTGCGGTACGGACGCCACTACGCACACGGACACGCGCGCGCGCACGCACATACACACACACACACATACACAGACACACACACATACACACACACATACACACGCGCACATCTGTTCTGTTGTTTTTCCTATTCTACCACCTTGTGGTACCAACTTGTTGCTTAGTGAAAGCCTCGCAGAATGGAATTTTTGGACTGTGCACATGCACGCACGAGCACACACCCGCACGCAGACTTGCACACATACATCTACACACACAGCTACATGTTGACAGTCTTCGACACACTGTAATATAGTACAGCACATTCCTTGATGCAGAGATCTAGCGTACAGTCCATTACAGTACAGCTTTGGCAGGTGATCAGAGCTGGGTATGGCTGCCTGTGTTTGAACTAGCTACAGTCTTATCAGTTTGGCACTATATTGAGGGTTATGAAACCTCTGGCCCAGTGAAGGAGCAGTCACATGAGTGAGCGTACTGCCCCACACAGGCCCTCTCCCTTGTTTGACTTGTGCTATGCTGCCAGCGTGCCCGAAGCAGCGCAAACACAACCTACTCAGCCAGCCAATGAGAGGCATAGATTTGTGAACACTTATTTATTTGAGTGCGTTAGTCCTCTAAATGACCCCTAACTGAATGTACTCATACAAAGGCAGCCATGCAAACAAGCAGAAAAATCAAGAATCATTAAAATCCCTTCAAGGGTCAGCCTCTCATACTATGATACACAAAAACTACAAATCCCACACTGCTCCTGTATCGACAGATGCCCCTCTGGAGCTGCCCTCCTTCCAGCTGACGCCATCTCAGCGACAGGTGGTGTTCCAGGGCGACAGCCTGCCATTCCAGTGCCAGGCCTCCTTCGTAGCGGAGGACATGCAGGTGCTGTGGTACCAGGACGGGCGCATGGTGGAGCCCGACGCCGCCCAGGGCATCGCCATCGAGAAAAGCATGGTCCAGAACTGCTCGCTCATCGCCAGGTAGGCTAGCTCACTCATCGCACCCAGACAGTCGACTGGGTCTCAGATTGTGACGTTCATCTGTGATTGGTGAATTTTGTCATTTTTCCCCCCCCTCACTCCTCTCCATGTGTTTTTGCAGTGCTCTCACCATCTCCAACATCCAGCCCGGTTCTACCGGGAACTGGGAGTGTCGCGTGCGGACCAGCCGGGGGAACACCACGCGAACCGTTCACATCGTGGTTCTGGAGAGTTCTGCCAAGTACTGCCCACCAGACCGGGTGTCCAACAACAAGGGAGAGTTCAGGTCAGCACAAGGAATGTTCTGGAGGGGCTGGGTATCAGACTGGGTCTGTGTGTATTTTTGTGGAACACTAGTTCTCTGGCTCCCTCTAGTGGTTGAATATGAAACATCTCGCTTGAGATTGTAATTGTTGCATTGTAGCTGCGATGAAAATGTATGTCAACCCTGTCCGTGCCCAGGTGGCCTCGCACCCTGGCTGGCATCACAGCCCTCCTGCCCTGCAACAGGCTGGCGTCAGGCGCAGGCATCTACTCTGGCAGCGCTGGCGACGAGAGGCGTGCGTGGCGTCGCTGCGATCGCGGTGGCGTCTGGGCGGAGGAGGACTACTCTCACTGCCAGTACCAGAAAGACGTCACGCGGGTTCTCTACATCATCAACCAGGTAGCGAAGGGAGAGAGAGCGGCTCCAGATCTGGAGAGTCAGGTTGCCTTCCGGAGGGCTTCCAAGATAGTCCCACCCAAGTTCAGAATATAACACCCCTGCCTTTGTATTGGCGATGGTGTCATTACTCGCCCGCCCTCATGCCCTGTCTCCATCTCGGTTCACCTCTCTGGGTACCCTCTCTCTCTCACTCTCTCTGTCTCTCTCTCTGTCTCTCTCTGTCTCTGTCTCTCTCTCACACTCTCTCTGTCTCTCTCTCTGTCTCTCTAGGATCACTTCCTCCACCCGACTGTAGCGTTCCACTTTTGTTCTTTTCACATGCTGCCAACTGGGTGGCTTTTTCATTTTTCATTCTCTCCTTTGTTTTGTCTGTCTTCTTGTGTTATTGGAAGTCCTTGTGCTCGGAGATTCTTTTATACTTCCGAGACTGTCATCATTAGTCACCTAGATAGCAGATGCTTTTCCAGATACAAACCTGGTACCGTACCGGCGGTCCATAAACAGAACCCTATCACCTCCATCTCCTAATCCTTGGCCTCCCTCTCCTCCCACCTCTCTATCTATGTCTCCATCTCTCCTCCCTCCTCCTCTTCCTCTCCTCTTCTTCCTCCCCCCCCCCCACACCTTCTTCTCCAGATGCCTCTGAACCTGACCAATGCCGTGACCACAGCCCGCCAGCTACTGGTCTACACCGTGGAGGCCGCCAACTTCTCCGACAAGATGGACGTCATCTTTGTGGCCGAGATGATCGAGAAGTTCGGCAAGTTCGCCGAGAAGTTCAAAGACGTGAGTGAACGCCGTCCCGGCCGACCGCCGGCCACACAGACGCGTCTGAATGCCGGCCTTTGTGTTTCCTGTGAAAGCCTGCGTGTTTGTACGCACAAGAGTGAAGATAAGACGACACAACATGCATACAGGCATGACTATACATTAGTAGATTCCCTTGCCTGCCCCCCCCCCCCCCCTCTCAAGCTGGACAGACAATGCAGCCTTGTCCTCTAGCTCCCTGGAGGAACTGGAATGAGAGGGCATGAGATCTGATCTGGAATGAGGGATTAAATCAGCCTGTTGGGGGTGGGGGGGTTGAGGGGGGGTTACAGATCACTGTCTCTGACTCGGAACAGATCAGGTTCCTCTCCTCCCCTCTCCGCTGGGTCTTCGTGGGGGAGGCTTTCAGAGGCACACCTGGCCTGGGCGACGCCCTCTCTCAGCACCCTGCCTGGTCACAGGATGTAGGGGTGTTGACAAGGCGGCTGGAGGGGGGGGGGCTGGAGGGGGGAGTCGCACAGCTGCATGGTAGCAATCAGAAGCTGGCTGTCCTCTCCAGCTCCATACATGCCCTGGCTCCTCTCAACTTGGCAAGGGAGTAGACGTCATCTCCTGCACTGATGTTAGGGTGATGTGATGAGGAATGTCCAGTTCTCTGATGGTGTTCCCCTCCCCAGTTAGGAGAGGTGATGGTGAGCATCTCCAGTAACCTGATGCTGGCTGATGAGCGGGTGCTGTGGATGGCCCAGAGAGAGGCCAGCGCCTGCTCACGCATCATCCAGTGTCTCCAGAGGATCGCTGTGCACCGGCTGGCCAACGGGGCCCAGGCCTTCTCCCTCGTGAGTGCACACACACACATGCACACACACACACATGCACATACACACATGCACACGCACACACACACACACACACACTCAAACACTCATGCTTGTCCAGAGCCAGGAGATTGATGCAAGTCACTTTTCCTCAAAGTGGATATGGATCTTTCTGCACCCCGCTGGCAAACAAATTGCCACATTTAAGTCTTACTTAACCTACAGCGCTTTCTTGTTAATGCCGCTTGTTCCAGAACTCCCACAACATAGCGCTGGAGGCCCACGCCATCAAGGCGAGCAGTTTCAACGGGATGACCTGCACGGTGTTCCAGAGGCCCACCCCAGAGCGCACGGCCCTCCGTGACCTGGGCCCCCGCATCGACCTGGACGCCGGCTCCGACCGCCAACTCAGCTTCAAGTGCAACGTCACCAGCACCCTGTCTAGCCTGGTGCTGAAGGTACGCCCCCACATGGAGGTTATCTGCTTTTTCTGTCTTTCTCTCTCTCTGTTTCTCTCACTCTCTCTCTCTCTCCCTCTCTCTCTCTCTCTCTCTCTCTCTCACTGTCTCTTTTCATATCCTGTCTTTATAACGATCTTCCTCTCTCTGCATCTCCTCTCTCTCTTCTCTTCACCTCCCCTCTCCAGAACACGGTGGTGGAGGCGTCGCTCCATCTGCCCCCCTCCTTGTTCTCCCAGCTGTCGGCCCCGGGCCAGCCGGACGACTCCGTCTACAAGCTCCACCTGCTGGCCTTCCGGAACGCGCGCTTCTTCCCGTCCACAGGCAACTCCACCCTGCTGGGAGACGGGGCAAAGAGGAGGGGCGTGGTCACCCCTGTGCTCTTGGCCCACATAGGTCAGTTCCCCCCCCTACCCATGGCAACAGGATGTTATGTCACACTTTACTGCCTAGGATCTTGTTCCAAAAACCACCACACTGTCACGATTTCCGTTCCACAGGAACAGGAGTTTGCGATAGGTCAGTTTGTTATAACCTCTCTCTCTCTGTCTTTCTCTCTCTCTTTTCTCTCTCTATGTCTCTCTCTCCTCCCCCTCCTATCTGTCTTCCCCTGGTCAGAGGGTGTACCTCTGCGTGGCCTCCAGAGCCTGGTCAACGTCACCCTGCGGCGCCTGGTGCGGGGTTCGGACGCGGTGGCCGCCTGCTGGAACGCCAGCCTGCAGGGAGAGCAGGGCGGCTGGCAGACGCAGGGCTGCCGCATCCTGGCTCACCACGACAACTACACCAGCATGTCATGTGACACTCTGGGCAACTATGGCCTTCTCATGGTGAGTGCTACCCCCCCCCCCCCCGACACACATACACAGTCAAACCCCTCCCTCCGATTTCCCCCTTCAAGCATGGAAGCACCGAACTGGCATAGCTGGCATGGGACTCATCTACTGTGTCAGTATTCAGTAGCTGCCTCTGTACTGACATGGTGCTGGTGCATGACTGTATGTTCCATCTGTCTATCGGATTCAGATGTAATATTAAAAAGTGATTTAGCTTTACGCTCAGCTTGTTTCGGCCTCATGCACAGCCTGTGTTTGACCCGCGGCTGTGTTTGCACGCGTGTGTCCAACAGGACCTGAGTGGGGTGGAGTATTTCACCCCCAGCATCCAGCCCCTCCACCCGGTCATCTACGCCTCCTCCTCCGTCCTGCTCCTCTCCCTGCTGGCCATCATGGTCAGCTACATCTACCACCACAGGTACGACCTCCCACCTTCACCCAGCCTGCAGCACCAGATGGAAGCCAAGTATACTTGATGCAGACAGCAGGCTTGAACTGAAAGCAGCGGTGGTTGCCATGGTGATCACCCCATGTATATCCTGCCCTCCCTCAGGTCGGTGCGTGTGAGCCGCAAATGCTGGCACATGCTGGTCAACCTCTGCCTGCACCTCTTCCTGACCTGTGGCGTGTTCGCCGGTGGCATCAACCAGACTCGTTACCCCAGCGTGTGCCAGGCAGTGAGTAACCCTCCTCCCCCTGGACCCTCTTCACCCTCCCTCCCCCCATCTAACTCCATCCCACCATCAGGCTGGTGTTCTGATGCCCCCCCGCCCCCCGCCCCCTCCATTCTGCCTGGCAGTGAGCGCTCCCTGGCTCTCTCAGGCGGCCAGGCCATGGTGGAGCTCCAGCAGCCCTGGCTCTCCCAGCAGCCCTGGCTCTCCCAGCAGGCAGCCTCCAGCTGCTGCTGTTGTTGCTTGTTCCATACACCCACCATCCCCACACAGAGGAACCGGAATGGAACACAAGCCCACCATCTCAGAGGAACAAACAGCCATGCCATAACTACCACCTTAGAGATGATGGACTCAGATGAGAGAATGTTTCCGTTATAAACATCAGGCTACCAGTCAGCCGCACACAGTCATCCAGCATGGTGACTGTACATAGAGGAACCCCATGTACAAAAATATAAGCTCTCTCTCTCCCTCTCTCCCTGTGTCTCTCTCTCTCTCTCGTCCTCCAGGTCGGCATCGTGCTTCACTACTCCACCCTGGCTACCGCCCTGTGGGTGGGCGTCACTGCCCGCAACATCTACAAGCAGGTGACCCGCAAAGCCAAGCGCTATGAGGAGCTGGATGAACCCCCGCCCCCACCACGCCCCATGCTGAGGTAAACGCAGTCTCCCACAATGCAGCAGTGTGCAGCAGCAATACCCTGTGGAATAGACGGCTGCATCCGTGAATCAGATTAAATGGGAAACAATCTGCTCGTTCATTCCATTGCGATAATGCTTAACGTGTCGCAAAATTGCATTGCGTTTCATGTCACTCACTGTTTGGCCTTCAATGAACATGCTATGCTGAACTTCCACCACCAGGGGTCAGTGTAGAGGGGAGTAGTGACTGATTATTTGGATACCTCTTCTAACAGGTTCTACTTGATTGGCGGAGGGATACCTATCATTGTCTGTGGCATCACAGCTGCGGCTAACATTAAGAACTACGGCAGCCGGACCAATGCGCCATAGTAAGTAGTCCAGGCTTTTGGTCCATATCTGATGTCTGGGTCTTGGAGTCCTGTTCTTTTAAAACACTTTATAATCTCCCTTCTTCAATTCCCACATTTAAAAGTGCACTTGAATAGCTTATGTTTTGAAAGTAAAATACTAAAATGTATTCGGAACCTCAGGAGAAATACATTAGGTAATACTAGCTTTTGTTGCCTGTTTCTTTGTTAAATAATGTATCATTTGTGGGGTAGGTAAAGCCCTTGTGAAATTCTGGGTTTTGATTATGGAATCCTATTTATAGTACTGCTCGAACACAGTGTGCTGCGCTCTCTACCTTCCTCTGTCTGTCTCCTCTGTCTCTGTCTGTCCCTTTGCTGTCGATCTCCCACTTTCTCTCTCTGAGGTATTTTTCTGTCTCTCTCTTGCCTCCCCTCTTGTTTCACTCCTGCTCTGTCTCGCTCCTTTTCTCCCTTTTCTTCTCTGTCTCTTTTTGCCTTTCACTCTCTCTCTCTTTCACTCCCTCTCTCTCCCTCTGTCTTGCTCCTTCTCTGTCTCGCTCCTTCTCTCCATCTCTCTCCCTGTCTCTTTTTCTTTCCATGTCTCTGCCTCTCCATCTCTCTCCCTTTTCCTTCATATCTCTGTCTCTCTGTCTGTCTGCATGGTGGCAGCTGTTTGGCTTGTGTAACAGCCTCTGAGTCATTTAGAAATCTGGACCTATATCTGCACAAAGTCTTTGGAGTTTAATTAATCTCCAGCTACCAAGGCAAATCAAAGCCCACTTTGCCAAACGTTCCAGGACACATACTCTGAGAGCACACATCCTTTGGAACACATACTCTGAGAGCACACATCCTTTGGAACACATACTCTGAGAGCACACATACTTTGGAACACATACTCTGAGAGCACACATCCGTTGGAACACATACTCTGAGAGCACACATACTTTGGAACACATACTCTTGCAAGCTGGAAAGTTGAACATAAAGTTCCCAGCTATATTTTGCTGTCTTGAGACGTGTGTCCACATATATCATCAAGTTAGAGCAGGCGTGGAGGGTGGCTTAACCCGCCAATCCAAAGTATATAAGTGTAGCTTACACTATTTACTCCAGTGTACATGTTGAATACAGGTGAGCGTGTGTTAGCGTGTGTTAGCGTGTGTTAGCGTGTGTTAGCGTGTGTTAGCGTGTGTTAGCGTGTGTTAGCGTGTGTTAGCGTGTGTTAGTGTGTGTGTGTGTTGAGGATGCTGACTGGTGCTCTGTGTTGCTGCAGCTGCTGGATGGGCTGGGAGCCCAGCATCGGAGCCTTCTACGGCCCGGTGGGCTTCATCGTCTTCGTGGACTGCATGTACTTCCTCAGCATCGTGCTGCAGCTGCGTCGCCACCCCGAGCGCCGCTACGAGTTCAAGGAGCCTGCAGAGGAGCAGCAGGGTCTGGGCGCCTGCGCTGGCGTTGAGCTCGGAGGAGGGGACGGCTCCCGCGCCGGCGGCAGCAGCGGCAGCGCCCACCTCCACCCTCTCCACCTTCAACTGCACCCCCACGAGGCCTCCTCCTCCACTGTGTCGGCCCCCCACGCCGTGGCGCTGTCCGCCCTGGAGAACGAGCACACGTTCTCGGCCCAGCTGCTGGGCGCGGCGGGCGCCCTGGGGCTCTACGCCACCATGTGGGTGTTTGGCGCGATGGCAGTGTCCCAAGAGAGCCCTGTGGACCTGGCCTTCGCCTGCCTGTTCGGGGTGTCGGCCCTGGCGCTGGCTGGGTTCATGGTGGCGCACCACTGTCTGAACAGGCAGGACATGAAACGCCACTGGGTCCAGGTCTGTTGCCCTGGGCGACGGTTGTACTCAGCCCAGGAAGACGCGCTGCTTCCGTTGCCAGGCGCAGCCACATCGTCGGGGGCTGGGTCTGTGAGCAGGGGCAACGGCGAGGCGTCTAGGTGTGTCCACAGCAGTGCAGAGTCCTCCTGCACCAATAAAAGCGCACCGAGCGTGCGGAACTCCGCCCAGGGCAGCAAACTGACCAATCTGCACGCAGAGGCTGCCCAGTGCAAGTCCGTCCCCCTGCCGGCGCCGGCGAATGGCGCTGCCCTGTTGGACAACAGCCTCACCGAACATTCACTGGACAATGAGATCAAGATGCACGTGGCTCCCGTGGAGGTACAGTTCCGCCCCGTAAACAACAACAACAACCCCATCCCTGCCAACGGCCACGCTGGGCGCCATCACAAAAACCGGGCACGCTCGCACCGGGCCAGCCGTCTGACGGTCCTGCGAGAGTACGCCTACGACGTGCCCACCAGCGTGGACGGCAGCGTACAGAGCGCCCCCCACAGGCGGCACCACCACCACCACGACATGGCTGCCCGCAGCAGCCGGCGAGCAGCATACATGGCCTACAGGGAACGCCACCAGAGCCAGCTCCAGCAGGACAGCAGCGACGCCAGCACCTCCCTGCCCCGACGCCCTCGCCACACCGCCACGGGGGGCGGAGTCGTGGCCAACGGGGTGGGCGGCGGTGTGGGAGGGGCAGAGGAAGTGGACGGAGCGGTAACGGGAAGTGTAGAAACCACCGTTGGGACGGCGACGTCCAGCACCAGTAAGGACAGCAGCGGCACCAAGCCTCCCAACACAGACGTGGAGCTGGAGAACGCCAAGTCGTACGGGCTCAACCTGGCCACCCAGAACGGCCCACTCAAGGACAATGGACAGAGCATGCCTCTGCTCTACACAGACGGCTCAGCCAACATAAAAACGGGCTTATGGAAACACGAAACTACTGTGTAGCAACCGGTTTCCTCACCAAAGACTGTTAAGATACACTCTACTGTGAATTTGGTTTCTGCTATTTTATTGTAAAATTGGAGTTAAATAAGTTGGAGAGAATGCCGCACTATTTTTGAATATGTGAAAAGGCCTTTGTTTTGATTGCCACCTGACCATAGACAGTAAAAGGTATTTTTATATCAGTTAATCGGGAATGGTTACTCTGTTTTAGAGTTTTATACGTGAAACTGCATGGTCTGTACTTTAGCCCCATCCATACCGCTGGGCAGTTTATGTTCTAGTTTATTTTGTGTAAATAAACCAGATGTTTCTAATTCCTTTAAGCTATTTGAAAGTACTTCATTCTTTTAACTTGTTTATCCTTACAGAAAAGTGCAGAATGTGCAAAAAGATTCAGAATAGTTTCAGAATAGCATGTCACCTTGGTAAGCCTTATCAACTCTTTTCCTGTGGAAGGACCCTTAACATCTATTCCAGGTCACCATATTGTTTTGTTTAGCTTTTGTTTACGTTAGTGTTTATGCTGGCTCCCTGCACAGCACTGCGAGGACTAGCTCATCGTTACCTCCATCAAAGGGGAGAGGATCAGTAGAGGAGAGCATCTTCAACTTTCTTCTCCTCTCTTTCTTCCCCTCCCCTCACCTCCCCTCCTCTCACCCCCCTACCCTCACCTCCCCTCCCCTTCTCCCCCCTCCCCTCACCTCCCCTCCCCCTCTCCCTGCCGGGCATCAGCCTGTCTGTTAGTCCCAGCTGGAGGTCTCTGTTAGTGAGGCGGAGGCAGACGCTGTTTGACAACAGTTTGACAACTGAGCTGGACCTGTCTGCAGCTCAGCAAGACACACTGGTACCTGTCGCCTCTGCTGAATGTCCTCTTTTGAGTTTGGGTTTATCATAGCTCCCGTGACATGACATTCGATCATCTTTTCACTTCTAGTAAGTGGTCGAATAGGAATGGTTTAAAAAATACAGGCTCTTTCATCTCAGCAGTGAAGATGGTGGTTCAATACGGGCACAAAATGAAGCACCTCAACATACATCTCTAGAATCTGTACAATTCTGTACACTTGACACAAACGGCATTAAAACGGAACCCTTGTCTCTCGACAAACATCTTGGTTTGGTGAAGACTATTGACATCAACCTTATTAACATATCTAGTGGACTGAATCATGAAAGCTATAAGTCAGTCTGGATGAAGTAATTCTATCCCCTCTGCTATCAAGATCTGCCAATTGGCTCTTCTGAGCTTTTGTGTGAAGGTCAGACAGAAATTGGGATCCATAACGAAGATTGGCTATCGATATGTGTCATTGATTTACTGTCTCTGTCACAAAGGACGCAGCTATACAAATTACAATGTGTGGCTAATGTTTGAGTCAGGCAGAGATGTATTGCCCAGCTATCTTGGTTATGACAAACTGTAATAGACATTTTAAATAATATATGGAGCAGTTAGAGCTTGATTAGTGAGGGCTTCATTGATTCTCAGCAGTCAAGTACAAGAGTGATCTTCAAATAATAGCCCAAGGTTTCACAAAGTCTCATTTGTTATAAAGTTAACTGGCTGTGTATATGCATTTGTGTTGCTGTGTGTGCGCGTGCGTGCGTGCGTGTGTGTGTGTGTGTGTGCGTTCGTGTGTGTGTGTGTGTGTGTGTGTGTGTGGGGTTGGTAAGTAGGTAGCTAGTCCAATGATCACTGTCATTGAATCAACCTTGTTCACAGGGATAGCTTGGAAAGGTGGCCAGATTTTGATATCAATACCTAAGAGCAGCTGTATTGGGGAGAAAAGTAAGCAAATCTACAAACTGGAATCAAACTAGATTAGTGTTGGATCATCACACTTCGTTTAAGGATCTTCGATCAGTGACCGCCGTAATGGTATGTACGGCGAGATCTGTTTTCCCCCTTTACTGTCCCACCTGTTATCCCGCTCTGGCCCCCGTATGGCCATGAGGATTAGCGAGCGGCACGGAGAGCACCTAAACGGCAGACGAGCGATGCATCTGCACCTCTCCATCCGACTGCTGCCTTGTTCACGCCTGGAAGAAGCATCTGGCTTTGTTGTGGAAGCTTGCCGTGGGAATGAAGATTGATATCTTCTACAGAGTCACGCCATCTGCGCTGAATGCAATTAGCAGGCTTTAACTGTCTCCAGGAACATAAATATATTACCTGCAGCATCCAAATTACCCCGGACTTTGTGGTCTGAAAATACACATTCAAGTGTAACTCAGCAGCCCATGTTTGTCATGACAACGGCACTGTGGAAACAGCAGTTTGGAATGTTTAGTCAAAGCAAACATACATTTTCATCTATTTGTTTAGAAGAACAACAAAATGTAAATGTAGTGTAGGCTACTGTGCTAGTGCTTGTTCTAAGCCAGACCGATCCAACAGAAGAGCTTTTGCCAGCTTCTAAAAATAAAACAGCAAACTCTACCTACCTTGATGAATTCGTCCTACCTTGATGTTGCTATTGTTACAGTTGGTGTCATCTGAAGCTTCTGATAGTGAGATCATGTTCTACATCAGTAAGAAGACCATGGTGAGGATCATGTGAGGGCCGATTGTCAGTCATGTTGGACCCCCTTCGCCCCTTCCCTTATCTCCAGCCTATTAAATTTCAGGCAACTCTGACCACTGCTTTCCATACTGTTGAAACTGCACTGGTCCGAACTGGAGTGGTCTGGCCCGGGGAACTGTACCTAAACCAGCCTAAACCCTCAAGGAAGACAAGGAAAAATTCCGTAAAACTTGTAAAAATCCTACTCAAATATTTTGGGATTGAGAGAGCGGAAGAAATTGTTGTTTTTCACCGTTCACACTAGTGTGTCTTAAGGAGGTTTGACCAGACAGATGGAGGGAAGCAGGGGGCCACTTTTGGGGCAGATGTCCAGGTACTGCTCATGTCAGACTGAAGCTGACCATGGAAACAGGTTATCTGGACCCCCTCAAGGTGTCCTTGAAGTCCTCACAAAGCTCACTGTGAAGCATGCAAATGGTTCCATCGGGTCCACACCCCCACCCACTCTGACATCTTGTCTCATCTAAGAGAGTTGAGAAGGATATTCTTTGCCCAGACTGCTTCTCTGTCCTCCTCTACCTCCGTCTGTCCCTGTCCAGCATAATGGTGATGTGTAGCCATCTGCAGTAAAGTTCCAGACCCCTTATGTTGGCAGTGCCACGCTAACAGAAGGGCCCTTAAACGCCATCCAGCGAGCTCCCTACCTGTGCCAGGGTATTTGTGCCCAATCTGGCCCCACGTTTCTTTGCAGGTGTTGTTTCCATTAAAAGACTTATCCGTCTCCATAGAGGGAAGTGATTAATGGATGCCTGTGGGATGCATCCAGTCACGCCGAGGATAACGACCACAGGTAGGGATAAGCGCACTAACACGTCGTCATGAAGGAAGGTATACCTTATTTATTCTGGCTGTTCTGCACAGAAGGTAGTGGCTTGTTTTCACATCATGACTATTTTTTTGTGCGCTTGGAGACAGGCTATAAAACACCTCCAAAAGCATGTGTATTCTATAAGGCCATCTGAGTCTGCAGGCACCATTCAGTCTACTGACGTACTGCAGCACGCATCACAGGTGGATGCTAGAATTCCGCCATGGTGCATTTAACCGCAGGAAGTCAGCAATGGTAACAATGGTTGGTTTTACAATTGAATGTGATCAAATATATGAGACAAAAGGCTGCTTCAGCCTTCATGTGCGGTGGTATCTTGGCAGACTTGCAAAACTGTTGTAAAATAATGTATAATATTAAATGATGATTAGACATTAGATTGCCTTGAGTTATTTTTGCTTACATTCCTTATGAATGTATGGAAGTCAAGTAAACACAGTCTTTCAAGTTTTTCCTTTGAATTATGCATGATGTAGTTGTGCAGATACACATGCTCTCCAGCAACACATTAAACAAAACGTAAATGCATTTCCAAAGCAAGGCTGAGTTTTCCTCTGAAATGAAGCCCTAATGTAATATATCATCTGGAACTCGATGAAAGTCTGCACTAAGTCAGTGAGGTGTGCCATTAGTTGAGTAGACGGCCAATTTTGATATACGGGTGACGACACTAAAACTGTCCATTGTACTACAACCAGTTGACAGTGGCTTTAAAGTAAGAGATAAAAACGTCTTTTCCCAATGGGGCCGAGCTGAGCTATTTTGCCCACATTTGCATTCTCTTTAATGTGTCACTCAGCCAATGGGACTGGGCGTATGTAGAACACACAGCAAAGCAGAAAAAAGGAGCAGAGAGTCAGGATGTGCCAAGCTCTGTCTGCAGAAGTTTCTCTCGCATCTATTCTGGGTGGTCCTTTTGGTTGCACCATCAAGTCTGGTTGATGTTTCATTTTGAAAAAGAAGGATGCTGTTGTTTTGATGTAATGCATTACTGATTGGTGTCATTGCTGACAGATTGCAGATTGGAACAGTTACTGAAGAAACGTAAAGGCGTGTTGAAAAGTGTGAGCTGAGGACAAAAAGAATGTGCCTGGTTTTGTCCAAAGCTGTTTATGTTTTGTGTGGTCACGATGTGCAAAGTGTACGTTATGGCTTTACACACAAGCAGTTGACTAGCCTAAAGCATGCCAAAGGAATGTGTTTTTACCACACACCTCTATGGAGTCATTTTTTCCTTTGAATAGGGGAGCAGGTGTTTTATCTTGTGTGCTTACTGTTAAGCTATTTTGTAAGCATGTGAGTGAAAGGGGCCAATAAACCCTGTAGACATTTCTACAGATTTATGGAAGCAGGGCCATTAAACATGTCAGTCATATATTGTATTGGGTGTTATTGAATTGAATTAATTAAGTTAATGTAGTGACACCGAAGAGAAAAGATAGAAAAAATGATAGAAATCATTTGCAATATTGCTGACGACACGAGTGGGTCATCTCAACGGAAAGAGCCGATCCATGCTTTCCGAAGTTCTCCTGCACGAGCACACTGTGCTCGAGATTCCAGCACCAACTCGTGCGGGAATTGGCAAGGAAGCAGCAACTACTCTCCGCTCCAACAACTCTTGTAGGACTATATTTTAAAAACAAAATATTATTTTTTATCAAACAATGGACACAAAGAAAGTGGAGAGCATTTCTGCCCGAGTAGATGCTGCCAGGTCTTCAACCGGTAGGACAAAATTAGCATGTTTATCGTTTTTTAAAATCTGTTTGTTTGGCTTGGAACGCGAGTTAATTTGTTTGGCTTGGAACGTTGTTGCCAAACATTATAACGTTTTGAAGTATCGTGCATGTACTTCTGTGAGGTTAATTCGAGTCATGGATGTACTTTTGCCTTCTCTGGTGTTTGGTGGAAAACAAAACGTTTAGGTTTGAAATGTTTTTTGTTTTGAATTATTGTTTGACGCACCATTGTCTCGCCTATTTCCGTGTACCAACAGCAGACTTAATTAGATGCACCTGGTTCTTAATTGTTGTAGTCAGCGTCCTATAGCGTCTAGTGACTTCAACGCAGTACTGTGATCTGAAACTTGCCACTGCGTTATCGAAGTAGTTAGTGGAATAGTTTACATTTGGGACAAATACGTTTTATCATGTTGACAAACGATTAGGTTCTAATGTTGTTTTTTAGAGCATATTTATTATTCACAGATCATTAGTTAATACATGACTAAGACAACACTTGACTATAAGAAAGTGCCCTTGCTACTTCAGTATCACATAAAGGTGCCTGTCACTTGCAGAGTCATCTACCTTCTCCTCGCACATAAATAGACCCTAGAATAGCAAAGACGTCTGTTCAAATACACCTCCAGTCAATCATTTCTCGGTGATGTTTGTTGTATGTGACAAATAAATTCCCCGGACGACAAGTGAGGTCACAGACCAGCAAAGTTTGGGCTTGGCTCTGCTGCAGCCCTTTGCTGTTGGTGCACCTGCACAGTCCAGATGTGAATTCTCCTGCTTGAGTCATTGTAATCAGAGCACTGGCAGCTCTCCAGAATGATTATCACTCTGTTATTGTTGATGGATATCCCTCAGGCTTCTCGCAAACCTTGAACAGCCGTTAGTGGGTAATTGTACTAAACTCAGGTCAATGTTTGTTGTAGGCTGTTTGCATGCTTGATGAAGTCCTAATTATCCCGCTGCAGGAAACAGGAGTCAAACGCTTTCAAGGTTTCTAACTGTTCTAAGATTCCGTTCTCTCGTTCTGTAGTTGCGCTGGTTAGGGTAAGTCTACCTGCATTGATCAGTGTTACCTGAATTTCTTTGCTTACATTGGCAAATTACATCAGTTGTGAAATTAATACACAGGTGGTTTTGTTCCACTATGAATTCTACTTATCTACCGTTATCTGGGTATCTCAACTGCTAACTGAGCCTGCGAAGCCCAGTAAATCTTTATTTAGATTGACTAGATACATTGCGACTCGAGGCTGGCATACCAGTTTCTCTGCAGAATTGATCAGTCTCCTGTGACCTGAATGTTTCATGCCCACAGATTTGTGTACAGCATAAGATTTTAGCAACGTGTTTGTCTTCCTATCACTCATTCACCATGGGCAGTGTCATGAAAGCAACCTGTTCCAGGTTAGAAACTGATGGAAGGCTGCTGTCTAAAAGTGTGTTTCCTACACTGACAGCTGTTCCACAGACCTCCGTCCTGCAGTGAATCTGGCGGCTAGGTGTTTCCTCTGGATTGCATCAGTTAACGTTATATGAGCGGGAGAAGGCAAGTCAACCTTCCTGGCTCTGTTTGTCAGCCTCCAT
Source organism: Plecoglossus altivelis (assembly GCA_036571765.1). NCBI lineage: Eukaryota > Metazoa > Chordata > Actinopteri > Osmeriformes > Plecoglossidae > Plecoglossus > Plecoglossus altivelis. The sequence goes on along the minus strand of BROE01000023.1, from coordinate 3,144,476 downwards.
ACCACAACAAACTCAACTCGAGTGGCAGGGATTCTCTGCAGTCCACTGGGAACTCGAGCGCCAATAGCTCCAACTAACCCGCATGCCAATACAGTGCCCGAGCCATCCTGCCAGTCCCCGTCTCCTTTTAGTATTTTCTCCCTCAGTCTCGCTCCTTCTCTCTCCCTCAGTCTCGCTCCTTCTCTCTCCCTCAGTCTCGCTCCTCTCTCTCTCTCTTTCTCTCTCCCTCAGTCTCGCTCCTCTCTCTCTCTCCCTCTCTCTCTCTCTCTCTCTCTCTCTCTCTCTCGCTCTCTCTCTCTTTGCCACACACTCTATTTCACACTATTCACACTGTCACACTATTTCTTCTCTCCTTCACCCACAGTTTCATATCCTTCTGGGACCTATTGAGATAAACGAGTCTCCAAATGCTGTCGCTGCCCACTCTTGCCTGGTGTCCCACCAGGGACTTGGGTCCTTGCAACAGTGCTGCTGATTCACTCCTTCAGAGTGCCAACAAGACAGACCCTTCCAGTTCTGACTGGCTTCTTTATCCCCTGCAGCACTGTTCTCTGTAGTGTTGCTATATTGAGTGTCAAGGCAATGTGACCAATCACTTTTTTACTATTGAGAAACTTCAGCACCATGGATAGCTCAAATGCTTGCTTCAAATTCATTCAAATAAGACAATTTAGATATAGATTGCTAGTTCCTTCAGGGAACTCTTTGATCTGTGATGCAGAGAAATATTACACTAATGGTATGAACACTATCAGCGATAAAAGCCTACTAGTTTAAATAACCTTAACATAAAGTAAAAGTCGGAAGTGTAGAACGTTCTAAAAATGTTTTTTTGTAAATGTGTATGACTCGAAAGGTTACATGTAGGTCTACTTTACATGTAGAAATAAACTCCCCTTTACATTGCTGACTTGTAAGTTTGGTTTAAATGTACCTTTACGCTTACAGTATCGAATGTCTAGTAACAGTCCCAAGCCAACAGCAGGTTCAAAGGTCTTTCCTAATTTACAATAAAAACACCCTGATGACCATGAAGACAGTGGTGTGATACAGAGCACACTCAGTAGAGATCAGGGGGACTGATGTGGTGTGCGGTTTGGGGATCGTGCCAACGTCTTAGCTTGTTTTCTGGCGTCCTTGGCCTCAGGACTAAAAGGCTTAACGGCAAACTGCATGGCAGACAAACAAACCTGTTGCGTTGGTCAATAAGGTGCATTGTTATTCACACAGAGTTCAGCTAATTCAGCCAATAAACCGTGGCTTGGCCACTCTCCAGACAGTGATTGAGGCCTGTAAAAACTTGAATTAACACATTTTATAATTAGTCCTTAAATACATTACCTGTGTCAGACTTTAACTGAAAACAGCCTTGAGTTTTTAATCATTAGTACTTATATTCCAATGTGACTTAGAAGAAAAGATTAAAGTTAAGGTTGATTTGCTTTAATGGTAGTGTACCATTGTCTGCACCTAGGAAAGAGCAAACATCGGCTTTTACCAGATATGTGTTAGAAATAAAAACAAATGTTTATATATGGAGGCATGCATACAAATTGAGTTGAAACAGCATAGACGCCTCCAATTAGCCTTAAGTAAAGTTTGTGTTGCTGGCTGACAAAGTGGTGCAGTGTCTTGGTGTGGTGCAGCCTAACAATTCAGTATCGTTACTGGTTGACATGTTGCTTTTTTGGGCTGTTTAAATATACCAACATCCCCAGCCGTATACTTAGACAACCTGAAAGGAATATGGTTGCATTGTCCTTTTACATTTAAATAAGGTAATGAGTAAATAGATCTCATGTGTTTTTAGGGCATTTCTCCTTGATTTGGACAGAGATGGTGAAGAGCGACAGGGCATGTAGGTGAGAAAGAGAGGGGATGATGGCTATTTGACCTGCATACTATGCTCATACCATGGGCTCCTTGAGGACGGACATCTACATGGAAAATGTTGCTTCATTCTTAGTGGTTAAACAACAGACACACGGCAATTAAACATAATCGTCCTCCGTGCTATGAAGCGATACGTCAATTGTTTGACTGCTTGTCATGTTGATGAAGGCAGCAGGAAGGAAACCTGGATCAGAAGCAGAGTTGAGGAGATCCCAAAGTACGTCTCCTGGCTCCTACAGGATGGTTTGTTTAGAAGCCAGCTTTCGTTTCTCCCGTTGGGATGAAGGCTGGGAAGCATCTGTTAGGATGGCTGTCTGCCTCCGAAGGCAGGCTGAGATGAGAGGGAAAGGGAGGGGCAGAGATGGAGGGAATGTGGGATAGAAAGAGGGGGCAGAAAGATGGGCGTTTAAAACAAGGAGGTAATAGGAGGGAATAGTGTAAAAATAATTGGGCATGGTGAGAAGTAGAGGGGTGTTTGGAGAGGTGAGAGAAGAGAGGAAGGGAAAAGGGGTTGAAAGAGGGAGGGAAAGAGGCAAGGAGAGAAAGAAAGGGAGTAGGAGCATGAGGGTAAGGAGGGTGACAGGGGGGATAGAGGGAGGGAGAGGAAGAAAATGAAGGACCGAGAGAGAGAGAGAGAGAGAGAGGGCGGAAGCTGTGTAGCCAGAGTGGCAGTGCCGTAGAAATCACCATGCGTGGCCGGGCGAACAGAAGGCGTTTGTTTATGATTGCTGAAGGCCAAAAGGAGGAATGGACAGCCTTTCATGTTTAGATTCAAACCCCCAGGCTTGTTTACGCCTCAAATTCACTCCTTTTGACTTCCTTGGATGGTCTGCCAAACAGGCGCTGGCAATAGGGTGGCATTGCCGGTTCTCTAACTGTGATGCCAGCCTCATCAGGGCTGACTGAGTGCTAGCCAGTTCATAACAAGCCTCCACTGTCTGTAATACCAAGTTCAACTTTCATTGTAGGAAATGGATCAAAACTTCGAGTAACCTTTTACCCTGAATGGTCGTTTTACTGCAGAGCCCCCATAGTCCGATTTAAGTTCGGAAGACTCCTGTGTTTAACATACCATGCTAACAGCTAGTCTAATGTGTCATGGTATCTCAGTCACCATGCTCATTACAGCCCACCCAGTCATTCGTCAGCAGAGATCTCATGAAACCAATGTTTCCGCCTGTCCCCAGATGAGCTTTAATCAATTAAGGTCATATTAAATGTAGAGGATGATTAACTTGAGTTCTGTGGAAGAACTGTAGAAGATCACAGTATGTGACATTGAGTAGCCTGTGGTATTGGCTGTTAGTCCTTAATGTTCTGACAGCTTGGAATCTGATTGATGGGTAAGACTATTATTACTGGGAGCAAGCTACCACTTTAGGCCTGCACTGTATTAGGAAAGATTTGGGGTTGGATAGTTTAAGAGATATGGACGAACAGGTTAAACATGAATCAATTCAATTTATTTATGAACTTTGTGCTTTTCAGATTGAGTAAGCAGATGCTTTTTCAATCTCAAGAACTAAAATAAAAAAGTGGCATAACATTAAAAAAAAAAACGCGATATATCCCCATATAATCGGCATTTAAACTGCCCTTGAATCTCATACAGCGGTGCAAGCTCTGCCTTCTGCCAAGATAACAGGTTTTGAATCTGTCAGTCATTCACTGGGCAGAAGCTGGCAATGCTGCTGGAGTTGGAACATATGTCAAACTGTCCCTTACACACTATAACCCACATTCTCTTTAAGTCTACCATCATAGTAGAATAGTGTATACTATGCTACTCTATACTATTACACTCTGCTTCTGTATTATAGACTACAGCATAGTATACTAACTCAGTGCTGTTTTGTGTTGTTTTCCATAATGATTCAAAGATCTGAAAAATGTTCAGTAAGATGTGACTTTGTACTGTTTGCGATAGAATAAATAATTTAGGTTTATCATGCACTTGTCACCCTGATGATAGAATGACACAATCCAAGGTCTTTGATGCCTAAAAGTTTGCAGTCTATTGCTTTGAAGTCCAGGAGCTTACTGTAAAATCTATTTTAATAACGGTACCGCATTATATAAGACAAATGTTTCATCTACCAGGCTCATTGTCTTAGTGACACAACTGTCACAGCCATGGAATCATATTGACACAATGATGCCACTAGCAACTTGAAGCTAAAGTAATTAGGGAAAACCTATTTAAGTTTGAGTTAGAGATAACAGAAGGCAGTGGTGTGGATCTGTCATGATTCCAATGTTATGGATGTCGCATTTGACATTATCTACCCAATGTTTTCAAATGAGTTCTACAGAATATTTCTATTTTTATACAAGCAATGTTGTTTCTAAGCAGCTAGTGGAATACATGCACTTGTTATGGTGGGACATATTATGGTAAACCTGACCTTTTAATGGAAATGGCATGCTGATAGGTTTTGATATTCTATTCTTTTCCTTTCTTTTTTTTTACTGCGCTTATGTGTAAATTCAGAGTATGCATGCTAAGTGAATCTTCTGTCACACTCGCCCTTTGGTCCTTATATGGAGGAATGGAGGTAAAGGAGTCCAGCCTGCTTGGACAGGAGCCTGCAGTCTTGAGCCCTGCAGTGTCCTGTACTGACATCTAGGGGCCATACAGGGACTCTCCTTCACTACAACCCTTCTGCACTGTGCTGGGTTTACATGTCATTTCTTGTGATCTCACAGTGCTGATTGTACAGCTGTCTGTTGATGATGCGCAAGTGTGTACATATGACATGGGTCACACAATAGTCAGCAGTTATTTTAGAGTTTGCCAGATGTTACAGTTACGTTAAGATATGTTGTTGTAGACTGTGCCAATGTTCTGCATGATCTGATGTGATCTCATGTTTTCAGTCTAATCGGAATAATTGGCTTCATGTGTACATGCATACAGTGATATGCAAGCTATCTGTGGACTGTGTGTAGCTCTCCCTTGCCAAAGTCTACGTCAAGATAGATAACGCTTTGTTGCAATGGATGCAGCTAGGCAGACAGGCTTGGCTCCCAGTATCCCTCCACAGACAGATTGGGGACCAAGTAACTCTGTATAGACACACTGACTACATTGTTCTGTGTGGTCACAGTGACTTTCACCTTAACCCAGCCTGGGCCTGTAGATCCCAGCTGTGCAGCATGTGTAGGGAGGGCTGGAGCTGTGTCTTATTGAGCACACTGACCTGTGAGGCCGTTATCTTCAGAAGGCAGGCAGTGGCTGAATCATTTATGGAGGCATTCCAACACATTGACTCAGGAACATCTCTGGAGAGGAGAAGAGAGGGGGAAGTAAGTGTGTGTGTGTGTGCGCGCGCGCATGTGTGTGTGTATGTGTGAGAGAGAGACAGTAGAATGGGTCTGTCTTGCCACTGTGGCTGTGATGTCATGCTCCATTTAACTAGTGAAAGATGCAGAGTTGGGAAGAGAGACCTTGCAAACAGCCATTCTACTTTCTCTCTCCCCCCTCACATTATGCCGAGTCGCCCCATCCCTAGGGTATTGACACTTCTCATAAAAAAATGCTGAACTCTCATTTAGCCAACTAATAAGCACCAGCACACAATTAACACTTCATCTAATCGAAAATGTAATGTTATTAAGAGTGTGATTAGGGGGAAACAGCAGTTCTTTGTTGATATAAAAAATGTTTCCACGCTTAGTCGATTGACTGTTTACAACTGCATTTTGATTCCCACATAAATTGCCATATTTACTTAGTATAGCCATCTGGCCTAGTTATGTAATCTAAAATGACCAGGGTCTAAAATGACCATGATAGCTGTGCTACTTTGGGCCCTGCGCCTTCTCAAGAGTTTCAGTGACTCACGCCTAGTCAGCAGAGGTCCCTCTAGAGGGAAGGACATGACGTGATGGGAGGAAAGGCTTTATTGAACTTCAGATGCATGTTAAGGTCAATTAAAACGGTGCGTAAAAGGTTATCTGGACCACCTCAGAGTGGTTCAGGTGATTTGATTTGATTCAGGAGACGGGTTGCGATTTCCCATCTGCATTGTGCTAAATTTAGCTAGGGTGGACGACAAGGTCAGTGTGCATGCTTGTGTGTGTGTGTGTGTGTGTGTGTGTGTGTGTGTGTGCGCGTGTGTGCTAAGGGAGATATGCAGTGTGACCAGCCTAGATCCTTACAGCTAGCTGTGTCTTCCATCTGGGCCTGCTGTGATTCCCCACTGGTCTGTTAGCATGGAGACAGAGATACCTACCAACCTGTTAGACACTGTGGAACCCAACCTTCTTGTGTACTGCTAATAAAAAGATGTTTCACATACACACAGCTTAGGCCTTTGAGATATAGATAATTAATCAATGCAGTCATTATAAATCCAGATTAACCACGTTCCCAGACGCGGAAGGCTACTATATGGGTATGTAACAGTGAGGTGAAAGAAATGAGAGGAATATCACAAACTGATATCTAAGATAAAATATCTTGACTTGATTTAATACATGCTCATTTTTTCTGATATTCAATGTTTACTTGGCAGATTAAAAAAGAAAAGTGTTTACTTGTTGAGTTCCTAAATTATCTTAAAATATTGTAATTTTTGATAGAGATTTTATGACTTGTTCTGTATAACTAGCTTGAAACTAGAATTTCCATAGTTATGAAACTTGAGCCACACTATAAAGAGGCAGTCTTGCTTAGCTTCAGTGTTCCTGTACATACATGGGAGAATCTGACAGAACACCATCTCTGTTGTACTCCATCCAACCCAGACCTCGTGGTCCTGATGTCTCAACTCTTATGATACTCCAACGATGCCATGTTAATACACCTCTCTGAACTAACGAGTCTTACTAACCGTCTGAACCTCTCAGGTGAGCTTTGGCTACGATGGAGAGATGGTTGTTCTGCTAGGTTCTCCTGTCTCTGTACAGGAACTGAAGCTATTTTGCAGTGGCCAATTAATTAATCTACCTCACTGCACTGCAAAATGCCAGCTTTAAGAGAAGAACTAGAAAGAACTAGAACTAGAAAATCATTTCATTGTTTTTTTCATGTTCTACAACAACAAAAAACACCTAACCTCACCTAATTCAAACCTCAACCCAAACAAATTCTAAATGTTCTTAAAGTAAATGCTAGTGCCAAATAAGGCAAAATTCCTGACATGAACATGTCATAGTATTGCTTAAAAATCTGTAATACTGATAGAAATAGATAATGTGAAAGGTCATGGATGGAGTCCCCAGAAAGGAGTGTGGCAATGCACTTGGGATATGTAGCGTTGTCTTCAAAGGACTTTTGCTGATTAGGAACATGGATCAACCTCTTGTGTGGAACCCGTTGGATCAATCCTGAGTGAGCACCGTAGTGTTCCACATGTTCCTTCCCCTAGGCCCCCATCTCTGCAGACAGGGAATCGTTGGAGAACAAACTCTCTTAAAGGGACATTCCAACAGTATTGGGTGTGTGTTGGTGTTGTTTTCTGCTTAATAGCCAAGCAGCTGCTGAGATTAAACAAGGAGTAAACAGGAGTAACAACATAGGAATATTTTAGTATTGAAAGTCAACATAAAACGTATGGGACTTTGTCTCTCACCAAGCTATCTTATGTATTGTGCGCTAAAAGCCAATTGTGGGGGAGCCACAATTGTGTGTTAAGTCATCTCATTACAAGGTAACTGGGTTTGAATGATTCATGGTTAAATGTTGGATGTACTGTAGTCTGAGCCCACAGCTTGTGTTGTTTATTGTCCTGGTCAACGCCACACCTTTAAAAGATTCATGGGCAAATGGAAATGACACGATAATGTGATGAATAATTCACAAGGCTGGCAAAGCACTGTTGTTAGTGCGTGTCTTCAAGCTTTTAAAAAGCCATTTGTGCGTTCTTCGCAGTCGTGAGTGTAGACGATGAAGTAAGACCAACAGGTTTGAGTCACTTGTGGTTGACCTTGTTATGGTTACGTGAGCACACATCAGGGTATTATCTGGACCCAGATGCCAGGAAGACCATGGGGACGTCATTCATTGTGGCAAGGGTCAGAAATGTGAATTGAAATTGCGCTTTTAATTGATTGTGATGCAGTGCAGCCCCTGACTGGAGATCAATAAGATTGTGGAACAGTGTTTGAGACCATTGAGCTACTGACCCATGTTGGATACTAATTCCCCCTTCACTACGGTAGGTGCATCACTGCATGACTTCTGCGCGCTCAGCATGAATAGACTTAAAGGACACTTTTAATGCAATCAATTAACTTAATGGTTGATGTCCTTGTTTCTTTTAGCTATTACATATAACCCATGAATATCACATTATTTCCTCTTTTTGGCGACCTCTATTTTTAGTTTGTCTTCTGGAAACTGTTGTCTGCCCAAGTTGAATTTTCCACCACCTTACAGATTTAAGTGAGAGGAGTGACATACACTGTCTTCCTCAACAGTCCCTAACATGCAGAATGCTCTCGAGGGCCTTGTGGTCGTTCAGAACAATATGCTAGCCCCTTGCATGCCACACCTCAGTGCCCTGACAGCTCTCTGTAAGTGCTGTGCTTTGGGCTGCTGGTTCCCTCCCCACTTAGTCACCCCCCCTGGTGTTCACAGGTACATAATGTGCTCCTCTCATCTCCTGGGAGGAGGTTAGACTCTCCAGTACTGACTCCCAGACAGCCATCCGTCTGTCAAGGTGCTGTAAGTAACCGACTGTTCATAGAGACGCTAGACAAACGCATTCCAAGAAGGAGCACGGCGTCCTGTTTGTGTTGTTGGCTGTTTTCATGTCATGAACAAGCTGCTGCAGATAGGATGATGGGCTGACTTAATGATTCCATGTCGATGATATATATATTGTAGCAGAGCTATGAGTAGGTCTGGGTTGGAATTTATGGCTATTCTCTGGTGTGTGAGCATCTGGTGTACACTCACTGAAAAGCTCTTGTTAAAGTTTACACTTATTTACTTGCCTGGGTTGTTGTTTGGAACCTAATCTGTTGGTCACCATGTTTCTGGATGAGTGTATTTTTAAACCTCTTTCCATCCCTGTGTGTTTGTATGTTAGCCCAGTTGTTGCTGGCTTGATGAGAGATGGAGAGAGATTCTCGGAGGGTCTGTCGATCTAATAGTAGAAAGTAATCAGCAGGGGATTCTGTATTGACGAGGGTAGAGAGTATGTGTGCATGCATGTGAGTTTATAAGAGCAAGAGAGGGGGAGAGAGCGGCATGAGTAATGGTGGTCTTTAAGATTATAGGACAGTGCAGAGCTCTCATTGGTTCTCTGAGGCTGACCATGGGGAGTCACTTATGATGTAGAACCCATATCCTTCCCATCTCTGACACACATACATACACACACACATCACCCATGTCCACCACTGAGTCTGGCGACACACACACACACACACACACACACACACACACACACACACACACACACACACACACAGACACATCTCCCTGCTCCCTGGATCTGGCTGGAGTGCTTGCTGCCTCTCCTCCCCCTGTTCCTCCCCCCGCCCCTTTCACACTTGACGTGCTCTGGATAGGGAAAGTGCTTGTGTGAAACCTGAGGATCGCTCTCAGATCCCACTCAGGACGCAGAGATCACACACCGTGCCGTCGGGAGCCTGCAAGGTAAGACCCTGCCTGGATGGGGAAGCGAGTACAATTTGCCTCTAAACTTCTTGGAAATAATTTCAATTCTGGCAGGAAAAAGATGCCTTTGTATAGGCTGTGTATTTACCTTCTGACCGGGAATAATGTCGTATGTGATGTTCCGATGTCTCGAACTTCAGCTATTGAAAGGGGACCCTCATGGGGTTTGAATGGAGTTGGTCAGCTTGGATATCACCAGGTCATATTTAATTAATTGTCATGCTGTCTATTGTTGTGTACTTAGAGATTTCCAAGACAGGGTACAGTGAGCATGCTAATAGATCTGTAGGACAATGAATAATCTATTAGCTAATTAGTTTGATTAATGGCTAGGATTTTAATTGTATTAACCGTCAAATGACTTGCTATAGATTTTTTGCTGAGATATGTTCAGGTGTATTGGTGGTTGTTGATACTGTCGGTAAGAAATAAGACTGCCTGTTGTCAGCTTGCTCAAGCCCAATGTTTTAAGTTGAGTCATGACTGGAAGAGGAGGCATTACCTTCAATCTAATTACTGGAAAGCTCCAGTTACTCTGCTCAGGTCTGGCTCTCGCTGGTGTAGTGTGAGCTCTGCAGAGCAGGATTCAGCCATGCCAGCATGGACTGCTCACAAAGTCAAGTATTCAGGAGAAGATGATTCTAAGATTTCAGATGACAGACCATTATAAGACCAAATACCCTAAAAACCTCAGTGTTAAACCATACCACTGTCACACGGCAAACAATAGCCAGTATGAACATTCAAACCAGACAAAACCCCAAACCCCACAGTTGACTGTTGGCTGTGTCCCCCAGCAGTGAGAGATAAACCATGTCGGCCCCTACCAAGAGGACCCAGTGGAGGGAGGACCTGCAGCATTTCCGCAGGGACCACGGCATCTCCAAGAAGGTGCTGCTCAACTGCTGTCTGGTGCGCCGCCTCCTTGCCTGGGCCTCCCCTGCCACCAAAGGTACTGGCCTCTTCAGGTGGAGGGGCTACAGTAACAGAACACTGCTCCCACAACTCTAACCTGATCATTTGCTTATACTCTTGACAGCTGGGAAAGCAGAACACCTATGCCTTCTTTAAGGATTTGATCTCACGTGAACTTGATGGGTGACCTGTGAACTTCCCTAAACTTGTAATGCCATTCAAGGTGTAAAGGCTAGCCTAACTCATGACAGCCTACACTATATTTAACCATCCCCTTTAAATAATGAACCTCTGAAATTTTTTTAAATGGAGGCACTTTCCTCAACCCCTAGTTAATCATGTTTCAACTCTTCAGCTTAGTTCTAGTATACCCAAAGTGACGTGTAGGCTGTTTTCAATGCTTGTTCTCTTGCCACTTATGGGATTTGGTAAATCACAGAACATGAAAATGGCTAAGTAGTGAATGAGAAGCATCAATTGGGACCAATTAAACAGCTCCACTGCTGTGAAAGTGCAGCTGTGGTTGTGGTGCCACCATTTGGGTCCCTAGAAATAGAAACACAGCACCCAGGTTGACTGTGTCGTAGGGTGGTTTAGACTGTGAGAAACCGGAGGATGTGTAGTGCGTGCGTGTATGTGTGGTTAGATGATATCCATAGTTCCCCATGGATGGTCAGATCCCTTCCAGTTTTCTTCTACTTTACTCCTAATGTGAAGAGCAGACACGTGAAAAATGCTCCCATTAATACAAGATAGGTTTTTCAGACCGGATCACTTAAGCTCCGGGTGTGCACTTATCAAAGCTCTTAAGTGAGAATTGAACCCTATTTCCCATGATTCATAGCAGATGCACTTCAGTGATTCCAAAAAACCTTTTGAAGAAAGCATGTATTCTACTTATTGGACGTCTATCCATCTGAAACACTGAAAAATATGCTCCAAGTTGGACTGGATATGCTGTGTGTGGGACTGTAACCTACTGAAGCAGTGGAGCGCTGATAAGCTGAAATGTGGCTCGTATAGTCAGGGCTATTTAAGCTCTATTAATACAGTATTGACCCATGTGCGCTCACCTCATTGTAAATGTCCTGGTTTACAGCCCGAGCAGAATGAAATATGCCCGTCGCTCATGGTGCCATACGCCCATCTGACAAGAGTCATAAATGAATTCACAGTGCAGACGTAACGTCGCTGATGAATGCTTATGCCACACGTTTACGTTGTTGCGGCTGTTATAGCTGAAGTCTGTATAGTCCTTAGTACTTTTATTAGTAAGGTGTCATCGAGTTATAGGATGTATTTAGTATTTGGAAATGGTGTTGCATCAATTCTGGTAAAACGCACATGGATCCTTGCACACTGTTCACTTGCCACTTTAACCCAGTGAGAAATGTGCAGTTCTTATTCCTAGATCATCTCATGCACTTGTATTCCTATTTTATAGTTTATACAATTGCATATTATTGCACATTAATGATATAGGCTACATTTTGCAGTGCTGACGGAAGTTGTCTTCAGCTATGTAGTATTGGAAGAATTGTGTATTCTTTTCTTTACTCAATAATATCTGCTCGTCTGTTGCCATGGGGGACTTTCTGTAATCTCTCTGTAATCTACAGCCATTTTCTGTGGTTCATCATTGAAACAACATGACAGAGTGGGCTGCCATAGCTTGGAGGCAAACTTGTTTCGGAAGACAACCTAATTTGAAATCTATTTCGGAGTCTAAAGACATCTTCTAACTGTATTAATGGGTCCTGGTTTGTACCGTCTCTGGATACATATGTCATAATGGACTCAGACGCTTTACCTCAGCATATTCCTTACCTTGCCTGGAGGCTAAACAAAGTAGCAGCATATGGGAGGAAAATGCAAGACAGGTGCCGCTAGATCAGGCTGTCCAAATGTCATTTTCATAACTGGTGACAAGTATGATTTATGAGACTGTTTTATACATCCTACATTTGTCTTGGGGGAATCATGTGGCATTTCACGTCAAGGTGTTTGCAAGGACAGAAGCTCCCAGATGACTTTGAGGTGTATGTTGTTTGCAACGGTTGGGTATATTTCACGTTTACCAGAGGCTGTTTTAATCATGTCATGAAGATCCCTTTAGTTTCTTGGTTTGGAATGTGTTTGTCAGGTGCATTTACGTATCAGTGGCATCCTATAGTGAGCACCTCATTGTTGTGTGTGTGTGTGTGTGTGTGTGTTAATCTGTGTTCTGGGTGTGTTAGGTGGAGCCTTCCTTCTTATAATCAGAGAGCTTAGCATCCCAGCTGGGTCCAGGCCAGCTCCAGGTGCTCCTGTCAGATGCTCTCTGTTAGACACTACAGAGTATGTGTTTGTGCTCTGAGCCGCTGCTCTGTCCCCCTCTCTGGCTTCAGGGGGATCAGCCCTGCCCCGGCTGCCTTGGACGTTTTGGCTCAAGTTGAATTGGAGCCCTCTGTTTGTCACGCTAGCCGGTCTCTCCACTAGCCAGTCATCCCAGCCCCGGCAGCCAGGTGGCAGCAGAGCCCTGCAGAACAGTTCTGCAGGGCCGCTAGAGATTTGAGCAGACTTGGATGGTGATGGCTCCCCAGGAACAGGGCTCAGTGTTGGAGGCCAGAGCAGGATGTCAGGGGGCTTCAGTTTGTTTGAATTGTCCAAATCCTTATTGTATTTATTTATTTAAAAAACAAATCCGCTCCTCTGTACGCTTTCAGCTTTGTGCTCAGTATGCTGGCTCCCAGACATCTGTGTTAGATGTAACTACCCTTCACTTATGATCCACAGCCCTAAGCAATGGCACATAGTCATAGACACCAGTCCTTATCTTGCCTGAGGCTTTTATCCTCATGAAAAGAAATCATTGCAGTAAGACTTAAGGAATATTCTTCCTAATAGTCCCTTTTTATTTGTTAGTTGTCTATATATTTTATGTTAAGTTCAGTGTGCCTCAGCTTAACCACCAACAGGGGGCAGCGACAGATAAGCACTCCAGCTCAAGGAAACCAGTTTAAGCTTCCTGTTGATAACTGTTCATTAATGCTGTATCTTACATGAGGAGATGAAACCATTTGCAGCTGAATAACTTTTTGACACTTTGTGTCTTTCCATTTCCTGGTTAGGGAGGGTTCTCATTTGTAACAAGAGCGTCCACATACTTCCTGATGCCTTTGATGAAGATAAATTGTGTCTGTTTGCTGATGAAGCCATGTAGAATTAGATTAATTAGTCATGATGTTTGCACATGAATATGCATATCTGGTCTTTCTGTTGTCCTCAAAACCAGAAGCGCAAACTAAGGGAGCAATTTGTATTCATTATTCTATTACATTGGCAAATTTCCTTTTCTCTTTCAGAGCTGATAAAAGAGTCTCCACAAAATCAATAAGGCATCATCTCCATCATCAGCGTAGTTGATAAAGAACCTCACTGCAGAGGAACGTAAACCTACCTGCTGTCAGATGGCAGAGACATCCACTGTTAGTTGTTGACAGTAGAACAGTAGAACACACCAATCAGCCAGTTCAGCTGCTCTTCCTGGGCCTTATACATGCTAGATGAATGAAGCACATTCACAGTTTTCACCCTACATACACTACCCATCTGGCTCTGCATCTGTGTCTTTAGGCTCAGTACCATCTCACATGCAGTGATGCCCTTCACCACATTTCACTACTTTGGTGCTGCTGTAGGTGTTTTGTGTATTTGTTTCAATGATTAGCGCTGGTCTCTCGACAAATCAAGTCGTTAAGTTAATTGCTAGTGTAATGATTGGATGAGTCAGAACAATCACCACTCATCTCAAAAGCATTTTCTCAAAGTCATTTTTTAAATTAAAACACACATTTTATGTTCTTGACTCATTACAGTGACTCATATCCTTGACTATTAGTCATAAAATCAACTAATCAAGACAGGAGTGACTTTCATAGAGAGAGATGCATGTTTGTGAGTCATGCATTTTAGAAAAGGCTGTTTGCTGTAAGCGAACCAGGGAAAAAAAAGAGTTTGGTCTCGTTCTTACGGCCAGGGCCTCTGTGTAATCGAGAGGGAGACTTGATGAGACAGTGACGGATGAGAAAGGAACTGGTTGTGTGGTTGGCCTTCAGAAGGAAGAAGAAGAAGAAGACAGATTACCCTAGTAGGGGAGGGAATGTCCTGCCTGTCTCAGCTCCTTGACTTATCCGTGTTCGAGCTGGAAGCTCTGTGGCGAACAGGTCTGGAACATGGAATGCGTAAAGGAGGAAATATTGACTGCTATGCACCTTATATACTAGGTCTAACCACAGGTTCTAACTGAGACATTGGTCATGAGGGAGATCATTTGAGTTATCAAATGCTAAAATGCTGGAAGCGTTCCGATGGAGAGCAACAGGCAACATCTACAAACCGTATGTAAATATATGTTTCAACGGGTGAAAAGTGGTGGCACACCATGTGACTTGTGCCCAGAAGTCAAAACAGTTGGGGGTCTCATTTTCCGTTGCGTCATCCACGGTGTCTGTGACGGCAGTGTTCCCAGCGGAGTCATGCCCTGCCGGGTGTTGATAAACATGGATTAGCAGCTAAACGGCGCTAACAGCCCCAGGGCTTAGCATCAGAGTGGGCGGCCTAGCTAACGGAGCCTTCCCCGAAACGGCTCAGGGTAACCTGTTGATGGACAATGAGGCTCAGCCTTGCTGTCATGGATACCGCCAACTGAGACGCCGTGTGAGGGTGTCTGTCGTCTGTGCCCCACATGAGATGTGGTTTTTGCCTGTCCTCCATCGCTGTGTGTGTGTGTGACTCATGTCGCTGTCTCAATGGAGTGAGGTGTAGTGTCTTGTTCATGCATTTATTATAAGCTTTGTAGTTTTACCCTGTGGATCTCATGGTCTCCTTCCCAATCCAGCTTGAGAAAGCATCTGCTTTGGCCTTGATGTCACAAGCGCCTCAGCACCATGACCAGGGATTCTGCTCCATCCAATCAGCTTGTCACTCTGACTTTCAAAATGACTCCAACGTGCGTGTCTCAGTGGAAGGGTAGCGGACTTCTTCCCCAGTGGGTTGCTGTTGCGGAGTTGACCTAGCCCTCTATAAATAGGTCTTGCTGTATGATAAGTGGCCACAGTGTGACCCCCCCCCCACGTCTTCTGCACCAGCCAGGGGCCAGAAATGACTTTGGTGCTTTGCTGCGTCTCTCCTTCACAGTTGTCCTTGTCACAGAGCCAATTTAGAGCCTCCGTGCCACCATCCTGCGTGTGTCCAAAGTCTGACCCAGTTCCTTGAGCTGACGACACAACAGAAGTCACGGCATTCAGAATCCCGCGCTCACATTTCAATCACTGGAAAAGGTGCTTTGGAATATGCGGTTTATGTTTTTAACTGGAAACTGTCAAATAATGTCTCTAGGGCATAGGGACAATCAAAGTGTTGTGTCGATGACATCCTGTTACAGCCAGTCTAAGACGTGATGCTCAGGACAGTTTTAAGCTCACAGGTGTCTCTGCTCAGACCTGACAGGGGTTAAAGCCCTGACTTGTCCTGCTACCATCTTAGTACAGCCGTCAGCACACGATGACACAAGCACGGTCACTTCCAGTAGACGGTAGTCCCGTCTGTGCACAGTGTGGAGAGAAATGTGTCCGTGTTTTTGAAGTGGAAAATATCAGCTACTCAGATGGAACAAACCGTCTCAGTGAAAGGAGGAAAATGGATTAGGATCTTAGTTGTGATCTCAGTAGGTTGGAGCAGTTGGTACAATCCAGTTCAGCCATTTTAGTCTTTGTTTCACTGCAATTGTTAATTTGGGAATAGCAATGTGGGAATGTAGACCTTTATGGGAAATGAAGTTTGTTCCTCTTTTTTTTCTGTGCCTAGTGAACTGTCTTCATCTAATTATTTGGAAATGAAAGAAAAAGGAATTGTGGTCTCAGTCTACCAGAACTGTCTGTATATCTGGACATAATGTCAGCCTCCTGGACAAAATACCAGCCTTCTGGTCACTGGCCAATCATTTGATACTACAGCTCCAATAAAACCACCACTGCAACTTTTTGTGTCCTTTTGCAAAATGTTGGGAAGAACAATTTTGAGTGAGGAACAGAAGGGTTCAAGGCTGACGTGAGACTAGATTTGATACTAAGCTGATGGGATTTGAAGTTTGAAATGCCATCATACAGATAATACTCTCTTGACTTGGACGCCCTCAAACAACTTGTGTAATTACACCCGAGTGATATTTAAGTGTTCATATAATTTCTGCAACCGAAGCACCACAGCAATAATAATGGAGCCAGGGAACCTTGTTGACTCGCTGATTACTGGTCCTCATCAACACCCTGCTAATGGAACTGACATCAGAGAGAGCAGTAACATCTCTTCATCACTCTTGCATTCTCCTTTTCTCATGTTTTGTCTCTGTGTCTCTCTCCTCTTTTTCTTTGTCATTCAGATTTGTCTTATACTTTCACTCTCCGCACGACTCAATTTCTCTCCCTCTCTCTCTCTCTCTCTCTCTCTCTCTCTCTCTCTCTCTCTGTCTCTCTGTCTCTGTCTCTGTCTCTGTCTGTCTGTCTCTCTCTCTGTTTCTCTCTCTCTGTCTCTCTCTCTCTCTCTTCCTATGTCTCCAGCAGAAAGGAAATGCTGCAGTAATGCGAACTGTGGGTCTCAGAGAGGCTTGTGCCCACGCTGTAGAGGAGCTGCACCTTCTATGTCAGAGCAGGATGTCAGGAACTTTGATTACAGGACCAGGCTGTTGGACCCTGGTGGGACCCAGCTGTGAGTAGCTGGAAACAGTTTTAACCAGGAGGGACACGGGAAACGAGGAGGAGGAGGGGGGGGACTGGGTAGGCAGCGCTGTGCCAGAATGGAAAATTGAATTGTCGATAAAGGAATAGCGGAGAGTGGAAGTTGAGATGAAAGGATAGGGGTGTCTGTGGAGGGGTAGATTAGACAGGGGATAGTATGAGTCAGGAAGAGAATGGCCAGAAAGAACGGGTTCTGCAAGAGGGACACCGACTGACTGCCTTTTGGGTGAGGCAGAAACTGGAAAGAGATTGATAGAACTGGAGATGAGAGAGAGAGAGTGAGGGAGAGGGAGTTTAGTGAGCTGCATGTGTTCTGAGGATTTCAGCTTTCCAGCCTACAGTATAATATTGATATTAAATACCAAAAATCTGTAGTCCTTTTCCCCCAAAAAATATTAAGTTCAGCTTTCACCTTAAGTTCACCTCAGTCAGTGATGGACTGGATTACCTTTACATCACCTGCTATAATTAAACCCATTACTACGGTGTTGCAACCAGAGTTTGAGCTTTTTGAGTTTGGCATGATAGGAATTATCAAATTGAAAAAGGGTAATATATCTTGGCTCTTCAAAGTGTAATACTTTTTAAAACTATCTGCACTTTGGTTAGAGGTACATTCTCCATCTAAGCCTGTTGACCTGTACATGATTAAACATTACCACCTTAGCGTTGTTACCATGGTATCTAATGGCATTCATCATGTCTTATTATGGGCTCTTATTAGTCACCTTGCTCCACTGACCTTTTTTCTGAGACATGGGTTGTAATTGGCACCATTTGTTTCCTTCACACCTTCAGCCCGGAATAGATCAGGCGTTTCTCACCCTCGTCGTCCCTACACAGGGAGACGAATGGGACGTGATTCATTTGTCTTTGCAGGAGGAGAAAACAAGGCAAAAAGTGTTGCTGAGCACCCTAGAGAACCAGCATCCCCACCCAGCACTGTGTCCCTGTGTGTGTGTGTCCTTTAGGAGAACTGAGAGTGTAGGTTAGTAACCTGCAGTAGGGTCGGCGCCAAAAGTTCAGGCAAACAGATGAGTTCATGGAAAGATCTGCGTCCCTCCTCTGCCTGCAGGGCTCTTTAGTGCGGAGAGATATACACTTTGTTATGACGGGTGACTCCAGCCCAATACTAACAGATTCGCCGGCAAATTGTAGCCTTCGTAAACACCTGCTGCCATTTTCCCTGCCCTCTTTGAACCCATGTGGGGCAATAGTGCCTATTTTGGAGGAGGGCGAAAGACGAAAAGACAGCACCTGTTCTTCCAGAAAGCCTTCAGTGCTCCTGTTTTCACTGAGCACTCGAGGGGGGGGCTGTTTGAGGGGGACAAAGAGCCACCCACACTGCCAAAAACCCCAGCAATCCAAGCTGGTGTTTTCACAGGGACTCTCTCCTTTCCAGGAAACGCGTGCTTCAGCTGTGTTCTGGAGAACTCCTCCGTCGCCTTATCACCCTGCCATGAATTTGTCTATGCTTCCAAAAGTGCTTACTGGCAATCCCATTCCTAGATGAATTTCAGATGCACTGCCGTCTCGGTAATTATATTGCTAATGATCATTTCTTCCGCAGCCTGACTTGGTGAAAGGGTTCCACTGGCTGTCCGGGTGCTAACAAAAGAGATTTCATTTATTTTCCCCCACCCCCATTTCCTGACGTTCTAAGCCTATCAAAGAAAGTCCTTAGGTGAATTAGTGGAGCGTATCTCTCCAGAGTTTAACTTGAGGGAATCTCAACAATGCGTATGGCGCAGGCTTAAATGGTGACGTGTTGCGTGTATTAGAAAGCAGCCTGTCTGTTGGTGCATCACTATCTTCTGATACTCCGAAAGGAAGTTAAATGCTAAATCTACTTTATTGTATCTTTCTTCCAACGTCACCAAGACAGTCACTGACATGTCAATGAAAGCTATTTTTTGGAATTAGTTTGACTGGTCGTGTAACAAACTACTAGTAAGGTCTTCGGGAGAGAAGATTGTACAGTTGCATATCTATTTATACAAATTCAACTTCGAGCCCATTGTGATGGAAGTAATGACATATGATCGCAATTGTTGGAATTAGAGACAGAGATGAGAGGGAGCTTGTAGTATTACATTCTCATATTCCTTCATGTTCTAGAACAGGAAAAAGTTGAAAGTAAGATGTTTTAATTAAATTGCCATGTCTAAAGGTTCTTACAGTTTTTTGGGGGAAAAAGAGATTTCTGTGTGCCAAGATGGATCTGTGATTAAATTTCCCTCCCCTTTTACTTTCTTGGTTTTCCAAGTTGGATACTTTTCTCTATGACCCATCCATTCCCCCTTTGCGGAGACTTCCAATTAGTAAACTATCATGAGATGACAGTTTGGGGTGATGTGGAGGGATTTAGACCACCTCCTTCATACTAATTGATTAGTGAACCCCATCTAAACCCTGAGGTTTACAAGTCTCTCGAGTATCTGAGCTCTGCCATATTATGACCATCTTAGATGTGCTGCTCTGTGCTGTAGTAGTAAAACCTACTGGAACACATGGGTACTGTGTGTGCCCCCCTTAGAGCTTTACTTGAACTCTTGAAGTTGATGCATCTCCCTTATTGCCAGCGAGCCGCAACATGAGGGTTGTCGCTGTAATTTATATTGTGGCCCGTAGCATCCTGGTCCACAGGGAACAGTGCTGAACGCTAGCTTGGCTGCATCCTGGCCGCCTCTGATTCATCACCAGTTACAGGAGAGGGGGAAAGTTCACCGGATGGTAATTACAACCAAGCTCTGGGTTAGCATCCCCGCTGCCGTTTATTTGTGGAGGGAAAGCAGGAGTGACCTTGGTTAAACAAGACTCCACATTCCGCTGAAGTGCTCCTCCCAGCGGGGCCGGGACGTGGCTGTGGGTTGGCCATCCACCGTCCTGGTGCTCACCTTCATCAGTCTTGAGGCAGATCTCCAATCTACGGCAAGCTTGACATATCGAATTGTGCAAGCGGCTGACAACTTTAGCAGACGGTTTATGAAATAAGCCAATAAATTTGAATGTGACTGCAGGTGATGGATGTAACCCATTCAGTACCTCCTCCCTAAACTCTCCAGTTCATCATAGTCTCTCTCTCTATACTCTGGAGTTGTCCCACATCTCATAATCGTCTATCCTGTGGGTGACCTACAACATGAGTAGTGTCTTTTTCCCTTCCTTGTGGATGAGAGTTATGATGTCCCCATAGAGGGTCTTCGTATTTAAAGACCTCAAAGGCCAGAGGGGTCAGTGAAAAAGCAGAGTGGTGGCTTTGGCCTCCAAGGAAGTTTATTATAGTGTTTTTTTCCTCCAACCCGCACTCTGTCAGCGAGCTAGATGTGGGGCTGAAGGGGGAGGTCATTATCTTCTCAGGCCTCAAGGTGTTCATTACTCTTGGACCCTCATTTTCTTTCCCCTCCTGGTCTTCCCCTCCCGTCAAGCTCCCTCTGTCCCCCTCTATCTCAGGAAGAGTGCCTCGTTTTTGTCTCGAGGGAAATAACCCAACATATTTATCCTGTGTGTGTGCTCTTCCTTCTTCAAGCTGATGGAGGCTTCAGATACTGTTTTACTCAGTGCCACCTTATATGTCAGTATCTGAAATACATCATAGTTAACACATCTGATCTGCATAAAATGCGTTCATGTGGCTAATATTACTCCTCATTTAGATTTTATGAATGACCCTGTCCTTTTTGTTCTTTTTGGCATCCTGTCTCCAGCCCTTGGATGTCATTTGGCTGGCTTGCAGCTCAATGACCAGCAGCTAAACTGTGCCTTGGCCTTGGGGACATTACTACCCAGATGTATAATACTACCATGCTGAAAGGCATCTGTTTTGTGGACACCAAGCCCCTTTAGGATACTTATGGAAACAGTGGTTGATATGACATAATTCAGTCTGTGCTGTTGGCTGGAATATCCCCAAATAAGAGTTCTCTCTCAGCAGGGACCTGGAGCCCTGCTTCTAGTAAAACCTGAACTCGGAGAGCCCCACAGGCCTCCAGTCAGGACAGCCGGGAGCGTGGCACAGACACGCTGCTGTTCACTAATCCCTAATGCATTCCAACTGACATGTTTTCAGCTACGATACTGGGATGTTTATGGTTCAGTATGAGGGCTATTTGTTTGTTAACCTGCAGCATTGTACGGTACCACAACAACTGGACACCCGCTCTTGAATTTTCATCAGCAGTTTTGAAATATGCATGAACATGCTGTGGGCTTGGTGCACAGTGACGTCAGCAGGACCTGCATGGCTTCACGAGACTTCCTGGCCCCTCTGCTGGCAGCTGCTAGGAGACCATAAGGGCCCTATCTGATTATCCAGAGAAGATGACCTTCTGTAGACCCATGGCTCTAAACAGGACAGCAGCAAGGCTGTGTCTCTGGTCTTTTTCTAGAAGAGGAAGAGCTCCTTGAACTCTGGCTTTGAGGGTCTGCTGATGATTCTCGCACCAGGACGTCTTCTCCAGGCGTCTACAGAGGACCTGCGACCTAAGAGAGGAGCCAAAGCTGGCCACAAAACCAGCAGTTTAAAACCAGGAATTTGTCCCTCTAGTGAAGCTTTGCCAAAGTTGACCTCTGTTCTCCTTTTATAGCCTGAGAACTTTTCAAGTTCACTGGAGATAGTAGGTTTTAAAGCTATTGAGTCAGGGACCTTATCTGTACTCATATTCAAAAGACGTCATCTCGGTTAATAGCCTCCTCGGATACCTTGACAGAGATTAACCAATCGGCTGGATGTCGTAGGCGAAATGACAGAGATATCCTCTCGTCTCACCAGGCTTGAGAAGCCATCATTGTGACACTTCTTTGTTCGCTACGAGTACCTCATCAGCAAGTCGGATCTCTTGGGGATTATGTCAGTGTTGAACAATGAAATAACCTTTCAGAAATGAGCCGCTGTGTCCTCCACGCCAACACATGGAGGTGATGGCACAGGGCAGCTGGGTGGAGCAGGCATCGGTCAGTGGTAATAGATTTATATTATGCTGTGACAGACGCCACATGGGCAGTTTTGGAGCATCATGGTAAAAATCATGCCAGGAATCATGCATGGTTTTATGAAATCTTGAGCGATGGCTAGGGATGGTTAAAACTCATTTCCTTTGCTTTTTTGTTAATATTTGTCATTAATATTTGATTTTTAATGTAATTTTTGTAACTACTACATGGCTCTTGCCTAGTCACAAGAATTCCACTGCCCAGGGTGACGTGTTATACTATACAGATGACTGAATGAAATGAGAGAAACACCCTACTGTTAGGCCTTCCCCATAGACACTGGTGGGGATGGTAACGCTAATGTTAGCAGACCAGTTCATTAAGCTGGGAATGTTTGTTGATACTAGGTAAACTTCCTGACCAATACGGCACCCTGCGTGGAGTCTGACTACCACTGACACAGCTACGTGAAAACGACTGAGGAACTCAACTGCATTTTATTGCCTCCCAATGGCCTCAAACCAACCTATTTTCCTCCCAAGACGGCTTGATAGGCTCTTATCGCCCTGTCTCGGAAACACTTCATTTCGGAAGAAGTATTCTTCCTTACCCGTTTGTGCAGAGCCCCTCAGGGGAAGTTAAGGTGTCAAGGTTAAAGTCTCACTGTAATAAACAGTCTGTCACACAGAGAAGGGAACGTCTGCATTGCAGTGAGGTGGCTGGTGCTCACCCTACTTGCCCTGTGGGACACTGAGGTGCTATATTGGTTTGTAATGGCACGCCTGTCATACATGGAGCTTCCTAGATGGCTGATAGAGGAAATATAGGTATCTGGGTGGATAAATTAACTCGGGGTGGTGGGTGGCTTTGGTTCCAAGGTGTTTTTTCTAGCATTAGCATGTTGAATGTTGGCAGCAAGACATTAGCGTTGGAGTTCATGACTAGAAGACGATGTAAATTACTATGAGGTCAAAGGTTGAGTTGGAATACTGGGCTAATGTAGCTAATGTGTCTGCTTGAAATGCCATGTCGTTTAGGAGGGAAGACCATTTTTGTCGCCAGCCCTTTTGTCCTCTGCACTAAGAATGCGCGTATAGGTCGATATTGAATGTTGATTGCTGTTTTGTTCTTATCTTGCAGCCCACTTTGCTGTGACCATGGCCCGAACCCTGGGCCAATTCCCTGAATGTTAACTCGATCCAGCGAGTGTAGCGCAGAAGACGTCATTAATCCCCTGGTTTATGGGGTTGTTAAGCATGGATAGGCTGCGCCGGCCAGGGATCCTTTCATACAGCCTCGTCATCAGGTCGTTTTCTCCGTCTCAGAAATCGATCTGACTTCCCACCAAATGATGCCGTCGCCGAGCTTTATCTATCCTGTAAGTCTTCAGGCTCTAGAGCGGAGTTGCTAATGCCTGCCAGTGGCTCTTAGTGACTCTTCATGCAGGTCCATGGAGGTCTGACAGATTGTTTATCTCCCCATTGGCACTTGTCATAAAAACACACACACAACCTTAATATGAGCCCGAACCTTTTGGGGTGGGGTGGTGCAAAATGGTTTCTTTTAGATCTGTCTGTTGATGTATAGAGCATATGCAGGCTTTTCAGTGCATTTTCAGTGCTTTGCAGCAAGAACCTCAAGTGTCCTACAGAAATCTTTGCAATGCATCTCTTTCATTTGGTTCACATGAGAATATAGGAAAATGTAGCCTGTTATCATTGAAGGGTACTTTTTCTGTATTGTGCATTCTCAGAGGGTTGCCAAGCAGAATTCTATTTCGCTAAAGGTTATTTGTGTCATGGAAAAGATGAACCTAACCTTATCATACTAGCGATATCTGATTTAGATGAGCTTGCTAGCTGGAGCTTTTCACCAGCGAGATTTACCCGTTTAATGTCACTGGGAACATGTTGGCAATGATGCATCCAATTATCTATCCATTAGTTAGGTTGATGAGAGAGTTCTCACAGCCAGAGTTTCTGGGCAGAGTGCCCAGCCTTACTGTCCCATCTGAATGTAGATGCTTCATGCAGTGTTGATGGTCGACAGGTATTTGTAATTTCTCATCCCAGTGAACCCCAAAGTGTGGATGTGTTTACTTACACAGGGCTCTGGGGTTATGTGCCAGGATAGAAGATAAACGATTGGGTTTTGCTCGAGCTCTAGAGAATATGGATACTGTTTTCACATGTTAGTGCTGGATGGTATCCAGTACATTGTTAAATGAATGATGAAGGCATCAGTAGTTGGTTGCGGTCATTATTATCCATTGATGATTTCCTCCTATGTATAAACAAACACATGGATGGCCTTTAAATCTTCACTCTTTACTCCTGTTCAAAAAGCATTTTCTTCACTGGACTGGGTTAAACTCTGTGCTTTCAGAAAGGGAAATGGAAACAGTGTTGATGGCTGTCATCTCTCCATGGACCCCTCGTTGCTCTCTAGAAGGATCAATAACTCTGCTGACTCATCCCTGGGGAAACCTTTATACACCGCCGCTGTCACCAGGTCGGTGAAATATCCCCCAACACCTGTACAGATAGGAACAACCTCAGTGGAAGTACAGACCTTTCCTGTGCCATGGTTAATTCATTAGGTAACATGGGGGGGGGGGGCTGCTAGAATTTCTAGCATTTGAGTTCAGTTTTAACGGAAGAAAATACACTGTTCTGCAGCAATGACTCGTTCTGGTAGTATTAATCACCACGACAGCGTCCAAGCTCACAAGAGAAACTCATTTCTACTTGTCAGTTTCTGTCAACCATACTGCCTCTTCCAGCTTAGTTGGCAAATACATTATGTTACATCCTTTTTCATGGTTCCTGAATCTATTAACGTGTGTGTTGGACCATCCAACCACTGCTACTGGAAACTGCAGTGGTTACATTTCTGACATTTGGTTGTCCCTTCCCTGTTCTCTCTCTTTGTTTTCTCCGCATCTCACTACTGTACTGAATAAGTCTTCTCTTCTACCGTGTCCTTAAGTGATTGCTGTGGGGGGGGCGTCGGGAGGTTACAGAGCCACGGTCAAGCCGTTAATATTTCAGTGCCGCATAGAATCGAAAGCTCTGCTGGTTTGTGTTTCCCGGCGGCAGGAACAGACTTGAAAGCAGGTCTCCTTCCTGTGGCCTCCATCATCTCAGGGCACCCAGGAGGTGGGCTGAGGCTGAGGCTAGAACTCTGATGTGAGCAAGGGTACTTGAACATACATTGAAGTGCTGATTTTCTGTGGTAGAGCTGGAAGGATTCCATGCATTTAATCAGTTCTCAGCTTACTGTACTTGCAGTACCCACCAAGCAGAACATTTATATTCAAATTTGGCCCTCTGTCATGATAACACATTTTAGAATAATGAATTAGTGCAGCATTTGTCTGATCCGAATCAAAATGTTTAAGGACTGTGGCAAAGAACATTAGCCATCTACCAAGCAAAATGCCCTTCACTGTTAACGGTAGCAGTGTTTCTCTCTGAAGAGCCTCTGAACAAGACCACTTACATCCATTTAAGTCATCAGCGCCATAAGGATTCTCGTCATGGGATTTCCATTAAGGCAAACATGACTCATCTTGTGAGCGGCCTGCCTTATATGGACGTGGAATGTGATTGTGTGTCGCATACTTCACGTGTGTTTTAGGTTGTACAGGAAGCTGCCAGGGTGATCTATGAACTCTGTGACCCCAGACTTGGTCTGCATGCACTCGATACCTGAGTGATCTTCACCATGTAACCACCGTTGCTCTGCCAACAGCTTCCACTCACATGAGTCCCTGACCATCTGGTCACCTTTGAATTGTCATGGTTACAAACCCAATCATGGCCAGGAAGCAAACCATGATGCAACTTGCAGCAACCTTGAAATACCCCTGGCTGACCTTGAAATACCCCAAAAGTCTTGTGGACTGGGAGGGAGTTCTGCAAAACTTGGCCCCTTTTGTTTACTGGAAACATGGTCGGGTGAAAGTTGAGAGAGCTGCACAGATGCAAATATTTCCCCTGAGGAATGGTGTATTCTCAGATAGATATTGGACAGATGCCCACTGAGCACACATGGACTGTAGCACACACATAGACACTCGCACTCAGCCACACACACACTCTCTCTATCTCTTTGTCCCTCTCTCTTTCTGTCTCTCTGTCTCCGTCTCTGTTGGACCCATCTGAGTGTCTCTCCTTCCCCAGGGGCTGGGTGTGGACTCCATGGAGCCATGGAGCTCCTGTGAGCTGACTTCTTTCCTCAGTGTGTCAGCATGATTGAAGTGGTGTGTGTATGTGTGTGTTTGTGTGGGTCCCCTCTGTGCTACATCTGCAGGGACTTTTTATAAGTAAACAGGAAGAGAGCTTCACTGAGCATCAGCTGTTGCTGTTAGTTAAAAATATAAAATTTAATGCACTGTTAAGCAGTTTATTTTTGATTTTTAAAAAGTGTTAAAAAAGTGGTGTTGTATGTCCAGTCTGAGGGGGTATTATCTGAGGGAAAATAATGACTGTCCTAAGAGGCCATCTCTGCTTTTAAGTGTCTGATTGTTAATGGTCTGGTGGAGCATTTCCAGTACTCATACCCACTTACCACCAAGGGAGTTTAAGTGTCAGTTCAGAGTCAGTGTCCAAACTCAAACCAGTTCCATCACAGGCTCCTAGCTGCTCTTAGGAGGAATCCTACATCCCCAGCCTTACTTCAATCTACCCTCCTGTGTCCACAGTCTGCCTCCTGTGTCCACAGTCTGCCTCCTGTGTCCACAGTCTGCCCTCCTCTGTCTACACTTTGCCTCCTCTGTCTACAGTCTGCCCTCCTGTCAGCAGGGATGCACCCGTCCATCCTCACGCCTAACCCCATGTATTTACTGTGATTTGATTTTCACTGTACAGTCTGAGAAAGAAAAACAAACACAAACGTTATTTTTACACCTGACTGTAACGACCCTACGTGGACCCTTAATGAGTTGGAGAACCTAGAGAAGTTCTCACTTGTGGCCCTAGGGACAGTCTTGAAATAACACCAGGGGACAAAGTGTGATCTGTCACATTAATGGCAGTGTAGATTACTCAATGTTCAGGGAGGGAGAGGGATAATGACAGCTCTTTCAGAAGAGTAACAGTGACATTGATGGATGCCAGTCTTTGAATTAGAAGGCTAATTAGCAGGGATGTACTGGGCCTCTGATATAACTGCCGTCCATCGGAGCCGGCATTGCTATTTTAAGCATGGCCAAAAGTTAGACTCCGCAGGCTGTTACTAAACAGACACAAAAAAGAATACAAATCTCTTCTAACTACCCTTGTCAGATGAGGTTTCCGTGAAATCATTAGTCTCCCTTGCCCTTTACGTCTGCTCTCCCTCTCCCTCTCCTTACTCCTCTCTCACATCTCCACTTCCATTCTCTCTCTCACCATCCCCTCCATCATATTGCCTCTCCTTCTCCACCTCCATCATTCTCTCTCCCCACCTGGAACATGTTTCCTTCAATTTACACCGTCCCTCACTATCTCGTTCTCTTTCACTCTCTCTGTTTGATTGCAGTGTGACACGTCATGTGACAGGCCCCTAATCATCTGTCATCGCTGATTCATTCGAGCATCGGACTCTTCCCCCGCCTCTCCTTTCTCCTGCCCTTCTACGCTTTACCCCCTCTACCTGTTTTCATTTTTTTTTTTTTCTAATTTACCGCCTCCTCTCTCTCTCCCTCTCCTCAGGGCCGATCAGGCCCCTCCTTCTTTGGCAACTGTTTGTGAGGGCAAAACATCCACAGATGGTGCTGTGGAGTGAGCAGACGGTGTAGTACGAGAGCCTCGTGTGGCCGTGTGTGTGTTTTTAGAAGAGGAGAGACTAAACTAGAGCAAGAGTGGTGGACCACTGTGCATAATAGAGAGAGAGAGTGAGTGAGCAAGAGAGAGAGAGAGAGAGAGAAATAGACATTTGACACCATAGTAAAGGCGTATCATACTGTAAAAAATAAGAGTGAGAGAGAGAGAGAGGAGGAGCAACACCAGGAAAGTCAGTCCAGGAGAGGATAGGCTCGGTTGTAAAAGGGGAAAAAAAGGAAAAAAATAAAGGGAGGGAGGGTGGAGGGAGTTAGAGAGACAGCAGCCTTACTGGGACCAAGAGAGAAACCGCTGGTGAGGAAATATCAGCTGACTGCTGAGAGGAGAGCGTCCCGGCGCTTACAGCAGAGAAGAGCAACCCTGGCGCCTAGCTTCAGAGCTCTTGGAGCACACACTGGAGACCGGACCCTCACTGCTCTCCACACACACGCGCCAGTGCGGCTGCCACACTCAAACATCAGGGCCAAAAACAAGAGCACTGATACAGGTGCAGAGAGAGAAGAGGCATCCTGTCAGTGTGGGAGGACTGGAGGTTTCTAAGGAATTGAGAGAACAAGGGACGACCATTGGCAGGTTGGAACCCTGAAGATTCCCTCTGTCGTTGACCTCCCCGAGCCAAGATGAGCTGTCGGAAGAGGTGCAAAAGACAGATCTTTAAATTTGCCCACTACCTGTTCAGGTTCATCACTGGGACTCTCAATGCAGGTAAAGTTCACCACGGCTTGGCCAGACATGCTCTTTCACTCAGTTTTCTCTATCTGGTCAGGGACTTGACAGTTGTCCTGGTCATTGGAACTGGTGTTCCTGGCTTTTGTCATGGTGTTGGCAGTGTACTGTATCTTGACTCGCTCGTTTAGGGCGACTTGATCCACAGGGCTGTAAAATAGAGTAAGGGGAAATGCATGCTGCTAGAACCCCCCAACTGACACCTTTACTACCTCGCTGGCTCACTTTTTACTGCTGGTGCTGTTTCCAGTAGGACTCTGAAGAGGCTCCTTTCAGAGAAACATTGAACAGTTTGGGCTAGTGCTTGTTACAGGCTTGTTTGTGTGTGTGTGAGAGAGAGACAGAGAAAGTTGAAGACATACATGATGGCAGCGGTGCAAATTGAAGGGTGAGAGGATATGTAAGGGGACTGAAGAAGGGTTACTTGATCCTTTAATCTGATCACTCTCAGAGCAGGTGCCTTAAAATCCACCCCTCATCTGCACAGCTAGGACAGGGACTCGGTGCCAGCATCAACCATTGAGACTTAAATATTCTTACAAATCTTAATGAAGACTAAGTACCCTCCACTTTGTGCTATGCATAGATCATTCAAGATGTGCACATGCTTTTCACAGTTTCACATACTTCACAAGAGCATGTGCTTTGACATTAGTCGTTGGTAGGAAAGCTTTTTACGGCTCCACAGTATACGGATGTTAATTAACAAGTAACATATGAGGCTGTTTTGCAGATACTGATCTTATACAGAGTGTTTACTCATTTAATGTGCCTACAGTGTTTTGAGATCATGCAGCAATCTGCTAAGCCTGGTCTGAAATGACTACGTACACAAACTTTAAGAGACCGTCATTGATCCAATTCATTTCCAGCCTCTTGCCTCTTCATAAGCACATATTGATAAAAGTGCTGTCTACTTAGTGATAATGAAGCAACAGGTATTAACTGGATTACTAAGGGATTCAATTTGATTAGATCAAATAGCCATGTATAGGGGTTCAATACAGAACAAAGGCAACCTTCAGAGATTGACAGGGATAATGCAATCCATGTAATGCTAGCATGCCTTCAGTCAATTCAGTAGCTACCTATGCATTATTCACTCAATTTAAATTCCCTGTCCTTGGTTTTCTTTACTGCAAGTTGCTAGGCAGCCATTGTTTCTCTATCATTTAACCCTCACTTTAACCGTCCTGCTGTGTTCCAGTTGAATCTATCCAGAGTTAGTTTTTTTTCTCTGAAGGATTTAGTTGGCTCATTTAATCTGATTGTTTGTAGGTGCCATTACTTTGGCAAAACATTTGTTTTAACTAAATAATTGAGTAAATCTGTGGTGTTCGCAGTCAAATGACCTGTCCTGAGAAATGAAGAGGGAAAATGACATTGCGTTTCAAACTGAGTTCAGACACCAGTGTTCCATCAGAGAGACATGCTTCCTTCCCCAGACTCCCCACATGCTTGTGATAATTAGCACATTGTATTTTTCTTCTGAGTATGGAGAATACTAAACCATAAATAAACCATACATCAGTCTTATGTGGTGTGCTCTGGTCAATGAGGCTTGCAGCCAATTAATATTAATATAGTAGGCTGTTAGTATAGTAGTAGCATAAAATGTATTAAGTTCAGTGAAACGAACATGGATAAAAACATCTAACATTAATCGATCAAATATTTATCATCTGTAAAATCCATTCTGGACGTAGAACACAAAACCATTTAAAATGAAATGAGCACAACAGGAGGTTCAAGTATCTTGGAAGCACTTCATGAACACACGATTCAGCTGCAGTCGCTACCATTCCACTACCCAACATTCCACAGTGAGAATTGACTTAATACAACTGACAGTGGTTGTGCATTCATGCCTTGAAGGTTTATTATCCTTGTTTCACAGTTTTGGGCTCGAGATTTAGATCTAGAGTTGTTGTCCCTGGTTCCATCGATTCTAGGAACCCACGCTATTTATTATTGATAAGTATAGATAAACAGTCTAGCAGTATGCCCCAGCGGAGGATGTTCTGCTCCTTTCCTGCTGAGTCTAAGAAACGGTGTTCT
The DNA here is from genome assembly GCA_036571765.1 of Plecoglossus altivelis. NCBI lineage: Eukaryota > Metazoa > Chordata > Actinopteri > Osmeriformes > Plecoglossidae > Plecoglossus > Plecoglossus altivelis. Next base: position 3,113,721 of record BROE01000023.1, on the reverse strand, counting down.
GTTGAACTCAGCCACCTAGTTATAGACAGTTTATCACTTCCTAAGTAAGCATGGCCTCACTTCACACAGCAACAAAGTGGTGCTGAGAACTAAAATGGTGAACCTTTTTAATGAACCTAAGAGGTTTGCTAACATTATGGTTATTAGGTCTGTGCCCTTGGGCGTTATAAAGTAGGCTCTGCGTTGCTATTCAGATTATGAATGATTTGGAGCACAGCTACTGCTGTGTGTGTGTTGGTGACCAAGGGAACGGAATGATAGATGACGTACGTTAGCGGACCATGGGATTAGAATTGAGCGGATCGTTGTCATAGAACGGACCCACAGCGGCTGCTTCATTGATCACTTACTCTCTCAGGCGCAGCCGGTGCAGGGCTTGTGGTGAAGACTGGCTCATGTCACGTGATGTAGTGTGTATCTCTCTCTCTCTCTCTCGCTTTCTCTCTCTCGCTTTCTCTCACTCTCTCGCTGTCTCGCCCTTTCTCTCTCTCTGTCTCTCTCTCTAGTATCCTGGGTGTTGCTACTGTTGAGACGCAAGGTAGAAGCTGTTGGAACCAGGTGACACTTGGTAACTTTCAGCGTTAGGATTTGGCTAAGGGCTGGGTGCTCAATATGCTTCTCATTTTCTAATACAGGGAAATCCCACAGCTCTACAGTGCAGTAGAGACAGGCTAATCTTGCACACCACAGGGCACAGGAGCGCACCGTTTGGTTTCCGATCCGACCTGCACTGCTCTCAAGGCGATGGTGATAATGCGTTTGGTACAGTAGACCAGCCGTTCCATTTGTATTCATGTCACTTTCTATGTTAGCAGCCGCTCTCTGGCAGGCCTTGAATTTTTCAGCAGTGTCCCGCCCCTGAGATAGAGAGAGCAAAAGAGAGAGAGAGAGAGAGAGAGAGAGAGAAAGAGAGAGGAGGAACCAAATCACAGATGAACAGGTTCTCCGCTTGTGAAACAGAAAAGCCCTGTCAGCACTCTTCAATATATTAAAACAGCCATGGTTCATCCATTGTTTGCACTGGGGTAAAACCTAACACCTTTGACCCCATCATTGTTGCCCTGGGAGATTAGGGAAGAATTAGGGGATGATGTGGCCTATCCGTCACGCAATACTGGATGTCTAAGAGACTTTCAGAGTTTACAGTTTGGCTCATTTGCTATCCTGTGGATGAGTTCTGACTTTAGCAACAAAGCGGGGTGTCTTGTGTTTTTCCTCTGGCACTCTCCAGCGCCCCCTCCTGGTGGTGCAGGGGTGTGTGGCCTGGCCCCTACGTCACATCGTGTTTCCGGTCTCCAGTCCTCCGCCTCCTGAGCAGTGGGGCCGGCAGCAGCGCGGGCTCCTGTAATGTATCATCCGCTCTCAGGACGACAGGCTCAGATCGCTGGCACTGATTCCAGAACATTGCCTGCTCCTCTCCAGTCCTCTCCTCCTCCCCTCCTCCCTCCATCCCTCCACACACTCCCCTGTCACTAGAAGAACTTTCCCTAGTTTGTCGGGTTTTTTGAGCTTGTTGTGTTTCCCCCTCCCCCACCAGTTTCCTGGCCAAGTTTGATATGTGGTGCAGCAACTTTCTTTTTTTATTCCTCTAAACTGAGAGATCACTAGAGAGAGGCCAGGGCATTCTGCAAGCACTTCAAATGGCTCCCATGGATTTCAAGTAATTTGATTTAGCTTGTCAATGCAATTCCTTTGTGTACTATGAAGACAAATAATTCCAGGTTTTTTATTTTTTCCCTTGTTGGGAAGTGTTTTGTTACTTTGGGAGTTCTTTTTATTTATTTATTTTATTAATTTGTCCGCTGGTATTAAGAGACAAGAGGTTTCGTGTAGCACCGTATTTTGTTTTATATCAAAGTATATCACACTCATTTTATATTAGTATCTAATGCATGGACACCCCAGCTGTGTGTGTGGGCATGTTTTAGCACAAACATTCTGTATGTGGATAGATCAACACCAAATTGGCTTCCTCTTCTACATTCCCCTCTGGAAGGCTTCCTGACAGCCATTAGCAGGTCATGTTCCACCTGAGTCCAAGGGACAGCATGCTTAAGGCCCTAGAATCCCCTGACCCAACACTGAATACTTGCTATTCGGCAGGCAGATTGGGTTGGCATGCCTCTGAAGACGTGTTCCTGTTTTGTTTGGCCATACCAGATCTACTGTTGAACTGGCCTGTACAGTTTGGCCATACCAGATCTACTGTTGAACTGGCCTGTACAGTTTGGCCATACCAGATCTACTGTTGAACTGGCCTGTACAGACTACCTGGAGCTGAAACCTGAGAATCGCACCTCATTCAGCTCATTCAGCCAGACATAAAGTAAGCCTCTGCAGTTATCATTCCAGTTCCCATTTTTACTTGAACCTGTATAAACTCAATTATTTTCACTTTTTTGTTCAAACAATTGGATTTGGCAAGAAATGCCATTCTTGATTAGGTGATGGGTTGTTTTGCTTGTGTTTATGAAGCGTCATTCTCGGTTCAGACAGTCTCCCATTTATTTGGACAGGCACAACAATAACAGATGGCTAACGAGCATTGTGTAATGTTGCCTTTCAGCCTCGGTGGACTAAAACGCTTGATTACCTGTGCAGCATCCGTGTACCACAAGAAAAAATGGCTGTTCATGGCATGCAAGATTTACTTGATTTTTAGCCCTCTGGTTCAGCACTGAGTCCTGGTATGTGTTGTTCTGACAGAAATGAAAGAACACGCGTTCTCTAACAACTTGACCTTATTCTCAGTCAACCAGTTTGTTCTTCATAGATGGGACACTTCAGTGTAAGCATTGGCCAAATGACCTGGAGCCAGGCTTGGATGACCAGTCCTTTTCGGATGACTACACTTTGCATTTCTAGACACAGGCGAGCCTTTGCAGACAGTATAAAAGGGAAAGTAGGACAATCAAATTGCAATAGTCACAGGTGAGAGCTATATATTGTCCCTAGGTGGTTGAGCGTCCTCAAAACCTCTGGCCCACTTTTAGCTTAGTTTGAAGCCTTTCCTCAAAGACGTTTCACGCTATCCCTTGTTCCCTTTATGCAAAATACAGGCAAGTGAAAATGTGGCCAAATACAATGCAGCCTATCCTGCCGTGTCTAACGAGACGTCCTCCTTGCTGTGTCAGTGACACCTTCTCTGGGCTCCTTACGTAACATGAAGAAGGAGAGGCAGTATCGATGTCAGAGCCACCCCACAGCAACCTTTCTCACTGGCCCCTGTCCTGCAGTTGACTGCTTTTCCATGGAGGCTGGAGATCTGGTGGAGAGATCTGCCTCCAATCTCAGACAGGGCCTGATTGGCTGTTTGTTAGTTTGTCAGTGTCCTCCTCCTCTTCCACCTCTGTGTATCCTTTAAACAGCCCAGTCGTGGGCTTCAGCTGCCACGCCTGTCAGAGGGCATGCTGCCACACAGTGGTCAGCTGACCCAAACCACGTTCAAACCAACCATCGGTCAGGCTGGCAGGGGCTGGCATTGATGTGCTGTAGATAAAATCCTGACTAGTGACATGGCTCTCTTGCGAAGGTGACCTGTTCTGAAGTGAAACTTGCAGGTGTTGGGTCACAGAGACCTAGGATCACCTTGCTGGACCAGATGTGTCCCGTCAGGATTTGTGTTGAAAGTTGGAGAAGGTTCAGCTTGGTCCTCAACATGACCTTACGGGTCCTTAGCAGAGGCGAACTGCATTTCTGTATTCCTGACATTGTTTCTCAAAGCTTGTATGTTTTTGCAGCTGCTATATCGATGGCTCAGCACAGGTTGTTGGACACCCTGTCCCCCACCCGAGGTTGAATAGCGTCAGATTAATTAGATGTACAATGAATAATTAGAGAATGATGAGCTTGTCACATTAATGTCACCCTTGAGGTAGCGAGATGTGATTACAGCTTCCTGCGTCAAGAGACTCAAGAGCTCGTCACTTTGTGTTGCCTCCACACATAGAGGCACGCACACTCTGACACTATTGCAAATCGATCTGGAAAGAGAAGCATGGTGTTTAGATCTAGAGGCAGATTTTCCATACATGCATTGTAGATACATATGGTATGACTATATAGATTATATGACCAATCTTTTCTGCATCAATTTTTCCTGTTAATAGAGAATTTGCACGTAAAGTGGCAAGTAAATGCTCTACTACTTGGATAGTCCCAAACTCTCATCCTTGCTTGCTTTCTGAAGAACGTTGCTCTGTTTGTCTTTTGAATGTTTATCACAGATAATTTGATTTAATCTGTCGCCTTTGTGATCATTGCAGGACGGAGAAATGGAACGGTGTGTTTTACATATTTTCACTCATGGAAAATCTAGGTGACATTTCCATTTGTAAAGGTTGTTGTTTGTCTGTTGCCTGAGATAAGCCCTGCACTGCTTTCAGGTCTTCTGGGTAGCCACAAGTCATTGTGTTTCTGGCATTTGCATTAGGCTACGGCCCCCTGGTTACCCGAACCCTGCAGTCCATTCCAATTTAGCCCTTATAGCAAATGTAATCAGTTTTCCCATTTGCACTAATGTTGGTAAATGAGTTGCTTTCAGAGGAAAGAACAGCAAGGTTATTTTTAGAAGCGTGGAGAGGACCTCTTGGAGGGAGACGCTTGTGTGTTGGGTACCTTGTGTCTGTTGCCCTGAGGGACCCCTGATAACCTGCCTGGTAGCTGGACCACACAAGAGCCAGATAGAGAGGTAATCTAGGAAAACGGAAAGGCTATTGATATAGAAATCTCCATTTATTAGATAACAAGGGAGAGGTGTGTCCAACCATGCGAGGCCAGGGTGACATTGACAGAGTGCCAAAGCCAGACTTTGGGATGGCGGGCAACCAGAGGGGATATCCAGCGGCACAAGCTTGATTTGTACGATATATTCAGTGTTTTTCTTTTTTTTTGTGTCATTGAGGCCTCATCTGTGTTTTGGCTCCCTCAGAACTGATCATTACTGTGGTGAAGCTGGGATAGGAAGTTGGCTCTGCCTTCCGATCCACCTGGCTAGTTTTGGCTTGGTTTGATTTTGGTGCTGCACTCAGGAGAGACTTCAACGAATGATTTGCATTTTTCCAAAACAAAGGAAAACATCTGGAGGAATAAAAAGGATCTTTAGATATTTTTGTGTCATTAACTAGCAACGCAGAACAAGTTTGTAGATAGTGTTTCTGTGTATTAAATCTTCAAGTTTACATCAAGGCAGACGTGGAAAGAAACAAGAATCGACCTTTCTCTTTTTCTCTTTCTCTGTCCAACTTGGTCCACCTGGATCCCTCCTCCACCATTCTTTGCCTCTCACCCTCCTTCTCCCTCTCCTCTGTCGGCTCCTATCAGGTGAGCCCTTTCACTGTCTGATGGGACAGCATGTCCTCTACATGCATGGTTAGCTCCAAATTGCCAGGGCTTGAGTCTTGCTACAGCCCTACAGCAGCATAAAGAATCAATGCAGCCCCCCATGGGAAAGAGGAGAAACTTAGTAGCCACTATGCCTCCTCAGATAGTGGCATATTTTATCATGACAGCGTCCTACATGGGATGAAATTGAATACATGTAAACTATGCCCTCCGCATAATGTTATCGACACACTTTCCCTGCCTTGTCCTTCTCAATTTTTCCAATTCCTTTTCGTTCATATCATGTTTTCGTTTGGTGTGGTCATGGAGGAAATGAAGCCAGATTGTCTACTAGTTCTTTATTTCTGTATTTGTCATGGCAGTGACTTGGAAATGCTTTCAAGTCGTTTTCGATGGGCTCCAAATTGAATTTGGTAACCGAGCGAGTGCTTTTCTCTAAAAGCCATCAGTGGCCCTCATGAAATGTCAGGATATCAAATGAACGCAGGCAATAAAGAAGCAGAGGCTGGCATGGAATGGCAGTCGCTTTGGTGGCCCTTTATGTGATACTGAAACGCACTGTACTGCCTCTTTCTCTTCACCCAGTGCAGGAGACACTGTACCTGAGGAAGAACATTCTTTGTACAGCTCTCTGCCAGCCAGCTGAAGGCTTCACCCCCATCTCCATTTCCAATCTGTCCAAAGTTGTGGCTTGGCTCAAAATAGAGCCTTTGTAGAGCTATTCAGAACAAGATTGACCTTTTTTAATTGAACCAAAACAAATCTGGATGAATAACTTTCCTTTTCAGTGGCTGTAGGTGTAACACCGTACTAGTGCAACACTGAGGAGTGTGTGAACATAACTCTGGGAGGAATGTGTAAGCACTGTTGCTTTGTAATTACACCCTCTGTGACTTTAGTACCGCTTGATTAGTTAGACATTTTCTTCCTCTCTGTGGCGTTCCATCGAGAGCGTCTGCAGCAAACTGTGTCCACCTGCCCTGGGGGGAGAAAAAGCCCTCATGCACACGCTCTGGCATGCACACACCTACGTGCACACGCTGTTGAATCACCTTCCTCTTCTTAGATGATCCCTGCTGTGGCTTGATTGACCTCTGAGTCGTACTGCAGTCCTAGTGAAGCATGACCATCTTATGGACCAGGATTTGTTTTGTAATTAGATCATGTCTCAGTGTCTCATTTGATAGAACATGTCATGTCCCAGTGTCAGGGTTGCAGCGCAAACATTATTATTTAAGGTAAAAACCTCCTTCAGAACTTTCTGTCCACTGCCTTTGGACGGAACTCGGAGCCCTTCTTTTGGTGTTACCAATCTAATTTGGAATGTATTAGATTTATTGATTTGTTTTTGCCATCAGTCATCTCATAATATCAAACTATGACAAAACTGGAAAGGGTATTTCCAAGAAGACTTGCAGCTGTAATCGTTGCCTAAGGCATTCATGAAAACATGTTTTCAAATGTTATCATGGGGTATTGTGCTTAGATTGATGGAAAAACAAATGAAGTCTGCCAAATTACAAAATGTTGAAAAAGTGAAGCAGTCTCTAAGCTTTCAAAAACACTGTGTAGGGGATTAAAGAGAATGTGCTCCTGCATCTGGTTAGGTTAGTGCGTGTGCGTGCGTGTGCGTGTGTGTGTGTGTGTGTGTGTGTGAGCAAGAGAGAGAGGGACCAAGAGAGGGACCTTAATCTAATGTTTGAAATAAGGGTCTGGGTTAACCTTGACCAACATGAATGCAATCTCAGCTCTTGATTCTAACATTAGTTCCAGGCAGAGCCTGCCTGGATCCCCATCCCTTTTTGAAATCAGCCTAATCCATCACTCCCTCTCATCCCTGTCATGGATGACCATGCAGAAAACTGGAGCTCCCCTTCCACCACTCCAGAGGCACAGCCGGATGCAAGCCCCAGGCAGGTGTCAACAGGAGGTCTCCTACCTGAGAGCGTACACCCAGCAGGTGTCAATAGGAGGTATCTCCTTCCTGAGAGCGTACACCCAGCAGGTGTCAATAGGAGGTCTCTCCTACCTGAGACCGTACATCTAGCAGGTGTCAACAGGAAGTCTCTCCTTCCTCAGAGTGTACACCTACCAGGTGTCAACAGGAAGTCTCTCCTTCCTCAGAGCGTACACCCAGCAGGTGTCAATAGGAAGTCTCTCCTCCTTCAGAGCGTACACCTAGCAGATGTCAACAGGAGGTCTCTCCTTCCTGAGAGCGTACACCCAGCAGGGGGTCATCAGCTCCCATGTCCCTCCAGGCTCTTATGGTGGAAAAGGACCAGTGATAAGTGAAAGAAGCTATTCTGTTCTACTGTTAACTATTGTGCATATCGATGCAGCGTTTAGTCAGCACTTGTGTTGAGTATTGCGGTTGTGTAGCTTTTGTATATTTATGTGAGTGTGTACGTAGGTGCAGTGTGTAAAAACAAATTCAAGAGTGACCAAGCGTGAACTACTAAAACATAAGGAAGACGTACGACACAGGGAGCAAATTGCGACCAGCCACTGGGGAACCTTTGCGTAATTCAATTTAAATGCAAAGCAACGCGATGTTAGAGCTTGCCTCTGCCACCTCCATACTCTGAGCTTGTGTCTTCATCCTTGTTCATGTGTCTTCTCACAGAGACTATGCTGCCTCTATCACCTTGGCCCTTCGGCTTTACATGTTAGCTTTGTACGTAATGAGGATGAATCCCTCCTCTCGGTTGAATCTAGCCTCGGGGCTATCCGATTTATAACGCTTGTCTACTTGGCTCTAGTCTGGTCTTTAGCATAGCAGTGGCTTACAACATATGAATGGTTCACCGGAGGGTTGCTATGGTTTACCTGATGACGGCTCTGACTGCTGTGCAGCTCCAACCGTAGCAACCCTTAACAAGAACAGAAAACACCATGTTAAAAGAATAGAATTGTACGCGCACACACACACACGCTGGCAGTCTTCATTTATGAGAAGACAAACCTTTCCATCCTCAGTTACAGCCGCTGTATTTGCTGTGCAAGATTTTGCACCATTGGCTCATACACTGTGCAGTACATGACATCACTGTGGGGACAGCTTAGCTAGTGACAGAGATGACTACATGGTAGCTGGTTAGCTAGCTGGATGAATACCCTCCCTGCAGGGTCAAACAGCACCTTGCTGTATTGTCTCATGGTTAAGGTAGTCTAATATCAGCAATCCTGACCTTCACCCCCCCCCCCCACACACACACACACACACACTCACACCTATGTGTCAATTCCACCAAACCCTCTTTGCAACCAAACCCTCTAACAGCTAGGACAGGCGTGTGTGACATCAGGTTGTGTGATGCAGGACTTGTGTTCAGGTGGACCCTTTTATGAATGCAGCAGACCGACTTGCTGGCTGGAAAGAGACCTTGTTGGTATTTTATGACTTAATGGAAAAAGTCCTGTCCCTGACCTTATTTACTGCTCTAAATGAATGGACTGGGCCGTCCCATGCTAGTGGTACGCTCCATTTGGAGCTGGGTGATGATCCACACCTCTGTGTCTGTGTGCACAGGAACCTTTACATGCGCATGCAGCTGATATACTGGCTGCACGCATGCTGCAGCTAGATTTCTGGTGTGTCCCTCTGTCTGTGTTAGTGTGTGAGGCCGTGTGTGTGCGTTGTTGTTTGTCTATATTTGCAGTGGAAGGCACTGTTTTGTTTGTCTGTTTGCTTATCTGTTCACACAACGTTTTTACCTGTGTGTGTGTGTGTGTGTGTGTGTGTGCGCAAAGAGGTGCACACCAACTAAAACATTGTTTTGCTGTACACAGGCCCATGCTGGCCCAAAACATTGTGTAAACAGTAATACAAGAGTGTGAGTGAATGTTTGGACTCTAGGATGTGAGTGTGCAGTATATGTTCTCTAGGATGGGAGTCTGTGTGCGTGTATGTCTGTGTGTGTGTGCATACATGCCTCCCATGGCTACGGCTTCTTCACCCCCGGTGAAAGCGACGTGAGGTCTGTATGTACTTATCACGTTGCCATTAAAGGGGAATTAAAAATCCATTTGAGGTGGGTTCCAGTGGAGTCCCACCAACTAAGCAGCAACAGAATGCTTTCATCAACTCTGCTGCTCATCTCATTATGAACCCAGCCACAGTATGAGGGGGGTGGAGTCCTCCACAACACTAATTATGACAATGCTATATGACTGGGAAGGACCTTTGTAGAAAGCATGTGTTGTATGCATCACAATATGTTCAACATGACCCTTTTGCCTGGGGTAGGTATACATTAACACTATTACCAGATGATGTGGTCATCACATAATTTCATTATTGTGTTGGCTTAATGGAGGGAATAACAGATGTTTGATGACCTATTGACTGAATGGGAGGTGGAGAGTTCACCCATACAGCAGATTTACTGACACATCTGTAACTGTCTTCTCCTCTCCTCCCCGTCATCCGTCTCGAATAGGAAAACAGCAAATCCCATTTCACTGTTCTGTCTCTCCAGGCTGGCAGCGTGAAGAGTTATGACTGTGCTGCCACAGCGCCACAAGGAAGCACTTAACACCGAAACTCCCCCACCCACACCCTTAACCCCTCCCTCCCCTTCCCTCCCTCCCCACTATCGTACTTGACAAGCAGGGCTATCAAAAGTAAGGTCTTCTTTTAAAATAATAGTTAACTGTACATCCTGCAGGCAGGAGTTGTGGGGCTTTCAGTCCGGCTGGGGAAGGGATAGATGGTTTATAAACCGCTGGTTCAGAGAAGTGGGCGTGTCACTGGATTTGTCAGATTTTTTTTGTTCACGTCCTTTCACCTTTGGGTACCCTCTCTGCAATGTCAGTGATCATGTGATTATCGGAAGCCGTGTCGTATTAATAGGTCACGTTTAGAACCTGACGGAAATCCTAAATGCAGGTCATGTTTCTCCATTAATAATAAATGATATTGGATTGGAAAAGTAGAATGAGCCCACAGAAATAATGTATGCCTTCTGAAACAGCAGGAATGATGTGTTTGTATTCAGGAAACAAGGACAGACTCAAGGTTTTACAGTCTTGCAGGGACTTGACCTACTCCAGATTTCAGTTAGGATGCATTCACACGACGCGACATGAAGCTAATTGGTTTGGTTGTGAGTAGTGACCTCTGGTTAAGTGTGTTTCTTTGTCATTATTCTGGTTAACTTCACACTGTCACACAGCAGCTACTGTACATTGGTGGCCTATTGAGGAGCCATCAGTCAGTGATGCTGATTTATTGCGTTCTATGTTGAATGATTTTCCTAATGCATCCAGCACTGCCACTGTTGAATAATTGCAATGCATGCATTTGTTGGTGGTTTAGGTTTGTAAATAGACTGTAGTCCAACAACCTTATTCAGTCATGCACAGTCCTGTTTATCTGCTTGTTCTCGTGTACCAAGTCTAGTCAATCCATTTTCGTGTAGATCTTTTCCTTCTCCAGTACAACCTTGCAGGACATGCATACATTTTCACAAGACAACCTGTGAAGAAGTGAGTCCAGATTCATATCACAGAGTACAATGTCAGTCTGTCGACAGAGCCGTGTGACAAATAACGATATTAAAACTGAAGCATTTGAACATTTCCCTTATTTGGTTTTCGACCCGTTTTTCTCTGTGCAGCTCAGACAACACTCGTTTCCTTGGTTGCACACTGGTGTTCCTCCTTCCTCCCTCATCGAGGCGTCAGGCTAAATTACAGCACCTCCAACTCTGTGTTTAATGAGGAAAACTGTTCGACATGAAGAACAGCTCCCGCTTGATAATGGGCTCAATCTAGAGCCTTCAGCCAGACAATAGGAAGCTCATCAAGACCAAACGCACATTAGGAACACTATGATATGCTGTAGCTGTTGATGTATTCCGATGAGTCGACTCCTGCCTGGGAAGGCAGAGAGGACATTAGAGAGGTGTCAGCTTCGTGTGATTGAGATGTGGCAATATGAGTGTCGACTGCAAAATGCCTCTTTACTCCTGACAGATGGCCTCGTTTTGCTAGTTTATGGTGCAGCACATTATGAATCCAGATATGAAGGATGGTATTGGCATGTTTTATTGTGTTGGTATTCTTATCATCTCATTTTGTTTACCAGCACTCAGCTGCAATTCACACTTTGTGGAAAAAGGAACGTTGCGCAGACATGCTGTTGAGCTGTGGAAATTACTATTTTGTTTTTGTCCTTTCTTGCTTTTTATGCGTTTTTTTTTTCTTTAGCTACATTTGACCTTCAGGAAGCAGAGGGGCTAAATTCATCTTCTACCATGAAACTGAGTCTAGTGGAATGACAGCTTGGATACGGCGTATGAGCTGCGGATACTGTTCAGGTGCAGAGGTTTGGCCTTGAAGCAGAGGATCCCAGTGGGGCCTGAAGAACATAGGGTCACCTGTGTACCTTGATACCTTGTGTGTCTGTAGCGCTGTTTTGTCTATGAATACACACACACACACACACATACACACTTCCACTGGTGATCACGTTTCCCATCATGCCTTCACCTTGTGCCGCCTCATCCCCCTACCCGCCAAGTGATGCCTGGATAAATTGCTCTTGGAAGGCCCAAGGCAATCTGGCAACAGCATGCGACCACAATTACCAGCCCTTTAAAACAGGGATCGATAGGGCTCAGCGCGACCCTCTGGAAGAAGGAGAAACATAAAATGGAGTCTTGGGCTGGGATCAGGGGGGAGCTAATGATCTCCCTAGGGGTTAATGAGCTACTGGAGGGACACTGAGAATGCGATGGTGTCTCGGAGAAGTACTGCTTAGTCTTTGTCCCGGGGAGCAGGGATGACATCTCGGTTCTGACTCAGTACAAACTAGTCCTAACTGTAGTAGACTGAGCCAAAGAAAAGTTCTCCCAGCAGGCGCCAAGGGTGGATTCAAGAAACGCATTCAATTTACTGGATGAAATGTTTTGTGCTCCCTGGATTACTTTGCGCCTGGTTAATCGATGTGTCAAAGCTCTGGACCCCTACAGAACCCCACTTGTGGCCCACCGAGATCAGCACTGAAGCAGGTACCATCTGCACGAACCCTAGTCCTGGTCTCCCCCTAGACAGGCCCCTTGCGTAGATTTGTGATTGGCTTAGTGGATAATAACCCCTTGTTGAAGCGTAAACCACGCTAATGGAACACGCCCCTCTAGTCTTTGAGTCATAACGTCCTACTAGAGTTACCTGAGAGAGGAGTCATTGCGGAGCATGAGTCAGAGGCAGGCACAGGGCTAACTTGTGTGGCTAAGCCTGACCTTGAACACTTGAAGTACATGTCATTATCTGTTTTCATGATATGTGTGGTGTATGAGTACTGTACAGTTTATCTGGAGGTCAAATCAAATGTATTTAAATAGTATCTTATTTTCTAACTTATTTCTATTTTATGACCATAGATCTTCACCTTAAATAACCTATAACCACAAGGTGTAGACCACAGAACCCACATAATTGACTTCAGATAACTGCACTTAATCAAACGTAAGACCCTCAAGGAAGACAAGGAAAAGCTCCCATGTAGACTTAACAGTTTATGTACGTAAACAACAATACCCACAGTGTATAGTCACAGTCTGGAGTTCCATGTGGCCTCCATGTTGGTTATTCCGAGTGTCATACATCCCTGTCTCATCGCACAACCACTGAGGAGCTCTGGGTTCCACAGCAGATGGCGACGGCGGGGCTACCTGTCACAACGATGACGCCAGATGAACCGCAGAGTCACATCGTGTTGACAGGACCACAGCGGCCATCGCCTCTACTGCAACATCCAAGTGTAAACATGCCTGGGCAGAGACAATGATGAGAGCTGTTAGTAGAGTTTCTTTTTCTCCTTAACATTTTATTTCAGACTTTTTGGGGTTTGCAACTCTACTCCATGAATATGTACATGGTTACAATGAGCATTTGAACATCAGACATTTGGTTAAAATGTTCTGTCTGAATATGAACCCAAAATGGTTTCCTTTTCATCTGTTAGGTCATATATGATTGGATTCTCTGATGGCTTATTCATGACCTGCAGTTACTGTCTAGTCCATTACTAGCAACACATTATCCCTAGTTGCCTAGTCATAACCATAAGTTCTACCCTTGATTGTTTCATGATTAGTCTCTTGTAAAGTTAATTATTTTATGTCTCAAGGGCAAAGTTAAAGCACGCAACGTTTTAATTCATATCACACATTTCTGATCATAATTGGAGTGTGCGAGTGTTGCTATGTCCGTGCTACACTGTATCCCCCTGCCTTCTGTGACTCTTCTCCAGAACCTGGCAGGAGCTCTAGGAATACTGCCTGTCACAGGGAACAGGTAGAACTCTCCAACTGGGTTTCCTGAAGGTCCGGATGGGAAGGCAGTTTTTTTTAGTTTGGTTTTCTCAGTTTAGACATTGCTCAGACCATTGATCTCTCCAAAAGGAAGATACAGGATGTGCCAAGGTTGTCCACTGTTTCAAGGCCAATTTAAGTTTTCTTTTACATTTTTTCAATACCTTTCCATTTTATGTACTTATATTTAATATATAATATATTCAATAATGAATTGTGTTCATGATGTTATATTCCTGGTTGCAAGGAGTTCCTCAGATCTGGGCTCCCATTCTCGTGGTTCGATTTTAATGGAATTCTAATACTGCCTAGGATGAGCCTGATGAATGAAATCCATTGATTCTGGTCTGGCCTGGGTCCAAACAGAGCGATTCCCTGTAACCTGGCAATGAGATATTCTATTCTATATTTTATGACTCGCTAAGCTCAGGCAGAAAGCAACTGCCAGAGCCTCTTAGTTAGAGACGCTGTTTGGTTTTTCACAGTGGTACCAGCTACTGCAGGAGACAGTTATGGATTTGAGCTGGAAGGTAACCAAGTTGTTCTGTTGGCGCCTGAGCAAATCAGGTTTGTTTAGATATTTTGAAGGGATATTTCATCAACCTGGATTAGGTTAACCTCAGACCCTTTTGATATTTTCTTTGCTGACGGATCAAGTTGTCTTGGTAACATTGTCTGAAACTAGGTTATTTGAAAGCTAAAGTTATTACTTCCAAAATTATTTCATATATTAAATTGTCCTTATACTGAGCGTGCATACATACACACACAGACACACACACAGGCTGACACAGTGACTCACAAACCCAAAGGTAATAGAATTGGGGTTTCTCTGTGCCCTGGGATGGTTTGGTAGAATCCGTGTCCCTCTGTGTCTGTGCTTTTGCTGGCGTTTCTTTACAGCACAGAGGGAGCGAGGGACTTACTGTTGGGGGTCCTGCTGGCACTTGTAGACAGCTGAGATGACGGATAGTAGAGCAGTCCTGGAGGGGAAGGACCAGCCTCCTACAGAGATGGATGATGACGAACTGCAGTCACTAAGGACATTAAGAAACAGGCCTTGGGGTGTGTTGCTCACCGTGTGGAAGGGAGTTCACTGTGTAAGGGTGTGTGTGTGTGTGTGCGTGCGTGCGTGCGTGCGTGCGTGCGTGCGTGCGTGTAAGGCAAGAGAAGTGATCGTACTGTCTGCACACAAGTTACACGCTGTGCCATAGTTTGTCATACCTATTACTTTCTGTCTGTGGTCTGTGCACGTCTGATGCTAAGTATATTTATTGTAGTTTTATCACACCTCTTACAGGGTAGCATGAACGATCAGCCATAAACTGATCACATCCAGACTGAAGAGGTCATTAAGAACTCCAAGCATCAACATTTGTGATCCCTTGGCCCTAAGATGATCTCTACCGTTTAATGGGCAATCCCAAGGGGAGTGTTAAACACGTGTTAAATTGAACGGAATTGCTTCGTCCAAAGTGTTGTAAACCAAATGAGGCATCTGTTGAGCACAACCTTGATAGTCGCTGCATTATTCAGTGGCATATCTGTGGTAACCTCATGCATTGTGTATGATCGTGAACTCGGGTTCCACAGTCTAGTTGGTGGTGGGCACAATGTCTACTGTGCATGCATGATTGTGCTGAAAGTTGAATGCCTTTGTGTGGTCGTAAGGGATATATCCACAAGGACTTAGCCAATACAGAACAGGTCCAAAGAAGATGTTGTTATGAGGATGGAAAGATGGGGAAATGCTTTGCAATATGCAGCTTGTAATGCATCGTGTGAGTTTGCCATCCGTTTGTTTTCTCTGAGTTTCAGCACATGGCTTCAGGAATTAGTAGTTGTCTCAAAGGATATTGTCTAAGACCTTGTGATATATGCAGTTATTTTATCTGTCTACACTTGATTGCTTTTTACCCCTTTGGCCAGTTAGTCAAATGCAAGAACATTAATAATCTTAAAGAGCAAACGTGTGGCTTCACAAACTTTCAGTTTAACTTCAAGCCATTTGCCATCCAGCCAGCCTCCCCAAAACATTTTAATCGCCTCCACTCGTTATATCTGAACCATGGAGACCATCTTAATCAAAGCAGACCACTTGGTGACTGTGCCATCACAAAGTTTATGACCCCATCTCACTCCCTCCTCCCAGCTGACATTTACATTACCGTCTTTGCAGAGGCAATCTGTTAAAACACCGCCACTGTCTCGGAACTGCCACGCCACCGGCGCCCATTAATCATGGCTTTGTTTGTGAGGCGTTGGTAGCTGAATGGACGTGACAGTGGATAAGAACGCAGCATCCACTTCACTGAGGAAGCTTGGCTGTAAACACACGGTCCTTGGTGCTGACATTTCCTGAGCTGGATGTAGAAAAAGATGTGGAAATAGGGACACAAGAACCTTTCCCAAACTCATTAGGCTTCATGCTGTCCTGTTGGAAGATTACAGTACATAACTCTCATGTCAGCTCTTGAGGCAGCCTTTGACCCTTCACACTTGACCTGTGGTCTTTATTGTTTCCCCCCTATAATAGAACCTCCCTTGCTTCAGCTATCCACTCTGCTGTTCATTTGTATGAGCTTTTAGTAGGTGTTTGTCTATGAATTCAATCACATCAGTATCCATCAATAACCAGTGGGTTTGCAGTTCATGTGTTAAGTCACTGAAGTTTCCATGGCTAAAAGCTGAACCTCTCTTCCTTATTCACAGAACAATCATCCTGTGACGGTTAACCAGAACCAGCACTGCAATGTGCTCACAACACCAACCTGTTGAAATCTAAACTCCTTTATCTCATCAGCGAAGTGGAACATGTAGCTGGCATCAAGAGATCTCATTAACATTAGCGGGCTAGGCTAGGCTAGGTCAGTTACAGGGATGAGAGCCTAGCAGGCAGGTTATCTTACCTGCTAAGAGCTATCTTACAGGGAAAGGGTTTCCCTTGCTATCCGAGTAGTGGCCGCCCCGGCTAATAATAGCAAAGAGGCCTGCGCGGAGAGGTCTGCCGCCAGGGCGCTGGTATCCGTGACACGGCTAGCGTTTCACCTGTCAGGATGGGTGACAACCTGTCATCAGAGCCATGCTAATGGATTTTAGATGAGATAGTGACCCGTGGGGAGTGTCTGTGTCTTGTTCTAGTACCCCAACTGTCCCGTCCTCCGAATGAGAAAAGGCAAAAGCTTTTATCCTCGTAATTGTCGGAGCGCATGGGGACCTTTAATTCCACCTGTTAGTTACCAGTGTGCCTCAGTTTTCCTCTTTGGTTTGTTGCTGTTGTCTCTCAGATATCACTGAGAGAGATGTATGGAATGTGGATGTATAATGTCACAATTGAATTAATTAAATCAATCGTGCAAATAATTGAATCGGTCAGTGGCAGGCCACACTCACTTTTTTGGCCACGTGTTTTAGTTTTGACCCAGAGTTTTCCTTATACAGTATTAGGTGGTTCCTTCTCTTCTCTTAGCAGCCCTGCTAGCCCACACCGCCACCATTCAGCGTCAGGCAGGACTACATCTGTTTCTAGGATGGCATTCAGCAGAAAGTGAGCTCAGTTATGTGCTCCAAAAGTGTGGCACATGAATCTTCATCGCCATGACAACCTGACATGAGCAACGGGCGCCAACGATTTTTCTTAGCTCCAGCGGGCTTTTCACAGTTTCCGGGAGCTTGAATAACGACACCACTGTAATTCATTTATGTAAAGCCAACTGTCAAGAGCTGTTTTTTATCTACGTTTATATCCAAGGTTTTAGTCTCTGGCTGTGGCTTCTGTTGAGGTAAACATGACTTGAAGCTGCTGGGATCAACTGAACATATCTGAACTCCTAAAGCCCATATAGACCTGCCTTCTTCATGAAGACTCCACACTCTGTCATGTTTATTTATACAGAAATGATATTAAGGCTTCCAAATGCCACCAGCTTTTTACATGACCGGTGCTTTATTCCCCAAACAGCTACATGCATCGCAGCAGCTTAAGAGAAGTCTCTTGTTCGCTGATGGAGTACAAACATCATGCTTGTCACGTGGTCTCAATCGTAGACCCTGTTTGGGTGAAGACTGTCGTGGGGCACTAGCCATAATAGTGTTTCTGGCATGAAACAAAGTGAGCAATATTGCAAAAGGGAGTTGGGGACTGGAGTCATGAGGTGTGTTTTAATATCTTTCCATAGCAGCATTTACTTTTGACAGCTTATGTATTTGAATAATTCTAATGACTCCGTTAGTGCGCTTGCCTCAGATGGGCGTATGGTTGTTGACTCTCCAAATAAGCGTTTCAAAGTTTTTCTTCTCATTTCCCAGTTCAATCCTTCTCAACTTATTGGATATGAAGCTTGTTTCAGCAGAACAGGATGATGACCCATGGGTTATCACACCAGGTCAACACTAAGACTGCAAAGGACCTGCTGGAACAACATCTGACACCGACTCTGGACCAACGCCAGTTGTTTTAACACCTGATCATGGTTACCATGCTTGGCGACAGAGCAACAAAGCAAACTCCCATGTCTCCTAACCTACTCTGACCGCTGAGAAAGACTGCTTGCTATCAGAGCTGGACGGGCAGCTTGGTGTTGACCTGTGTCCGACAGGGCGTTACGGTGCGGTAAGTGACTGTGACCGAGCGCCCAGACTCCAGGGCCTTACTGGGTAGCAGGTGGGCCGCTGCTAAGTCCAGATAGACAGGAGCAGGTGCGCCCAGAGACGGCGCCCGGCCCGCCTTGTCTATCTGCAGGTCACGGTGGTGGTCAGTGGGGCACGATGGGAGGAGGTGGGCCTGCGATGGGCATCAGATTGCGATCTGGGTCTGCTTCTAGTTTAATTTTGGCCAGCGCTCGGCTGTTTTACACATTTGATTGTGATCTCCGGTGACAATTAGCGGAACATAAATCTGGGAGAAATTATTCATTGCTGTTGTCTGGATATTGGTTGTATGCTTGTAATTTAGCAACCACTTCAAACCTTTGTGTGTACTTCTTCTGTTCAGTTGAGAGGACCTCCTTGGCTTTTAAATGTTGTGACAAATGTAAACACCCTATATTGTTCTTGTGTCATTTGAGTGAACTAAGTAATAGAAGCATCATTGTAATGAATACAAAAATATGGATTTGGAAGTAGGTTTAGTAGCTAAACACAAAGATATATTTGATATGTTAACAGCCCCCCCTCCCCATTAGTCAGCAGGATATAGTGAGAACAGCCTTTGTTTATGAGGATGTCTTATGTCTGCTTCGTAGCAGAGAACAACCTACCATGCAATCATCATGGGGTGTCAGTGCTTTGAGACACAGTCAGAAGATGTTCCATCACTTTCTCACAACTGGAGTCACAATGCTGCCCTTCGAAAGAGAAAAACAAACAGCACAGACAGTCATATTTTGGCAGTGATTGATGGCAGCTGGATGTCGCTGCGTTTCATAAGGGCCCTCCACCCACTCCCAGGTCCACGAGGGTGCCATCTGGCACACCGCCCCGCGGCCCAGGAACGTCACTGGGTGTCTGGATTAATGTGCTTGGCAGTGGGGGTCAAAGTCATCACACCGATGGGCTGTTTCGGTGAAGGCAAATACAAAAGATACCAGCAAATTGAAAAGAAAATCTGTTTTTAGCTTCACGCCTGTAGTGAAGATTACAGCAGAGTGTAGGTCAGGCTGTATTTGTGGTAGTGTGTATTGTTACTGGAGTGCTGTGGGGTAAATGACACGCACCACTAATACCCTGTTCTTTGTGCCCCACACACACTAGCTCTCCTTTCTTGTGTTCCTCCAACCACACACTCACACAGGCCTCCATCTATTCTACCCCCCCCCCCCCACACACGACACAACACACACACACACTCCTGCCATGACAACACGCTGCCTGCTCCCTTCAGTCTCATCTCCATGTCCTCTGACTGTCGTCTTAATTGGGCCTTAATTAGAAACAGCAGGTTGCAAGCTCATTTTGGGCAGTGGGTGTTTGCATAACGGCACCCCAGGCACTCCTTGTGCCCTCACCAACTGCTTCTCATGTACCCCTTCATGGAGTCCGGCTCGCGTTTCTCTGAGCGGCGGCGCATTTCCTCAGGAAACCGACTCTCCTCCTTCTAGAGTGGGCGGACCTGGGTTTGAATGTTTCACAAGCAGGTGTAGATTGCTGGACTCGGCACACTGAGGATCAGTCGAAAGCCGGCAGTGATGTCATTTCCCATGCAGAGGGCACACAGTTTGAGTCCGACAGAGAGACGCATGCAGAGCTCAGGCATCGTCTGTCTGGCTGGATGTTGGAAGAGCAGTACAGGGTTATTTAGCTGATTCCCTACAGACTCAGATAGCTCTGGTATTTACTTTGCTGCACCCGGCTTCTCTATGTCAAGATTTCCCCCATGTGGTTCATGTTCAGCTGTATCCATCCTGGTCCTGGGCCCTCCAAACTAGATCTACATATTTCTATTGCTGGGAAGGCTTAATGAGGATCATTAGACAATCACACTTTTGCCTCATTTCCTGACTGTGATTCTGCCTCCCATATTGCAGTTCTAACTTAATATCTGTTACAAAGTTCTGCGCTCATGCTCCTATCTGATTTAAACCCACTATGGCATAATGATGTTTCAGTTATGTGACGATGTCTTGATATCCATCAGTAATTAACGCAGATAAGGCTTGTTTGGTCTCCTCATCAAATCTGCACATGAATGAATGTGTTTCTACGCACTAACAAATATCGTATCTTGGAAAGTTAAGATTGAGATAGTTCTTAGTTTTGGTTAGAAAACACGTGGTTGTATGTTAGCGTCAGTGCAGTTCAAACTGTCACATAGTTCGTCAGCTCCCTCTGCTGTCTAAACAGGAATAACACACATCCCCACTGTACAATATCCAATGATGAATTTCACAACACAATGATGTATGTCTCCGTCTAAATAGTTTGGGGTATTTTTCCCCAGTGATAGTTTGTCCACTGATGATGCTTTAGATTCAGTCCTTGACCGAGGGCGAAGGGTTATCTCTTACGCATACTTATCATAGCAGAATGTTCTCTTTCATAGTCCCTGTAAATTCCTAAAGAGAACACTATGTACGCTAGAGATAACAGGCAAGACGTACTGTACGCCAGAAAGAGGTTCATCGTAGATCAGAGAAACACTGAGGTCAGACTGAATATGATGTTGTCTCTGTGGTGTAAGGTTGTGTGTGCAGGGCGAGGGTGATTAATTGTTTTCTCATTTAAAGCAATGCAATAAGTGACGTTATAGCTAAATCAGCGTGTGACTAGATAGATAACAACGCTGATGGATTGTCCTGCAGTATGTGCTTACAACCCAAGAGGGCGCTATAGGTCCACTGGAGATTCTGGATCTGTTCACTGTCCAAGCTGAACTTCGATGTAAAAACCTCTTGGAGAGACAGATTTAGAGAGTTTCAATGTACAGTCTTTCAGCAATCCATCCAGATGAGTTAGTCACACTGTACTGTCGGAAGGTAAACAAATGGCAAGTGACTTTAATGAATCAAGTCCTGTCTAGCTGTACCCCCGGTGTCTGTCAGTTAATTTGTTAGTCGATATCATCTCACTCCCCTCCAGAGGAACATGCTGCGGCAGCAGAGGTATTGATTAGACGTCTTCCTGGTTCCTGCAGGTGTCACTCAGACAGGAAGTAGATGGTTATTGTAATGAGTAAGCCGGGGTACACAGGCTGCATGCCAGGTTAGCGCTCTGGAAAAGAGACGGCTGAGGGAAGGATGAACTCACTCACTGTGGGTTGTCTAGATCGTCCGTAACAATCTGTTTAGTCTCCCTCCCTCACACTTCCTCTTCCTCTTTCTGTGTCTCTCACAAGCCCCTCTCCCTCATGTTCTTCCTAATGGTGTCACAAATCTCTTTCTCTCCCTCACCCTCTTGCATTCTCGTTCTCCTGTTCCTCCTCTCGCTCTCTCCTCCTCTCTCGTTTTCATTACCCTCATAGGTCTTTCTCGCTCCCTCCTTCACTCTTCCATATCTGTCTCTCTCCCATTCTCTATCTCCTATTCTCTATCTCTCTCCCATTCTCTCTCTCAGAATACTCTCAGAATGAGAGTAACAGATTCAACTACAAGAAAGAATAGTAGGATTCTCTCTCACTATTCTTTCTTGTAGATGAATCTGTTGCTCTCACCCTCAGTAATTGTCTTGAGCTTGCATGTCATTATTCTTGATGAAAGGTTTGGGGTCCTCTCCATCCTCCTCTTTCCTCCTGTCTTCGAAACAACAGCTGATAAGAAAAAACAAGGTGATTCATTCAGCTTGTTGCACTTGAACAGTGAGCTGCATGTCCGTTAGTCGGATGTTGCACAGAAATATCAGGCTCTGCCATATATCAGCTGAACCACGAGGCTGAATCACACAGGTACTTGAAGCTCACTCTGTATTCTGATATTCAAGGGTTTCGGGAAGTGCAAACTGGTCATGTTCCTGCTCTATGATAGCAAAGACTGTTGAACATGCATCGTTTACATGCAGGCCTGGATGTGTGTGTTAGTCTCACAGCACCACCCTTACAACATGAATACTAAACTACCCAGAAAGTAACCAGAGGTTGAATACTCATTTTCTTCCCACCATTTAAAAAATATTATGAACCCAAATTGCAACTGCTCCCCTTATGACACCCTTGTATATAAATGGTGGGCTTCACTTAAGTGACCCTATTGTCCAGCCCTACTGTGTGTTTCGTTGTGCTTTAAGTGTTTAGTGTTTTTTTTGAAGAGCTGCAATTCAGCTTCAGGACTGGACGGCCACAAAGGGCTTTGTAGCCTCTCACCCTGGGCCTGACCCTGGGCCTGACCCTGCACATGTTTTTCTCACTCAATCTCGCATCTTTGTATGTCTCTCCATCTGTGTCCCTTCTCTTTGTCTCCTTTCTCTCTCTCTATCTATCCATCTCTCTCTCTCTACCTTTCTCTTTTTTTCTTTCTCTCTCTCTCTCTCTCTCTTTTCCCTCTTTCCCTTTCTACCTTTCTCTCTTCTTTTATCTTTCTCCCTCTCTTTCTCACTACATAGGTATTTTTTTCCTCTCCCTCACACTGTCACACACTCTCTCCCTGTCTCTCACTCACTCTTTTTTTTCCAAAGCCTCTTTCGTAATACTAGAAATGTACTCATTACAAGCAAACACCTATGTTTTTTTTTCTTCCTACCTCAACCCTCTCTGACACGCATCCGTGGGAGGCAGCTGGAGCGGCAAAGTGCTCACCAGCGACAGGAAGTGGGATAATAGACTAGGGGAAAATTGGTACTTTATTATGGCGGTTTAGTGGTCGTGGAGTGAATTGGACCGCTGTCATGCGGCTCCTGAAAATGTGAATTTCTGAGGGGGCGGCAGAGATGGAGAGCAATTGTGTTCCTTTCTTTTAGCCTTCATGTTTCATATGAATAAGAATGAAAGATCTTTGGCCTCCCACAACACATCTAGCCTGGCCTCCTGCTAGTGTCCTGGACCTCTCTTCCGGACGCAAGATAGGCAGGGTAAGAGCGGTCGTCAGAAGTCACTGATTTCATGTCTGTCTTGTCTTGGTAGCTCTCGATTTTTGTGCTGTTCTCTCTTCAAGTTATAGCGTTCAGTGTTCCTACTGAAATGTTCTTCTGCAGCGCCTCAATGCTCTAATGCCTGTGCACTCAGCATGTCTGTGTACCTCTGTAGGAAGATAACTATATCGGAGCGATAAACACAACGTTGATGATTGCCTGGTTCCCTGTGCAGTTCATTGACATTACTCTACAAATGTTTTGATTGCAGGATTGCAATTACAATCTGGACCGTGATTGAACAGAACATCGTTTATTGAGGGGTTTTGGAAAGACAACAAAACCGTGATTAACATATTCAAGACTTTCTGTTTGCACGATATTTTCCAGCTCTTCCAGTTTTGACTAAGAACCAGGGTGGTGTGTTTATGAGCAGTGCAGTCACTCAGTGGGACAGGCATACATTACCACAAACACTGTGATGATGTTGTTTCAATGTGCACTGGGTCTTAGAGCACATACCGCTCCTTGGCTTTGATCACTGCAATACTGTTAGATCTGGGCTCTCATATAATTTCACTTGCCACTTAGTATAAGACCGCACGGATCAACCCTCCAACAGGATTGGATAGTTCCATGGCCTAGAAAGTATAGCCCATGCATGAAATTGATCATTATCTTTCTCTTATGATCTTTAATTCTGTTGGCGTGGTTGCAAGACCCCTTTTTTCCAGCAAGGACACTTTTGCTTGTTCCTCATGCTCCTTGATTATCTGATGTGCTTCCTATATATGATCTTGCCCATCCTTTTAGATGGAAGGATTAGCTAGACGAATGTGTGTAAAGGCAAACAGAAGGTGTTCACCTGTACTGAACACGTATGGGTTGGTGGAAAGAGGATGAATCCATAAGAGCATGAACTTCAGATGGTCTCTGCTGGTTTGTTTCTTCACTGGAAATGAAACCCCTCCATGGGAAGCTTCCAGCGTGGCGCTTGCTCCCCGCCATGTCAACGACAGGCTTTCTCCTCCCACAGCATGAAGTGCAGTCAAACCTATAGTTATTCAGAGCTAACAGCAGTGTGCACTGTATCTATATTCCCTTCCCTCTCCCTTCTCTGCTCCCCTCTTCCCTCCATCTCCCCCTCAATCCCCTCCACCTCTTTTATCTCTCTCCCTCCCTTCTATCTCTCCCTCAATCCCCTTCACCTCTTCTATTTCTCTCCCTCCCTCCCCTCCATCTCTCTCTCCATCCCCTCCATCTCTTCTATCTCTCTCCCTCCCCCTATCTCTCTCCCTCCCCTCTTTCTCTCCCTCCATCCCCTCCATTTCTCTCTCCATCCCCTCCATCTCTCCCACCATCTCTCCCTGCATCCCCTCCATCTCTCCCTCCATCCCCTCCATCTCTCCCACCATCTCTCCCTCCATCCCCTCCATCTCTCCCTTCATCCCCTACATCTCTCCCTCCATCCCCTCCACCTCTCTCTGCATCCCCTCCATCTCTCTTACCATCCCCTCCATCTCTCTCCATCCCTTCCATCTCTCCCTCCATCTCTCCCTATCTCTCCCTCTATCCCCTCCATCTCTCCCTCTATCCCCTCCATCTCTCCCTGTATCCCCTCCATCTCTCCCTCCATGTGTGTGAGGAGGATGTGTTGAAATAGTGCTGGGGTTATTCCCCACAGCATGATAGCTCCCTCTCAGAAACAGCTCAATTAATCTAGGTGCTCAACTGGTTCAAAGTAGTCGGCCAGCACAGAGCTGCACACACAAGCTCCTGCTCAGTCTGCGAGGAGAGGGAGCGAGAGGAACGGGTGGAAGGGGGGGGGCGTATGGGAGGAGGGACGTAATGTAGGAAGAGAGCGCGTCAAAATTCAAAACTCCACGAAAGCGCAGGCGTTTGAGTCCCACCTCCATATCCTGCTGTCGCACTCCCTGCCCACTGAGCCAGGGAGCGTATAAAGAGGCTGTCTGTGGGAGCTTGTTGTTCTGGTTCTGCTGGTGGCGGTGTGGCTCATCCTGCTTGGGGAAAACAGAGAGCCAGCGTGTGAGAACAGGACGCCACTGGGTTAGACATGGGGGCTCTGATGGTCATCTTTTCTGTCCAGTCCAAACAAAGCCACAAGAGGACAGGTAGGCCATGGGAGGGGAGGGGTTGTATGGAATGGGGCAGTGCGTGTGTCTGGGTGTGTATGTGTTTGAGAGAGATCTGTCAGGGTCAGACAGACAGATTTGATCAAATGTTAAATATATTTGCATGTTTTTATAAATTTTCTTCCTCATATGTTGCCAGGTTTGTGTTGCAGAGTTTTCAAAGTAGCATATGTCTCTACCATATTTTTGGTGGATTTCCATCTTTCAGTGCTCCACTACACACATGCCTGCTAGTAATGTGCTACTGGTTTTTAGGATAATCCCTATTAAATGAGTGTACCAGAGCAGCAGTCCATGAAATTGGTAATCCAGTAGTGCCAAACCCTGATGAGCATTCACTTCTTGTGTTTTCTGAATTATATAGAGGGTTAGACTGAATCCATACATCTTCAAACAAAAACAAAAAAGCCATTTATGGTACATCATCACAAACCTAAAACCTACTGCCCATGGTCTTAGCAAGATTGAATATTTAGCAGATCATGAGTGAAAGACTAGAGCTGTCTAAGGTTATATTTAGTCGTTTGGTGTCCAGACAGGCAGAATGGAGCATCTCAGACACTAGGGCATATTTCATCAGAGTGTTGTGTGAGGGGGGGCTGAGAGCAGAATGAATGGTGAGGTCTACTTAAGTTTCAGAAGCTATAGATCACAGTGTGGACTCTGCAGTGTAAGCAGGTTTTGAACCTAGTTCTACCATGAGGCCTAGGTAGACACACTGGGTAGTTTTCCTCAGGTTTATTTTCCATACCAACAGCACAGTACCTGTTTGTTATATATTCTTTGTGAAGTAGCATAACTATTGTATTTTTGTATTAAGACGGATGAGTTTTTTCATTGGTGTAATTCATTAATACATTGGACTGTAGATTTACATTCATTGAACCCCAGTTACTAGCAGGAGCTACAATATGTTTTTAGTGTGGGTAGCGCTAATGGGCAGCAGAGTTTATAGAACAGAATATGTTTACAGAGCATGTTTCTCTGTGTGAAGGAGCAAAGCACACAAGTTCTTAAAGTTTTTTTAATTTTTTTTTAGCTCATTTGGTGTCTAGTGAGACCTAACAGGCTGAGAAGGAACTACCGAATCTCTGGTAAACACGCAGACCCTCTACAGTCTGAGTGCCACTTCACTGCCCACTACAATGCCTGCCATTCATTATCAAAGCCTCTTGTTTCCTTGTGAACAGCCAGTACCCTCACAAGCCCTGCCATCCCGTGCCTTTCCAATCTGCTCGGAGTGTCCCTGGAGTCCTCTGAACCACAAGGGACACAGGCTGAAAAGACTGGCATGGCGACTGTAGCACTCTCCGTAGTTTAGCGTTCGCAGCCCGCATGTCACACGGCCGCATGTCACACGGCCGCATGCCACACGGCCGCCCGCCACGCTAGTCGCAGGACTGTTGCCTGCGTGGGCGTCCGCACTACCTCTCTGAGAGAAAACCCATCAAATGTGACTCAGGTAGTGCTGGAGGTAAATGGAGAGTTAGGTTTTTTGTGTGTTTTAAGTGCTAGAAAATATCCCACAGCTCCAATTATGCTATCATCCTATTTTGACGACCATTAGCAGTAACACTGAGGACAAACTGTCCTACGATTCCGCCATCTTTTATTTGAGTCAAACCTGCTGGGAAAGGCTTGGAGAGAAAGAGCTTTAATTCCTCCTGCACAATGCTTAGTAATCACACGGCTGCATGTTTGCTTTGCCACTGGTGAAGTTCCCTGACTGCAGGGGCTGGGTGGGGTTTGGAGGGAGAGAGGTTCTGGATGGTTCTATCTGCTGGCCCGGTGTCGTTCCTGACCTTCTGGTGTTTACGCAACCGAACGAGACGAGGGGCGACCGCGGCGAGAGCAGCTGCCACAGAACCCAGGGCACCCTCACCACCTGCGGCTGCCCTCCAACCCAGGGAGACGCCCAGCCTTCATACTGAACGGCTCTCACTCGCCTTCATTTTCACTGTTGATTTTATACCCTGGGGGAAAGGGTTCTCTCAGTGCTGCCTAGATACGGACTGGCTTTATAAAAAATGTATAAGAGAGCAGAATATATTTCTATAAATGTGTGTGTGTGTGTGTGTGTGTATATATAATTATCTGTCCTATTCATGTTTTTTATGAAAACCTGTGCAGAAAAGGCGGTGATTTTAATCCTCACAGCCAATATAGGCTCTGTATTCATAGCGGCGCTCTTGGAACAGGCATTTTTCTGACCTCTGTGTAATCTTAGAGTGATTAGTGTGCCTCCTAGACGCAGGGGGGCTGACTAATGTAAGTGCTACAAAGATCACTCCTGCATGTGTGAGAACGGACCTCAGGCGATACGCAGACCACAGACCTGTACACGGTCTATTTGTGTTAGACCTCAGTCATTAGTCAAGATGTTGTGAGGAAACATTGCTATCCTGTTAAGCTTTCCTAACTCTAGCCCAGTTGGTTCTGGGAGGAAGCGAGAGTCTTAACTCAACTGCCTGCTGTGTCTTTTGCATGGATCTTCAGTTTCACAAAGCCTATTATTTCCTTGATTTGGTTCATAAGTGATGGCTAGCACTCCTGTCTGTAATTATTTTGTGAATGTTTGTTCTCTGATGAACACACTCCCATTATGTATGTATACACTGTCTGTGTGACACATCTCTCACAAAGCTACAGAGGAGTCATTGACATTGCAAAGCCACCATGTCTATTGAAGAGGGATCGAATAGATCTATTTTCAGCAATATCCATGGTCTTTTGAAATGTGAAATACACACAGTAGATACATGTGGCCTGCCCTCTTAACCTGCATCCAAACCTAAGCTCTTATTTTGTGTAACGGGGTGAGCTCCATACACTTTCTTTTCCAAAGTCACTTCAGGGCCACTGGCATGTTGACACGTTCTCTGAATTTGCATTTAAATTGAAACAGCACGGTCACAGAGGTCTTCTTTTGGGGGGGAGGGCAAGAACAAGCTTAAGCTTGCTTTCCTTCCCAACGCCGGGTGCTTCTCGACCAGCACTTAGCTCTCTGCAGCTAATCACTGCTTCTCCTCAGGGTACCGAGGTCAATGTTGAGCGAGCTTTAGGCCAGGATGATTGTCTACAGTCCCTTTCATGGTGCTTTCGCAGGTCGGCCAGGAGGCCGACTAAGTTATGCACAGGCGTGGCTGGGGGATTCCTACTGAACAGCTTGAGGGCTGCTAACAGCCAGGGAGAGCAGCTTTAGGACTACAGAGACCATGATGCATGATACTGCATATCAGGAAGGCCTTCTGACACCAGAGTGCTCCCTGGTAGCTCACTGGCAGTTAGTGGTAATGAGTCTGAAATTCTCTGTGGATGTTGTGTTAACTATTGTTAACTTCTTTGCGTGTGTTGTGTCCACGTAATCTTCACGTTACGTTCATGCAATCTTAAGTAACGTGTGCGCGCATGTGTGCGTTACAACTACTTGGCACTGTGTGTGGTACTAGCTTTTTCATAGAAGAATCAGATGGTCCTCTGTTAGCACTGATCTACCATGTTAATATACCCTCCTAACCCAGTGCTTCTTACAGTGTCCAGAAGATGGCAGCAAATTCTGGGAAAAAGGCTGTAACTGCTGGTGTAAGACCTGCTTGTAGCTGTACGGTGAGCGACCTGTAGGATCCTATAAACACTACATCTGGGCCTGTTCCCTGATGACAGATTAGGATGTATTTAGCATCCAACTTGCAGGCTAGAAGTGGCTCTCAACAGTGCTTGTATATTTCATCCAAGCTGTACAAATGGATGTCAATTTGGCATGTTCATTAACTGGCAGCAAAGACCAGTTCAGTTTTTTTTCCACTGATTATGTGCTCCCAGCTGTCCAGCTCAGCCTTTTCCATTGGCAAAATATGGAGTATTTTTATGTAACTTGTCCTTCAGAAGCTACTGTCATATTTAACAGTGGTTTTGGAGCATTTTCGAATTTCTCAGAATTCCAAAGCCTGACTAGTGAAGGTCATTGCTTTTATGTCTTTTATTCCCACATATATTTTTATATTTTCTATTCTTTAGACACTTTCATTTCCCTTGTAGGATCTTGTCTTTTCTTTGCACCCACCAATGTGAAAATGACTCATAAGTCAGGTCCATGTGTTCAACCTGTTGGATAATACAGTAATTGCATTGTGTTTGAATTGCCTGTCAGCATGTTTACAAGAGCCCTGTCCTTTTTACAGGCAAACACCTCACGGAACAAATTTGTCTCGTAAGACATTGTGCCTTAATCCATTACCTGCAAGTTAACGTGAACCAAATGAAATTAATTTGCAATTAACCGTATTGCTACAAAGGCTACAGGCCAGTGGGCCCTTCTTGTGTTATTCCACCAACGAATGGAAGACATTAATTTGTTCTAATGCCTCGTAGCAGCTCTGTCCTCTCAGTAACATTTTGTCACAAGTGTAAAATCCAATATTAACTCAATTTCACTAGTCGCAGAAAAGCATTTTGCTTGGTTCCTGTCGGTGGTGTTTCTGTGTATTCGTGGGAAAATGTCATAAGATCTTGAAAGCTATCTTTAGATTGGGGCAAGCAAGTTGAGTCAAGTCAGGTGAAAATAGAACAAGATTTGAAAATAAAACCCTGATGTGCTAAAGCAGCACTGCAGTTAGCTTCTGTACTGTATGTTTCTATATAGAGATCTTAGGCCTGCTAGAGAGGTCTGTCCCCCCTGATGTATAGATTTAACATTCGCTTCAAGAACTATAAAGGACAATCGCGTTCCGCTGGGTTTGCTTCTTCTCCGGAGCAAACTTCGATCAGACTAAAGTGGGACCCTTTTTGGACTAGGGTTCGACACGCAAGCGTCAAAGGGAAGTGGTCTTAGTGCTCCTCTCAAACTAAAGTCAAACATGATTAAAGGAGAGGGTGTTGGACCACAGGGAAGGTTCCACACAAACATCCATGATGGTGAGTTGGCTGCAGTGTTGGACTGCAGAGGTCAAATAAGGGGGAGATCTGAAGAGGTAGAATGTTGAGGCATAACAAGTAATTATCACAGAATGATGTTGATGTGTATAAGACTGTATTGCAGGAGGAGTACTTCCTGCTTTGTGTTCTTCAAGGCTGGACCCTGGAAGCGTCAGACTGGCTGAGCTGCAGGTAGCCCATCGCTGCTCTAATGAAGCCCTGGCTTCTGGCTAATTACCCCCAGCACCAATCACACACGACTGCAAGTGTCAGGGAGCATAGCGACAGCATACGGCATCAGGTTGAACAGGTCTTGATTATGTTCATTAAGATTACCGAGGGATTATAATTACGCTTTCCGAGAAATGTCAGAGGCATTTGAGGGTTGATGAAAATGTATTTGGAGGTGTTCTCAGAGACACGGCCTGATGTTTAATTCTATTTATAAAGTGTTCTGTGTATAACCAGTGTTTTGAGACACATTGAGCAGGGTGTTGACAGGAGCTATCTGAGCCATGGGTAGCTTTTATTCAAAGAAATGGTTAGGGTTCAATGGGCTTTTTTCTGTTAAAAAAATGTTTGCTCTTAAATAAAGCATGAATCTAATATATGACTTTACTACTCGTCTTGTAAACAAGATGAGAAATACAGTTATGAATCTAATTCATAACCCCGCCTCTCAACCTGGCTTGTCGTGATCCATTCAGACATCCCACCAGCCAACACGCGCGCACGCACACACGCACGCACACACACACACAACGAACTGCCACCAGTGCCCGGACACTATATTTAGAGCCAGCCTCAGCTGCCACAAGTATAGAAAGGTAACTGATAGCACCCTAAATGAGCTGGTCAAAAGCTTTCACGACACAGAGGTCGTTGCCATGGTGAATGGCAATCTCTGCTACTCCTGAAACCCCTCATTGAGCGTGTGACGGGGCAAGGAGGTGGATGTGCAGAAAAGGGTCCTCGTCTGGAAGCATCCATGGGGTTCTTATCATCTTCACCTTGTGAGGAAGACAGCTATTGGCTGCCTTTTTCTTAAGAAGTACTGGTTGCTTCACAGCATGTGCTTTCAGGATAGTATGTCCTGGTCTGTATTAGTGTTGTCCATACATGAATTTTAAAATATGATTTCTGGGAAAATGTTGTTACTTGCTGGATAAGTGATGTGTTGAAAGTCTTTAAGGCAACAGCTTGCAATTCCAATCATGCTACCCACCTGTGGTCAAAAGTATCGCCTGAAGTCCTAAGGGATTGTATTTGTTTAAAGACAATTTGAATTTCCACCCTGATCTACATTGTTTGGATGTGGAACTAGCGATCTGTCAGGTTTCTTGACCAAGTCATGTCTGTTCCCAAGCAGCCTGCCAGACTATGCACAGCCACCCAAGGGCACCTCATATGGAAACAATGTCAGTTAGATAGAATCAAATCTTTCCATATCTTCCCGATAAATATGCCTCAGGTATACCACATGATGGCAATTGGACATGGTGTCTCTGTGCTAGAGAGCTGTCACAAAGCCTTTTTACAGCCTCATCAGACACAATTTATGGGGCCTTTGTGCTCTAATCAAGCCCCATGTTTAATAGAATGATTAGGGCATTCAAAGGGAAGGCTAATTAAAGTACACACTTTCAGCCACTGCAAGGGGCCAGCACAGACATGCTACACTACTATATGCAAGAGAGACAGGCAGGGATTATGAAATACATTTTCATTTCTAGATTGTCATGTTATTTAAAATAGTTTCTTAATGTGTCCTTTTGCTTCTGTCAGGGTACAGTAGCTACCTGGTAAAACAGGACTTGACTTGTAATACTCAATACATAGGAAGTCCCTATAGCACTGTAACTGTAGTCCTATGAGCTCTTTAACTGCAGTCTTAGCAACAGTAACTAATGGTCTCCTCCATAGGCAGCAGTGTGTACACTCCCTACTGTGGAAGGGGTATTGAAGGGATGCTCTCAGTGACCCAGGGGAACTCTGGATGACTAGTGGTTTATTGTTGTATCATTAGTGTAAAACACTGTTGAGGGTTAGTGTGGCTCATCCTGTAGAGGCCTCTGCTTCATTGCCTCCGGCAACTGGGGGATTAGTCTCAAAAAGATTCTTTATTCAAGTCTCCATCTTTCAAACTCCTTTTCACTTTCACTCTGTTCTCCCTCCCTCCCTCCCTCCACTCGTTCTTTGTCCTCCAGCCTTTTTTCCATCCTCTCTTTCCCTTTACTCACTCCTCCTCCCCTGTCTACCCCCTTACCCACCCCCTTGCGCTCCCACCCCTCTCTCCCTCCTCCCTCCCTCCCTCCCTGCCTCTCTCTTTCCCTCTCCTCTCCTACTCGTCTCCCGGCAGCCAGAGAAAGCCTGTCTCTAAGTGAAGGGAAATGACCTGTAGATGTGCAGAGTACCCTGTGCTGTCTGCGGCCATGGGCGCCCCGTGACCTCCCTGTCTGCGGCACCATGAACCTGGAGGGGCTGGAGATGATCGCTGTGCTGGTGGTGGTGGTTCTGTTTGTCAAAGTCCTCGAGCAGTTTGGGCTTTTGGAGACCGGTTACGATGGTAAGGAGACGGGGAAGACGTGGGCTCTGATCTTCTGGATGTTACTTTGATTCAAAGGGGTTGGTGTCTATGCTAGTGAGCGGCCAGTGTGTTGACATACGTACGTTTTCTAACGTATTAACAACGTTCATGCTAATGTTGTTTGGATTGGTGTTTAATCCTTTGGCATTTATAATGCATCAGTTAACAGCATGTAATATGTGCTGTTGCAGGGGGGGGGGAGCAAATCCTGGAGGAGGTTCTCAAATAGTTCTCCTGTGGGGATGATTGTGATTCATTCAGTTTTAGATGTCATGAGATTCTCAGTCAACAGGTTGGTATTATTTTAAGCATAGACATAATTGAGCTGTTTTGAACTTGTTGACTTTGCCACTCTAAAGGCTGGATCAGATTTTCCCCACTAACTCTGCACTTGAGATCTTTAGATCTCGTCTTGTTACATTCACTGTTTTACACTGTTTGCTATTTGAAGGGTAAACATATGGCTATTCTGATGGAGATGAAGATTCCTATGAAGGTTTAACGTTTAAGAATGACTTTAAGGACATACTCAATAGAAAGTTAAGAGGAAGATCATTCTACTTGTGTAACTTTAGTTCTTTTGATGTCGTTTCTGATACTTCAGGACTCTCGCAAATGTTTGAACATGTCGTGACATACTGGTTTAATGGAACAGAATAATTGATAGTATTTGGCATTTTATGGAGTTTGCTTCTAATGAAAACATGATGAAATAGCAGACTTGCTTCATTAGGAAAGTTTCACTCATAGCTTGCAGCTGATTGGTTGACCAATTATTCAGAATAATGTAATACTAGTAGGTAGACCTTGAAGCAAGCTTTGAATATTCCATGTTAACGTTATCCAAAAATCCATTTGTCTTTGGAAGGGCCTGCTTTTAAGAAAGATGTTAGCTATGCTGTCTTGAAAAATATCTTTCCCTGTGCCCACCTAAATTATGCATTGTGATAATTGAGTTTGATTGTAAGTGAAAATTAGCATCTGTTGCTGGGTGGACCAACTTGATCATCCAGATAAGAGTCAAGAGGACCAAGAGGACTCCTGATGTGGCTGAGAGTGAACTTGACTCAGACAGGAGCATTGGCAGCACTGCTGTTATCATAGCAGGGATCAATTACTGCATAATATGTGCCGGGTCACATGCCAGTAGCTCACCAGGTACACTGAGCACCACAGGGTCCTTGGTTCAAATCCAGCCCAGTGCCTCTGCATGTCTTTCCCTCACTCCCCTGCCTCTCTGTCTGTTCAAGCATGAACATGCCAAGACTGTATTTTAAGAAATATAAGCAGTGTCATTTGTTGGACAGAATGACAAACATCAGCATGAACTGATGGTGGCACAAGCAGCGGTTTTGATGTGATGCAAATCTTCCAAGAAAGATTTGCAATTTAAGGAGGAATGATCATGGAGCACAGGACATAAATAACAAGTTCCATCTTGCTTCTCCCAGAACCAGCATGATAATGAGCAGTTCTTCATCTGCAAGTTCCAGAGATTTAAGCCGTCTCACTCCCACCTTCTCTAATAAGTGTTCTACTTCCCTATTCAGTGTTGTGCGGAGCTGACGCAGGAGTCTGTCTGTAACTGCCAGACTCCAGGCCCTTTGGAAGAACAACACGACCTGAACATGAACCTGTTGTCTATTACCCGAGGTTTTTTTCCTCTCTATACGTTTGTATGTGATATTGATGAACTGGAGAATGTTGGCAACTAAGCCCACCTGTTATTTGCATGCGCTAACTATCTGTTTGGCCTTCTACACTGTTTTCCTTCTCCTGTAGCACAGGCCTCATTATACCAAGCTAATGTTTACAGACAGAATACATGTATATAGCCGGATGACTTATTCATGGTATTTCCAAGTTAGGTTTGGCATCAGGCAAGTCTTTTGTAAAAGCATGTAGAAACATCATTGGATATGATTTAGATTTCAAGTTCAGCAGTCGAAGGGCAGTGCTGTTCTCGGCCGCTGTGACGTCAACACCTGTCTGTCCAAACAGACATGTAGACAGGGACTCTGTCCCGTCACCGTGACAACACTGTCTGTTAGGATCCTTTGGATCCTGCCTGTCCATCTGAGGAAACCAAGGCTTCCCTCACTACACAATGATGCTTTTAAATACTGAAGTGCCTTGTTCTCATTCCGTTTGTTAAAGGATGTATTTCTTTGCTTGGCAGATGGCACAATTTGCTAATGCGTTTGAAGAATTGGCAGCAATTAAGCTTCGTAGTCTATTTTAAAACATGTATGTATTAGACTAATCTGACAATTATTGTTCAAAGCAGTGCTCAAATATACTGTGTTCAATGTTAGAAGGATTCCAGAACACAATGGAAATTATTCACAAAGATGTTATAATGAATTTAATCAGTAGCTAGAATGCTACAGAATGCATGCCTTGCTGATGTTGACGTACAGCAGGGGGATGGTCTTGCTGAGCTTGGAATCTTTGCCGTCGAGAGAAACATCTGTAAACAAGTTTCAAACCATCAGCAGTCTACACCAGTCCACTGAGAAGCCCCCCTACTTTTGTCAGTCACGTGACACAGGGGAGGTTCGGTTGATCGGTTGTGTGCACAAACTACAGGCCATCGATCTAAGAGGGAACCTGACATACAACAGTAATGATTGAGCATTGGATTGTTTTGGCCCAAAAACTGTCAAGGACAAGCACACGAACGCCAGGGAGAGAATGTCAAACGGCCCACCAACCCAGCTCCTACCCCTCACACGCTGAATCCCCTGGCAGGCCGTGATCCACTCTCTGTTCTGTCACATATTCAAACCATCCTGATGTGAGGAATCACGTATTTGATGCATTATCTGACTCATATTTCACTACACCAGATACTTTAAGCAATTTGAACAAACTTAGTACAACTTTTCTTCACTTTTTAAAGAGTTTTTTGGTTTAAAAACACACACTTAGGCTAACTGTGTATGTGAAAGTTCTTCCTCTGCTTCTGTGATCCTCTCCCAATTTTCTAGCTGATATCTAAAAATAGGTTGGTGACACAGCTT
This sequence comes from Plecoglossus altivelis, assembly GCA_036571765.1. NCBI lineage: Eukaryota > Metazoa > Chordata > Actinopteri > Osmeriformes > Plecoglossidae > Plecoglossus > Plecoglossus altivelis. The sequence goes on along the minus strand of BROE01000023.1, from coordinate 3,077,888 downwards.
GAGGCTAGGGGCTCCTTCCAGCAGACACGCCAAGGGTCGATGGTGAGAGTGATGGCAGCGTGTCACCAGTGCAGCAGGAGCCACTAGTAACCCCCCCCCCCTCAGCCCCATACCAGCATTAGTGTGGCTTTCATCAACCACAGGGGTTGGATGTGGTTAATGATGCCATCACCCACTGTCTGAACCACACCTGATGCTGTGGTAACACGTCCAGTTACTCTATCACCTTCATACATTTCTGCTGCCCCCTGGTCGACCTAAAGTTATCTATATAATTAGACACAATGAAGTGGTTCTATTGAGGGCTTTACATGCTTTAAGTCATGAAATGGTGATTTAAATGTTATCTTAAGGAAAAGCCTGTGACATTCGGACTAGGGAGATATCACAGCCAGACTGGTGTCTTAGCAACATTTAAACGTTATCACTCCGTCTGGAGGTTTGTTGACAAATCTGCCTCTACTGCACGTTATTACTTTCGATTTTAAAGTGTCTCCTTGGCAGCGCTGCCTTCTGTGCTGTGAGCCAGGTGGTCTGGCTGTCGGTCCAGACACCTGGAGAGTGAAGCTCTTGATTGAGGTGTTGCTCTCGTCCACCTCCTTGTTGTGGAACACACAGCTCTCTGGACGCCACCAGTCTGGGGGCTGCGTCTGGGCCGTGGCGGGCTGTCATACCAGCCGTCTGCTCTCCAGATGGACTTGTGTTCTTGTCCTTAGAGCTGTGTGGCTGTTTACTTACAGGTGGCACTTTGCAGGTGTCTAAACTTTGGTACAATTTTGCAGTGTTGTGAGATTAGACTATATTCCGTGTTGGCACATTCAACACACCCTTTTGCGACACTCTTTTTGCATCCTCAGAATACCTCCCACCCCCAAAGCTTTGCTATGAATTTGAGTAGATTTTTCGCAAATAGCCATGAAGTATCTGTGGGCCTCTCTGCTCTTCGCCACCAGGGGGCACTGAAGTCTGCTGATCCATCCAGATTACAAGGCTGGCAGCTCTAAGGAGCAGCTAATACTACAGCCATCCTCAAAATGTGGTACTGTATTTTTTCCCCATGCACATCATTACCGAAAGCAAAGGGAAACTGAATAACATGAAGCCGATGAAGCAGAGTATCAATAAATAGCTCTCTGAACACAATGGAAGCCAAAAGCCTTTGTTGCTTTATTAATGAGTTTTAAAGACTCACTTTCATTGCATTAAAAAGTCTTCGTTCTTTCGGAGGTTACCCAAACAGCTTCTTTCAGCTCTTTTGAAAAGAACCATATTTTGATTTATAACCCGTGCTTGGAATTTCTACAGAATGCTATTTGAAACATTTTATTGTAAGATTCTCCACGGACAGAAATAAAAGGCCATTGTGTTACAGTGTAATGTACCCTCCACATACTGTATAGTCAGTCAGATTAGAGTTCTCCACCAATGTTTGTTCGATCCTGAAAATTGAAGTTGGGTATTGCTTAGCAAGAAGCCTTAGAAGGATCCTTGACAAACCACACACCGTATTCTAATCTATGTCATTCCTTGAAGCCCCTGGCAGGTGGGATGGCAGGTCTATTGTTGCGTTACAGAGCTCTCCATTGAATTCTGCCCTGGTAAGCAGTCTTTCTCCTGGGGTGTTCATGTTACAGTATCATCCATCACTTGGACGAGACACTTTCATTCATGGGTATTTGCTCATTGGCATAGACTCTGCAGTGATAAATACATAATAATTGCTTCGTTACAGACACCCTTTTAATAGTCAGAGGGTCTTTCTATGCAAGTGGGGATGAACAACAAATGTTGGCTGCTACGGCAACAAACCAGAGCTCAGCTCTTCAAATCACAGACGGAGGCTTTGACGTTTTACTTGATCTTGATCAAGTAACATCTTGATTTTGTTAAATGAACCACACAGGGACATGGAGGTCGGAGGGAAGTTCTTTCCTAGTCAACTTTGAAAGGGCATAGAGGCTGATGTCTCAGCCAGGGAAAAGTGCCTTTAGGTCCTTTATCAGAGGTAAGACGGGCATTTTAAATGTCTTTCTTGTGACCAATTATCTGCAGGTAACCATCAGCCCATGAGCAGTGCTTTTTGTAGGCGCCCCTCTGAGAGGGTCAAGGGTCAGAGGTGATGTTGAAAGTGCCCTGTCGTCTGCCAGTGAAGAACACTCCCATCATTGAACGTGTCCTTCATCAAAGCCTCTCCTAATGTGTAATCCTGTTTACTTGGAGAGATGTTAGGAGTTTCAATTAGCTATATGAAATCACTGCCCAACCTGGATTGTGGTTAGCACAGATTTTGTTGAACAGTATTCAGTATTCAGACGGTTCTTGAAGGGTTTCTCTGAAAGTAAGTGAATACTGGAGCAGTGCATGTGGGAGGACTTGTGATTGAATAGAGCTAAAGTAGAGAGCTGTTGGAGTAGGAGAGATCCAGATTAGGAAAGGGCAATATCATTTCAGATGAGGGTTTGCTGTCATGTGATAACCGCAGGCCTGACAAATTTGTCTTGAAGTGTCCTGGCAACAATTAAATTATGCTGGTCATTAATGAGCTATTACCCAATGTACTGGCTTTCAAAGTGATTTACCTTTCCCATTACGGATATCTCATAATGAACTTTCATTTATAATGAACAATTAACCAATATATTATTTTTCTCGTGCCAAAAATGAGGTGATTACTAGAAAAACACAGTAGAGATCACACCAATGTCAGAGGTGGTTCATTCTGTAATTAACAACGATGGTGCCGCTTACAACTTCAGCATGACGATTAATGCATCTGGTGTTTCCATGGTGAATAATGATGGGAAGAGGTTATCAAGTTATTACACAGAATAACTGTGCTTGTTTAGAAGTGTTTCATCCTTGATGTGTTTCGTGTTTTCTTTCCTATACGCCCACAAACATATCTCCAATCTGTTCTAGTAATACAATCTCTAATGTTCATGTCACACCATGGTTAATGATACAAGCTTCTCCAGTCTAAGTTGTTCCTTTAATGTTGTGCCTCTTGCAGAGACACTAGTTTCAGCCTAACTGCAGTATCTGGTGTGTGACTTAGTTGGCACATTAGCACAGATGGACCTCGATAGATCAGCTGTGCTATGACACACAGTGTTTAGTAATTCATTGTGACAAAGCAGAGGGAAAGTGTTTAACATGTACGATGATGAACTCTGATATAGAAAGTGACATTTCCGTTAGGGACTCCCAGGTCACACCATTATGGTGATTGGTTGTAGTTGGGTGCATTTGCCTCGTTTCAAGAGAAGAATTCCATCAAAGCTCCTGGATTGTACTTCCATGCTCTCTGTAGTCTGTCCATGCCGCTGAATGCAAACACAGACATGACTGACTTGTCAGCACAGACGTGTGCTCCAACAGCCTTTCTTGACTCGATCAGATATCTTTGGGTTTTCTCGTTCTCTCTGTCACACGAGCACACATGCAGCCTTAGCGTTTGTCTCGGCGACCACATGGTTTCCTCCAGAGATAAGCGCCTGTATTGATTTCTCCTTGGCAGCAGCCTGGCTGTGCCCCGTGTTAGGGCCCACCCTGAGGGGGCTGTTCGTCTCACCTGCCATCTCCCATTTTGTTTCCTACCCAACTTCCATTTGTCTGCTAACCTTTTCAGCTCAGAGCCTTGTTGTCCATGTGCCACGGCGGCTAAAGAATGGCGTGGTGCTGTTCAGAAGCACAATGCTGAGCCCTTCAAATGGCCTCCCTGCTCATCTGTCTGCCTTACAGTATGTAGGTGGTAAGCCCATGTTAGCGCTAATGAGGCCAAGACAGATAGAGGTGCAGGTCAATGTTATCAGCCCTGGACTGCTGCCCTGAGATGAATGCCCCGACTATTGTCATTCTGGACACCGTGTAGACAATGGCCTCGACCTTCTGTGGTCAACATGTCTGAAACTGGGTGCAGGGTTTGAATACTGCTTAACTGTCAGTCCTCCTGCGTGGTGTTTGCCTAACATTATAGAAGGACTATCATCAAGTACATGTATTATGAGTAATGATTTAGGCTAAAAAGGGTCTGTCCATATGTCAGTGTCACTGTGGTAGACGGTAGACTTCAGATGTGAATGGACAGCGAGAGGCAGTGTTGGATGAGGATTCCTTTGCTAATGAGTGATCGGGTAGCATGAGGTTTAGATTTTGTCCACTGGCATTTCTAGGTACTTTGTGGAAAGCTTCAAATCAGCAGTAAAGAGTTCAGCAGAATACCAATAGTAGTTCAAACGTATTCTGTAAATGTACTTGAGTCCTATGGGGCATACGAGAGATTTATCACCGTGGGACTGTGCGATGTGTTCATGTTTGTGCAACGCATGCAGAGAAAGGGCGTAAGACCAGAATCCCAGTAATTCATCACATAATTGTTCATTGCATATGCATGCTTCTCCTCTGAAGGGTGCTATGGTTCATAGCTTCTAATTGGCTTCAACTTCACAGACCCTGCCTCTGTCATTATGTTTCAATGTCGCTCTTGCGCGATAAATTATACACCCTCCCCCCCCCCCCCAAAAAGACTCATTTTCCAGCAACACTGATGTGCATGCCTGGGCAGACGACTCCTGGTGTCGCATAATGACATCACATGAGAGCAGCTCTGCAGGAAGCGCTGGAGACGTGTCATCTTCCTGCCTGGCCGGCAACATTGTTTTGATTGATGATGTCCAATGTTGAAAACGCACACGCTCTCTCACACACAGACCTTTAGCTCCTCGCTTAACGCTTGCTCAATTTTGATCCTGCACCCCCAGGGAAAGATAACAGCTGTCCAGGACTCAGACGCATAATTGAAATTAGTTTGTTGTTGTTTTAAAGGGGGGGGGGGTTGTTTTTTAGGAGCCCACTGTAGCTAGCAGATATGAAATAATTATAATGTGGGTACATTTTCAATTACACAGACTTTAATGAACTTTTGCCTGAAGTATTTGTTGGTAATATATTGTATTATCTTTGTAGTAATATTTTGTCAAAAAGTACACACATTTTCCCAAAGCTGTAAGGTCATTGTCTAATGTACAGTACCTTACAGTATAGAGTTCATTCTCAACTAATGTCTTTTAATGGACTATCTCTATTTTTCATCATAGTTGGATTATATTTAGGATGAAATCGCTCTTATCTTTTTGAGCTGTTCCTTCACTCCCTCAGTGAGAAAACCCTAGTCAGTATGCCAGTGCTTGAGGGTGACCTCCAGTCTCCTCTCAGCTGTCAGATGGGGAAGGCGAGGGGAGATACGATCTCATGGCATAGGAGCACACGCTGGTTTGGGGTGTCTGTCTACCTTGAGGGCGGAGGGAGAGAAAAAAAAACATGTTCTTGGCCCTAGAAATCAATCATTTCCATCTGCCAGGGGGGACTGGAACAAAAAACCTGTGGGTGCGGAACTCAGGCAGTCTCGTTGGCCAGACTGATAAGGAATCCAGGTTGCTGGGTGTGAAGGGGTGGGTGGGTCTGGGGCTTTGGCATGGTAACTTTGGACACGGTGGTAGACATGTTCTGATGGCTGAGTGCAGGCTTGTTGTGATGACATGAGCAGAGATAGTAGAGAAGAGCAGGTGTGGACTATCTCCTGGTCCACAGTCCAGGTTAATCCGGAGATTAAACCAGGAGGATCTTATCTGCTGATGGTTGTAGGACTATAGAATAATGAAGGATGCGGTCATCTCTCTTCCACTGCCATGTGTAACTCTCTACTCCTACTACGATCATTATTCATCTATCCAGTCCCAGCGTCCCTTCGTGCTGAAAAGTTTACGGTTGGTCCGACGTTGCCGCATGTTGTAATAACCATCAATCTATCAGACCCCATTTGCTGGCCCATCTATCACTGGGACGTTGCCAGAGGAGTTCTAATGTTTAGCATCCAGGTTTTGATTTATTTGGTTGTTATTTTTGACTTTGTTTAAAGCCAGTAAATATGTAATTTTGTGTGAAGGCTTGACTCCCAATAAAGCCAGCTCTGTTGACGCATGGTCATGATCTTTGCTCCTCTCTCCTCCATTTCTCGTCAATTTTAAACCCTCCATAGATTATCCTTGGCATGTCCTCACTTTCTTCCTCTGCAATAACATGAAGGAGGTGGTGAGGAGAATTGTGGGATATTCCCAGAGGCCCCGGGGGTCCTATAGTCTATAGCTCTCTCCAGATGTGGCGCGCATACCAACGAGCCAACTCAAAGACTGGAGGCCATTTCTATTCACGACAATATGTTTTTTTTATTTGTATTTTATTTTTTATTTTGGAAAGCTGCACCATGCTAAATTATTCAAGTGAATGGCGAAGAGGAGAATATTTTTTCATGTGCCCTTGGTGTCTGTCTTGGTTCGAAGAATAAGTGAATGCAGGTAGAGATTAACTGGACTGTGGTTTGGTAGCTGTCCACTCACCTACTAGCTCTTATTACAATATCCATAAGGATTTGTTTAACTCATGCACTTCTCTGGGGTTCAGCTTGATCTTTGCTTGGTATAGTCATTAGTTTCTGCGAAACGTGTGAGATGACGTGAGCTCCGTTTCGGATTTCATTTCCAGATCGTCTGTACTTCGATTTTTGCAAAGTTTTAATGTCACGATGCATCAGTGCTGGTACTCTAAAGTGTCCTAGACGCCCAGCAGAGGGCAGTATGTCCACTTTACACTCTGATCACAAGAAGCTTAGAAGACACAGGCACAAACATAGTTCAATAGTGTTTTCTTTAACGCTAAGCCACTGTCAGTATATCAAGTAGTTGCTGTTGCTCCCCCCCCCCCCTGCATTTTAATTTTCATTGAATGAAAGGTATTCTTAAGACAACCAATTAAGTGTATGAGCTTCTCTGATTGATGTGTTCACCAGTGTTGTTGGCATAGTCTTCCTACTCAAAAGAAGTACTTGTCCAAACCACATCTAGAAGAAAAAGACTATAAACCACTCAGAGATATTGAGTCCTAAATCACTCATAAGTAAAATATACACATTCCAGAGGACTTTCCTGGAATACGTGTTTTTTTTTCCATATTCTCAACTGTGAAAAGAGATGGATTTACAGTCAATATTACCAGCAGGTCTTATTAGTAAAGAAAAATAAGCTTGTATTGGAGTATTCATAAGTAATGACCTACTATCCTGGAGTCTGAAGTGAAGCCAACTGCATTCTGCCCTTTGGTGTCAATTATTTTCTTATATATCTACAGACAGTTGGATGTGGTTCCTAAGAGCTTTCTAGCTGCGTGTGCGTGTTATGGACCAGCGAAGTGTGTTGATGGATACACATTAATGCCTTACCCTCCTACACACTTGTGCCCACTTTTTTTCCTCCCTGCCTCTCTATCTCCATACCAGCCAGTCTCTTTCTCTCCCTCTCTCCCTGTCCCTTACTTTCTGTCACTGCCCATCTATTTGTCTCCCTCACTCCTTCCTTCTCAAGCTCCTTCTCTCCCTCTTTCCGTCTCTTTCTCTCCCCTTATCTCTCTCTCTCCCTTGCTTTTGCGCTCTACCTTGCTCTCTCTCGCTTGCTCTTGTTCTCTCCCTTGCTCTTTCCCCATCTGCCTCCCTCTCTCCTGACAGCCTCCCTCTTTCCCCCCCTCCCTCCTGTGACTCTGAGCCATGGAGGGAGGGAGCTCCACAAACTAACAAAGGGACGAGTAGAGAGCAGTCTCCTCCTCTTTAGTTCACTCACTCACTACTCTTGCCTCATACAGAGAACAGAAGCACGTAGAAAGTGTTGAAGGGAAGGAGAGATCTCAAGACAGGATCTGGAGGGCTCGCCAGCAGACACATCTCTGTCTCCTAGGGACTTTATCCTGTCTCAGAGACTCTGATGACTTGAGGAGAACCACTCTCCCTGTCAGACTGTCCCACCATACCCATCCTGCCCAGCCTGGATTTGGGGAGCGAGCAGGAGGCAGGCAGGTGCCCAGGGGCCCCCGGGGGCCTGTGCACATTGCCCAACGTGGAGGTGGAGTGGGCACTGGGGAACTGGAGCGCAGGGGGGGAGGAGGGAGGCGGCGGCGGCGGGGAGGCGGGGTCTGGCTACGGCGGCGGGTCCGGGTCGGGGCATGGTGGCGGGGAGAGGGAGGGCGGTGGAGGCATGCTGAACGCCGTGTGGGATACGGAGGGGCTTCAGACCGTGGCCATCGTGGTGCTGGTATGTGCCTCCCTCAAACTGCTGCACCTGCTGGGAGTCATCAACTTCTCAGAGGGTAAGAGAGAGATGGGGGGGAGAAAGAGGGGGACGGGAGAAAGACAAGAAAGAGATCCGGGACAGAGGGATGGAGAGCAGGATAGAGAAACAGGATGAGAGAGAAAAATGGGGAGAGAGAGAGGGGGACAGGATAGAGAGACAACAGAGAAATGGGGGGAGAGAGAGATAGAAATGGAGAGAGAAACATGGGGGAAGGAAAAAGAGATGGAAAGCAAAGGAGAAAGACATTGAGTTGGAGGTTTAAGAGGGAACAGACCGAAAGGACTAGAGAAGACAGATTTAGGAAGTGTAATAATGTGTAATGGGTGTGCATTGAAAGTTGTTACTACATGTTACTAACCCTAATGTGTTGTCAAACTGTGAAAAGTCTCTTGTCAATGTCAGTTTACTCAGTTGTGGAACTATGTGTGAATGGCTTAAACTACAATCTCCTCCTGCCTTGTGTTCTGGACTGCTGTCCTCAAAACACTGGCTGACAAATTAGCCAGTTGAAAGAAAAAATGCTTGTTGTATACCAGAACCTGTTAGAGAGGATTTGTAGATTTGAGTTCTATAAAAATGTAAAACAAATGTTCCAATTTTAAAGGGAAGAGTGAAGTGAGGGAGTGTGAGAGTGGAAGAGTGAGAGATAGAGAGTGAAGGAAAGAGAGAATAAGACAGAGTCGGGGTAAATAGTGCCTTGCTTTTTGAAGGTTTAAATGTTTTCAAGTGCAGGGGATCTGAGAGTCTCTGATCTGAGAGTCTCCTCAAGGTTTTTTCCCATCCCCCAAACCTTTGATCTTTTAGAGTTCTGTATTTCCTTTAATGTGTGTGGGGACATATTTGTGTGTTTGCTTGAGTTTGAGAACATGCGCGTATTAGATAGTGTTCAAGTGATGCTTCTTGGTTTGTGTGTTCCTGTGTGTTTGCGCGAGCGCATGTGCAGGCATATGCATATAGAGCCACAATTACGTCTGTGTCCTCTGAAAGCTTGCCACATTCTAATAGACACTGTGGAGCTCCATCACACAATTCGAAACACACACTGATTTTCTGCACTAGAGCTCGTTCCCAGTCCCACGTTACTAAGTAAGGACTCTGCAAGCCTGGCTCCCACTGTGTCTGGAACAAATCAACGATCAACCACGGTTGTCCAATTAAGCAAGGTAGAGACACAGTAAGCACTTATGGCTTAGATAAAGGCCATCAATCAGACTGTTGTTTAATAAACTTGCTTGCTGTCCTCATGTCGACTATTAGTCAAACGTTGGCAAACCTTTTTGCAGAGTCGTAATTCAATGACGCCTCTAAGGAATTACAGGAGTGTGATATGAGCACAAGGCTTCTGGGTTGTTGGGAAGTAGTCATCTGAGCCAAGCAATGGTTACTCCTAGAGTTGAACTTTTTAATAGTTATAAACTGATTTGACCACGTTAACTGCATTGGTTGTTGAAGGACTGTTTCATTATAATGGCTCCTATTTTTTTCTTAAATTGACATATTAAAAGCAAAGTATCTGACAAGGCAGCAGAACATATTTTGTCAGCCAGACAGGAACACCCTGGGTCAGTGTCTGATCCCTGGTCTTCCAGACAGAAACATCACGGGACAGGGTTGGACACATCCATATGACACCTGATCAATAACAAGGACAACACCAGACATGTTTTGAGGAGACTGGGTAGTGTGCATGCGTATGCATGTACCTACGAGTGGATGTTGTTAATATTGACTTGACGTGCAGTATAGTCTTGGTTGTCCTGTCCCCTGCAGGCTCTATGCTTGGACAGGTAGAGCTCTGCTGCTGTTCAGTCTCAGGACAATGTAGCTGCCTGTCTCACAGCTCACCGTACCAGCATACCTCTGCTTCCTAAGGCAGCCCATCTGCATTAGCTCAGGCAAGGGTAAACACAGAGGAATTCACTCCCTGCTATTGGAATCGGTCATTGCTACTCAGGAGACTGTGGCTACTAAGGGCAATTTGCTACTGGTCAGAGGTCAGGCTGGTAATATAGAATCTCTTTCTGTTTTCCAGTCTCTGGCATAGCAGGCACTCATGCCCTGGAGTCATTACGCCAGGATTACATCATGCACCAGTAACGCACACCATGAATACCAGAAAGGTGGATTATACACAGGAATTCATTTCTGTGTGTGGACACACATAAATACACACACACACACACACAGCGTCCACAGTCAGAGCCACTCAGTCCCACAAACGGATGCAGACACACAAAATCCCAATCCATTCTCTCTCCTCATCTAACACACACACATACTCGTGCATGTGTGCTCACCCATCTCACAGAGCCATTAGAACATAGTGCTGAGCGAGGCCTCAAAGGGAACAGACTAATCAGCGTGTCAGGGGAAGATAAATATTTCTCTGGCTTGGCCACACACACACATTTACAATGTTATTACATTAGCACTGTTTGAGAAAGGAACTCTTATGTCAATTTAATCCTGAAGTTGACTATTACTGCTTGAGAACACTGAGACCTTCCTGTAAAATCAGAGGTCCCCATGGAAACCCCATTCACCTGCTCAGGCAATCTGGAAGTTCAGGGTTTAGTTCCCACACTAGAGCCACACTCACACAACATACCTAAACTACATACACTCACCTAAAGGCTTATTAGGAACACCATACTAATACTGTTTGACCCCCTTTCGCCTTCAGAACTGCCTTCATTCTGTGTGGCATTGATTCAACAAGGTGCTGAAAGCATTCTTTAGAAATGTTGGGCCATATTGATAGGATAGCATCTTGCAGTTGATGGAGACTTGTGGGATGCACATCCAGGGCACGAAGCTCCCGTTCCACCACATCCCAAAGATGTATGGGGATGCTGGATGTGCATCCCACGAATCTCCATCAACCGCAAGATGCTATCCTATCAATACGGGCCAACATTTCTAAAGAATGCTGTCAGTACCTTGTTGAATCAATGCCATGTAGAATCAAGGCAGTTCTGAAGGTGAAAGGGGGTCAAACACAGTATTAATATGGTGTTCCTAATAATTCTTTAGGTGAGTATACAAGGATACTAGGAAGGCACTACACGACATATGAGGATAGTTTTGTTTGTCACGCGTCATATTGAAAAGGCTGTCTGTCTAGTTGCTACATTCAAGTTTTTGTATATGCATCAGGCAAGTGTCAGTGTTTCGCCTGTGCCTCTGGAGGACTGCAAGGCGTGAGCCAGCTTTGTCTCCAGGGTCCAGAGGATCATCAGACCTGAAGAATGAGTGACAGACAGCCATTCAGCCAGGGGCATCTACTCTATGGCCTTTTCACTGAGTCTGGGCCTGAGCGAGGCGACCATTCACCGAAACCATGTCCCCAGACATGGGTGTTTGCCTTCTTAGACGTCCCTGTCGGAACATTATTTGTATGCCATGAATGCTTGTTCTGCTGTCCTGCTGCGTCGTAGGTGGGGGAGTCCTGTAGGAGAGTATAGGAGCCGTGCTCCCATCAGAACTGCTTTAACGTATGACTTTGTTGTCCTTTTTGTGTGAAGAGTCTTGCTAGCAAGGCTTTGTACAGTTCTGGAGATGTAAGATGTTGATTTCTGCGTGGTTGTGATCTGGCTCGGTGATGCAGTGCTGTGATCTGGGTAGTTTCAGGCTCTCTTGCTGCAGGAGAGTGATAGCTTGACGTCATAACATCTCATTACATGCTAGGCTTTGAGTGTTTCAATTATCGATTAAGAAAATACCTCTTTGCCAAGCTCATCATATTTCAACAGTTAGAGGCTGTTTCCATCCTGGTAGGCTTAATATGCCCTATACATCCAACTGTGGTATGTTGCCCTTCAATCTAGTTCTGGACTCTCATTCAACCCTGAAGATAGCAATCGACTGCTCCGATTAGCTACTTTTAACCCAATAGTTTGAGAGACGCCTGTGGACGAGGGTTGATGTGATTGACGCGACCTTTGTCAGTCCTCAGGGAGCCCTCCCCTCAATCCACTTACGTCCAATCAGTGAGGTGAAGGGCTTCTGGGAAGGGGTGTTTTTTTTTTTTAGGTCTGTCCTCGTTAGGCAGCATAAGCCAGTATTGGCTGTTAGGGAGTAGTGTTGAGGAGAAGGGAGCTAGGAGGACCACAATGTGGATTCCCTGTAATCAGTGCAGTTAAATGTTTCCCAGATAATCGATACGGCTGGGAGAGAAGGAAGACTCCAAGCTGAACCAGATGCAGACTTTTCTGGAGCCTGCGGCTAGTTTGAATTGTTTTTTTGTCTTTTGTTCTAGTCATTTTGCGTTCTTTGTTTATGTGTGGTTGGATAACCTCTGCTCCCACAATTTGGAGGAAACACAGCAATAATGCTTCCAACACGGCAATACTGTCACATGGGATGCTGGCAGGAAAGGTGAGCGCTGTTGTGCCGCTCATTGTTAAAGGTCTCATTAACTGGAAAAACGTGTTTTATTATTCAGAATACAATTTCTTTTCTTATGCAAAGAACGGCAACCTTCCAGAATGTAATGAAAAATGCAGTTTTAATATTTGCGTTCCCCCTCAGCCTATTTTATCTTTGTTTGTAGAGCTTTGAAGCTCAAGGCTTAATCCAACTCATCTGCTATTTAACATTCAATCAAAACAATAAGGACATGCCCAATCAGCACTCTTCTAACATTAATTATCTTGCTAAATGAAAACTCCTGCCCCGAAGTTCCAGCTCCAGTCTGCCCTGTCATTACTCTGTGGGTGTTAGTGCTCCTATGCAGAATGCAGAGCTTTAGCACTGATATTTCTGAACGCTTTTGTCGTTCTTCAGGATGGATCCTCCTGAATAAGATTTAAGTTTTGCAGTTAAGTGGCTGATGGAAGCCAATCTATAAATGAATGTTCCAAATATTTGTTTAATACATCGGTTCCAAATATTCCAAATATTTATTCTGGTTCTAGTTATTCAAATGTGCTAGTTAGACAGAACCCAGGGTGAGGAGAGTGCTATTGGTGGGTTGGGCCTACGGAATGTCCGTTACTTCAAGATGGTTTTTGATAACAACCTCAAATTGAATCTCAAAGCATGTATATGTTTCCAGAAGACTGGTTGTTACCACCAGTGACAGATCCATCCAGCTTCTGTATCAGAGAGCGGTGGTTTGCTTTCATCAGAAAATAGAATGGCTTACTGGGTTAATGAATGTCTTCACTCCATTCCAACTCACAATCTGCTGGAGGTTTTGAAGTGTTTGCGGGACATAAATCACTTAGTTACCCTGAAGCCCCCCAGAGTGTTGTGAGGATGTAGAGCGGCTCAGCATGCTTGCAAGGCTGCTCTCTCAGCCAACTCTCATCCTGTGGGCTCCGTTGGAACGGACGGCCACCTCGGTTTCTCCTGGTGTTGGGGGACTGTGTTGAGCTCCTGGTGGCTGTACGCCTCGCTCGCTGGAGTTTGAAGGTTGACCACGCCTTGCCTCGGTGTGTGTATCCTTTGTGAAAACGCTCTTGATTCTGTGCGAGTCCAGTTTTCCTTTCTTGCTTGTCAGACCTTCCACCAGCCAACTCTTATTTATTACTTGAAGACATTGACGACTGACTGCAGTTCTAATCATACATTACAACGCTCTCTCCGCTGTCTTTCTCAGTGCGTGCCTTGGCCCTCTGGTCTGCCAGCATGGTGGGCTGGGAAATGGCCACGTCCGACATAAAGAATCCTGGCAGGTTGGCCCCAAGTCCCTTGCTTTCAAGTCCAGTCACTCACAGCCCATAATTGCAAAGAACAGCACTTTGTAAAGTATCTGTCTCTGGGAGCAAATAAAAAACATATGATGTCAAAGCACTTCAAAAGTAGGAATACTTTGACGGCAACTTTGTTTTGACTTGGGGAAACACGTTGCATGAAGTAGGTTTAGACATTTCACACTTCAAATGTGTTTTTTTACCTTACACATGCACATATATTCAGCCCATAACATCTTCAGCCTGCTTCCTCTGTCACGGCTGTAAAGCATTTTCAGTCTTCCAGAACACAATCTGAATGCTAACAGAAGCAGCCCTTGATAGTTGTGCTTTACCATCTGTCATGGACAGGATGAGTCCTGACCAGCCCGTCACCAGGACCTCATCCCAGATGGTATGGCTGCCGCCTGAAATGCAGTCGTTTGGCTGCTAGCCAACATCCACTCCCAAACTACGTCTCTGCCTTCCCAAGACCAGCATCATATGGATACAAAATGACCTTCCTAGTTGATTCCAGACCATCTGGAACCAGGGCTTATTAGATAACAACATTGACATATTGCTCCCCCAGACACCAATCTTAGACCTATTTGTTTTGGATACAACAAATGGGAAGAAATGGCAGATCGTATTTGTTTCCACGTTCTCCTCTCATCTTCTTCAAGGCGTGAGGTAAATCTCCCCTGTTCCATTATGTTGTTGAAAGTCTGGTTGAAATCTCATATTGATCTAGTGCGCCAACGCAGAAAAGTAATCTGTGAAAATGTCTGGAGTTGACAGCCAGTTGTGTTTTGGTGTCAGTTAACATTTGTGCTGGATCATTTACAGAAATTCGCTGCTCTTACGGGCCAATAGGAATCTGTGTCAGCTGATAGGGCGGCTAACCCTGGCCAGCGGGGCGGTTGGAACACTGACCTGGGGCAGAACCCTTTTCTTCTGCTTTGACATATAACTGCTTCATGGAGCATGTCACCTGTTTTGAGAGGCTTGTTTTCCCTATGAACATGCTCTATTAGAGCTTTCTGAGGACACCGACTTACTTGTCTATCCTGTGTTTGTTTGCTGCTTTCAAGATGTGTATCTTGCTAACAAAGTTTCAACCTAGGTTGTTTTTGTGGCCTTGCAAAGTGCCACGACTGTCTTGTAGGTTTGTGCGTCTGACACTTTGAACGGGTCGTCAGTTTTAATGGCACTTTTACATGAGTATTGCGGTATGGTGTGCAGTGGGCCAGATAAGTTAGGCGAGGCAAGCGCTAGAGCACAGACTCACTCCTGCAGCGCTAGAGCAGACTCACCACTCAGTGGTTTCTACCGCTGTGTGTTAGGTTCAAATTAGATTCATGGAACTCAGACCCATGTTGTTTTCTATTGTAATGGACCAATATAATGGATTCAAGTTAGGCCCTTGTCCATTGCTGTAACCCCAACAGCAGAAACCCTCTCAGCCATCATCACTTCCCTGATGGTGGGTATCAGAGAACCTACCCTGACTTCAGTTTGAAGGCCTCAAACGGTGGCCAAGTCTGACCTCACACACACAACAGATGTGCTGGCGAATGGCTCGCTACCGACATGTTGAGGTCCACCACAACAGCTGCCTGTGGCCCTCCGTCTCCCAAACTCTCCATTTCCCCTCGGTCGGCGCTAAGGGGGATGGCAGGTGCACTGGGTGAATGTTGGGAAGGGAGTGGGTCAATCAAATCTCAGGCCAGGCAGGTCAGCCGGTTCTGACTACGGAGACGTGCCAAAATCAATCAGATCCACTGTTATCCAGACAAACAGCCTGCCTGGATTTGCTCTCCCGTCTGCATTCCTGGCTGTGTAATATGACTTAATGCTCCTCCGCTGCAGTACATTCTCATGCTGCTCTGAGATAACACAGGGATCAGGGCTTACTACAGACAGCATGTCAGATCATGTCCCTAATGTGTGTGTGTGTGTGTGTGTGTGTGTGTGTGTGTGTGTATGTGTTTGTATAAGAAAACTGTAAATGAGAGTGTATATCTGTTCTCACCACTAAAATGCAACAGTTAAAGGGATGGTTGGGCTTACACAGTGGGTGGGTAGAATCTGCTTCCCTCCCTGACTGAGAGACCTGCAGTATTTATTCCATCGATCTCATGCAAAGTTAATACAAACATGCCACATATCCAACCTAACACGAGGGATCAATGCAGTGACTTTTCATAATGAGCTGACCTTCAGTCAGTCCAAGGGTTTAGCAATCAAAATCGGAAAAGGGCTCGGAATCGACTGTTCCGGGGATGTGTACTGTAGCTGTCGACCGCCTGCACTCGCGTGGCTGCGGGGGGAGAAACGCAGAATCGGAACTTTGCTTTTGGAATGTCTGGGATTCAGATGTTTCCAGGTCATTCATTTGATCATCAGAGTGCAAGTCACTGCCTTCCACCCTGGGTCTGACACAGGAGACCATCATTCACTTCACAGCTAGTCATAGGACACAATGACCTTTTGTGTTACGTCATATATTCCAAAACCTTCCAGTCAGACAAACGTGAATTACTTCCGCTTTACCGGTCTACCAAGGAAAAGACGTAGAATGAGCTAATGTTGTCATGCTGTGCGATAACTATCGAGATGGTGGTGTCCTTGGGGCATGTCCGATGTGGCCATGTAGGGGCTGAGAGGTGCTGTAACTAGTGGAGGAGCAACTCTGGCAATGAGTTTTACGGCCAGTGACATTTGGATTTTATAGTGTGGCTGCTTTCCCAGGCCTCTTACATGTTGAGGGAACCAAGGATGACCCTCTCTAGGGCCTCAGTAAATGAGTGGTGACGCAAACTGCCCTGGCTGACTGAACTGGACCGACGCTGGACTAATTCACTGGCATTGTTATCGTTGGTAATAAACTCTGGAACCCAGACAGGTGCATTTGCTGTCTTGTAAGATTTTCCTCTTTGTCGCTTTCTAGACAATGGCGAGACCAAGAGCTTTTTATTACGAGCACAATAGGTCTGCCTGGGTCTCTGGTGTGAGGCCACAGCTCCTGGGAGTCTTTATAAGGAGTGTTCAGGGAGAGATTATATCGCTTTAGCTGGAGGTTAAGAGCACCAAGGGAAGGGCTCTGTCATCTGCAGACAGAGAAGACATACACGATCATCATTTTTGCTTTTCTTGGGGGCTGAGGAAATATGGGATTCTTTTTAAATTACAGTCTGTTAATGTGTGTGTGTTTTCTAGACGCAACGATGCTGGGAAGCTGGGTAGAGGTTGGAGTGACTTCTGCTGAATGATGATGTGACCAACAAATTGCGTTACTTCATTATTCAAAGTGGATTGTTATGGCTGCCTGACCGGAGATAAGAGAGTTTCTTTTTCCTCCGGCTTACAACCATGAGCATCTCTGGGTCTGGACACTAGCCAAGCAAATTAGTGTGACACCCTATACCCCTGCTTTTCTTCCACTGTGAAGGACTGTAGCCAGAGCCTGCCTCCACGGCAGGGCTTTGACTGGAAACCTTGAGTGTCATCAGCTGAACTGTAAGAAGTGTAGCTGTGCGTGACAACGCCAGCATGGTTTGGTGCCTTTCAGATAAGCTCTCACTGGGTCTGGTGCTAAGTTACGACAGGGAGACTAGAATCACACTCAATGTTCTTGCTGCAAATCACTTCAGTTATAGTTGCTCAGTATTCGGAAATCAGAGGAGTGGATGCCAGTGGAGGATATCATTTTTATCTGCTGTGAAATTATTTTTGATGGATGACCATAGGTTGAACTGCTAATGTAAACATTTTGTAGCAGATGATCCTGTTATGTAAAGTAAATTGTAATGGAAAAATAAAGGTTGAAGTCGGCATAAACAGGAGTCCATACTATCCCAGTGGACCAGGTCTTACCTGCACCTAGCCTCTACCCACCAACTGAACCATACAGTTTGCAAGCACAGCAGCCCCAGCCTAGTTCATTACCTTCTATTTTTTTCCAGCACAAAGATTTGCCACATTTGACAATGCATTGATTCAAAGCAGCGACCCATGTCTGAGCCGTCTTACTTGATACTTGATATAGATTCATCCAATAATTAAACAATGTTTTATATCTGCTATCGATTGCAGAGAACAAATACCTGACCCTTAGGAAGCTCTACCTAACCAGAGAAATTAGTTTGACCTGGAACAAAGCCGTTTGTGTTTATGATTGATTATCGCTGTCAGCCGGTGGGGAATAACGCTCAGCATTCATTTCTTCAAGCGTTCCTATATACATTGTGTGGCTTTGTCGATTTCGACCACCAGGAGGATACACGTTTCATGGCTGTTCAAGGGTAGTTATATTGCGTCCCTGGGTAATTATGTTTGGCCGAGACCTTTATTGGCTTGCCTAGGAGCACGGAGGGCTCTCAAACCTCATCTCCTTGCTCTACCAGGGGGCTGAAGTACTCAAGGCTGGCAGGCCACTTTGGTGATGAGAGCCGAACCTACAAACAGCACCAGTGAGAGCCTGAGAGCTCTGAAGAGCTCACTAGAGAAATCCCACCAACATCCATCCTAATAAAATCAATGTTGCAGAAAACAGGCTTTGAAAGTGGTGCTTTTTTTTGTAGTTGCCGTTTTGTTCAGTGAAGGCAAAAGTACGGTATGACACGTTTTTGTTTGTTGCACGTTCAGATTTGTCAATTGCATGTTATTGACGTGGTGTGTCCCCTGCCTCATTGTGTTACCCTAAAGCTTCCATCAGAACAACATCACCCAGAACTTTGTACCACGACATGATGGATCATTGCATTCTCAGCTCAGGAACAGGGCTTGCCTGACACTGTCAACCCACACACACACACACACACACACACACACACGCACGCAGATACACACGCACATACTGCGAGCACTGTGATCTATTTGAGTTGTGTTAAGCAGGGGCAGATGCGCCTGATAGCTCATGGACAAGCTGTCTTCTGCATTATGAAATATCACATCCATTTACTCAATAAGACAACAAAGGGCAAGCATTAGCCCAGACGCTCTGGCTGTGTGCTCTTTTCCCGCTTGATTAAGGGCGGTGTCACTCAGGCCCAGCGTTATTCCTCTGGTACTTAGGCTCAGCGCTAACCTCCTCACTCGCTAACACTGGGAAACGTCTCAGTCATGTTTTACATGGTCCCAGTGTAAACTGCTGTAATCTGTCTCATCGCTGTGAGCGAGGATGGCCAGAGTCGAAGAGCTGGAGGAGTTATGGCCATGACTATGATAAATGAGTCTGAGCTGGCCCTAGCTAGCTAGCTACTATGGTGTAACTGTTAACAGGTTAGCATAGCTACCAAGATTCCCTATCTTCCTTATTGTCCCCTGTGAGGGGAGTTAGGTCAGATACATTATTATTAGCTGTTTGGTCCGAGTTGTGATTGAGCCCTTTAATTATGCATTTCCTTTCCAAAAGCCCACACCTGTGTGCCTTCTATGACTTTGGCTTCCTCCTCCTGTTGACATGCTGTCCTCTACCGGCCAATCAGCAGAGAGGTGTGTCTCAGGTGGGAGATGAGAATAGATGAGGGGAGAACTTATGTCTTCGAGTCCCAGGTGGCCGCTAACGCCATCCTTTTCTTTAGAGGACATGTCTGTGAAGAGGACCAATGACAGGACTTTAGTTTGAGAAGTGATGTCACCCAGCAGAAGTCCCAACACAACCTTTGATTTCACCTTTGTTTTGAATCTACAATAAGGTACAGTGAAGACTCTCTTACCACGGGCAAGTGTGTCTGACTGATGACAAAATAACATACGGCACTCTCTCCTCCTGCCATTATGGTTCACAGCCGACATCAAAGCGGCCTTGTACAGTAATCACCTGTGTTAGAGGGAGTGATGAACAGCTCACAGCAGAGAGCTTGTCATCCTCCTAGTCCTGGGGCATGCACTCAGGGCATCCTCAAGCCCTGAGTGCATGTGCGCTGTCAAGGGCAGCACAGGAGATGGATCCAATCTCAACCAGTCGCAGAACACTAGACCGTAACATTTTTTTAGCACCAAACTTGTATTGTCCTGGAGCCGGGCTTTTAAAGAACCAGAAAGGTATCATGTCCAGTGCCGCCTTCTTTTTTAACAAAACCACTTGCTTTGGTATTTGATGTGATTTTACCATGTCTGCATGTACTGTGCCACGAATTGCAGACATACTGTAGAGCTCTGGCCGAGCTTCCCTGAAGGCTGGGCTCAGATGAGCCTGTGTTTGACCTCACAGGCAAGGGTGTTTCAGACGACTGGATGGCTTAGATCATCATGTTCCCACACTGGCACTCTAGAAGAGGAGCTGAGGGAGTTTTGGAAAGCGATCCTCTCAGCTGTATGGGAAATGAGGAGACGTGATGGGGTGTTAGATTCCACCCTGATAAAGTCCTGGCTCCATATCATATCCACCCCGATTTTACATGATGTCCCAGTTACCGTGCGACCCTCCATTAATTAGTCATGAGGCCCAGTAATTACCCTGCTAGTGTAAACTGCAGCTGGGACCAGGCTAACCTGTGTGCTTTACTGCAGTTGTCCTCCCTGCAGAGGTGTATTTGTTGGTATTTGTTGGCAATGTGTTGATGTTTTTGTACGTTAGATAAGGAAATAATGAGGTTGCAGACATACCAGAATGTACCATCTGCTAATCCAGGATGCCATCAATGAAATAATGAGGGATTGTGTCTCATTTCAGCATTATTGTTCTTTTTCTACATTGTTTGATTTCATGTTCGTGTGGATATAGTCATGAGCAGGATACTCTGGTGTCATACCCTTCTATGTTGTTGTTCTGATGAAGCTTTCCTAAACTTACCTGGCGCTCTCTGCTGCCTAACCTCCCCGCCCCCCCCCCCCCCCCCGAGCTTACCAGCATGCACTGCAGCCACCTGCTCGTTGCCAGGGTAATGCTGTGACCCTCCTGCTGTATCTCCTAGGTTACGCGCTCCCTCAGAACGGCCAGCAGCGCGGGGTCAGGGCACGGCTCATGAAGCTCTTTCCCTGCTCCGCCGCCAAAAAGCCAGCGGACTTTCACCAAAGCAAGTCTCTCTCTCTCTCTGTCTTTTTCACAGCCTTTCTCTGAGAAAAGTCCAGCTGCTAATCTTGCAATTTCCTTTTCTCTCCCCCTCTTCCTTCTCAATAAGACTGTTTTATTTCATTTCTCTATCTCCTCTCTGTGGGCCCTATGTGAGTGGCTTTGAGGAAAGCAAAGGATCCCATTGTCAATATCTGATATATGAATAAAATGTATTTTAAGAAAATTGAATTTGAATCATATAGGCTGCTACAAGTTTGGGTACTGATACAAGCTACCACGGTCAGGAAGACGCACTTGTGTTTTTAAAAGCCTAATCTGTTTATGCTCTGATGAAAAAAAAGCTGTTTACTTTCCTGAAGGCTCTGAACGTTGTGCAATTCTACATGAACTGTGTCTGGGATGATATGACAGAATTAGTGGATGCTTTTGATACTGCCTGTGGTGAGTAGTTAAGGTGAGCTGTCTGTCTTGTGAGTGTGCTGAACTCAGGAACTGCAGTGGTCTGTTTTACCATCATAGGCCATTGCCACAACCCTGGGGCTACCAGGATGGATGGCCGTACTGTTGGGTC
This sequence comes from Plecoglossus altivelis, assembly GCA_036571765.1. Taxonomy (NCBI): domain Eukaryota; kingdom Metazoa; phylum Chordata; class Actinopteri; order Osmeriformes; family Plecoglossidae; genus Plecoglossus; species Plecoglossus altivelis. Next base: position 3,056,444 of record BROE01000023.1, on the reverse strand, counting down.
AGTGGACTTGTGTTGTGCTGGGGGCAGGTGTAGTGTGTTTGTGGTGGTATGATGGAGGTCTCAGGACAGAGGCTCCAAGAGTCTGGGATCACATCTGAAGTTCAGTCACCTTTTAAAGTTCAAATTGGCAAAATGTGCTACACACCTTCTCTCTCCCCTCTCTTTTTCTCTCCTCTCCCCCTTACACACTCAGTCACATTCTCCCGCTCTCCCCCTTCCACCTCTCTCTCTCTCTCTCTCTCTCTCTCTCTCTCACTCTCACTCTCACTCTCACTCTCACTCTCACTCTCACTCTCACTCTCACTCTCACTCTCTCTCTCTCTCACTCTCTCACTCTCTCACTCTCTCACACACACACACACACACACTCACATACACAGCATCAGCCTTTTATCCGCAGGTTAATCTGAGGATGAGAGATGTGGCCCTTTGGCTGGGGGCCACATGAAGACTCTTCGCCAGACTAATGAGGCACGTCGAGACACTGTCATACTTCAGGTGTTACGAGCAAGTGTGTGTTTGTGTGTGTGTGTGTGCGCTTCCAGCTCAGAAGACAGTGACAGGGCCCAAACAGCGGCTGCCATTGTTAAGGGCCCATTAAAGGGTTTCTCAGGGTTCAGTGCCCCCCTGTCCTCCGTCCCCTGCCGACCTCCTGCCGGGGGCTCGGAAACATGCTAATTACCTCTCCTCCTCTCGGCCCCTCCCCACAAAGAGCCTGATTCCACACTGCCATCTTTTCAGTTGAGGGTTGTATCATTTTCTAATGAGGAGTTACTGTAGATGTGCCGGTTTGAAAAGCTTGCGACTCTTGGTTGATTGGTTTGCTAGTAAAAAGGAGTTTAATGGTTGCAGTTGGCTTGACTAAATGACTGTCTCTTAGAGTACTGAGAGATGCCAGCTACTCTGTCAGGTCCAAGTGACAATATCATGTCAGACTGAATCCCTTCAATGTTGCCACACTCTGACACCGTTTTTTCTCCCCCCTCCAGACAGCGTGGAGGATGAGCTGGAGCTGTCGGCCGTCCGTCATCGCCCCGAGGGCCTGGAGCAGATGGAGGCCCAGACTCGGTTCTCCCGCAAGGAGCTGCAGATCCTCTATCGAGGCTTCAAGAACGTAGGTGACCCTGCCATTACCTACATGCTAACATATCAGCATCCAAAGGAAAAGAAGAAAAATACATGTATTATATTGAATTTTTTACTTGGCTTAACTATAGTAGAAAAGTACCCATCAGTACTCTCCTAACGTTTTGCATTGCACTTGGACTAGTTATTGATTGATGTATGTTCATTTAAATAATGATCCAGCAGTAAAGTGTCTGCTCTGCAGTTTTACCACTGTCGGTTTTGCTGAATTTACTGGCAAACTATTAAGTAGCTGTGAGTAGCTTGCTAATTTTATATTCTAGTTCGGGCTAGTCACAATCAGGTCAGAGTTGTAAGAGTGCCCTAGATCAGAACTGATGAGCAATTCAGGCCAGTCAGAGATCTCCTGCACGGTCCATGTGACAGGAAAACACTCTCTCGTCACCTCTGGTGCAAGATTGAACGAGGTGACCCAGAAATTACTCAACCCAAATTACCTTGGAAAAGCAAGGTGAGGCACGGGAGGAAGGCGCGGTCTAGTGCCCCCATGGACACCCCCCCCCCCCCCCCCCCCTCAGCCTCTAACCGAAGAGCCAGTAGAGGCCTGCCCATTGGCCCTGAACCCCAGAGTGCTGGTGTAGGAAGCTAGGAGCGCTTTGATGATCAAGGAAGATTTTAATTGGAACGTTGCTGATTTATGAGTTTCTCCCACTAAAACTTGTTTGTCTCAGGAGAAGGTAATCCTGTCATTTCCAGACTTCGCTACAGCAGAGCCTAAAGTCGGCTCCTTTCCAAGTTGAAATATCACCCGTTAATTTACAGCCTTTGAAGAGCATTTGTCCATCGACCTTTTGTACTCAGCCTTCTGGGTCAAACACCTGATCTATGCCTCACCCTGACCAGACGACAGGGCTTGAATAAAGGGCAGACTGTAAAGACCTGCCAGACCCATATAGTCTGGCACCCTCCCCATTATGAGCAATCTACCCACACAACCTTGACGGGGCATGAGCTTGGCAGCGAAGCAAGCAGCCCCAAGGTGAGCTGTCTGGGCCACGGCAGTTTTAACATCGACTTAACAAGTCGTTCTTTTATGACTCGGAGCAGTCGAGTGGGGGGGGGGGGGGGGGGGGGGGGGGGGGGGGGGATGTCTGGAATCAGTGGCGCCCAGTGCCCCCCCCCGGACGTCCACTCCATCTGTGCATGTTTATGTTTCACCAGATAGGGCTTTGTGGCTGCAGAGCTGCCCTGCACCTGATGCTGTTGTTGAGACCAGCACGGGTCAGCCAGCATGTGTCTGACTGCCTGACTCAGCCCACAGTCCAGATGAGGAGGACATGGCATCTGCTTATCCTGGTGCCTGATTGGTGCTGCTTGGTCCCTGGCATTGGCAGGTCCATTAGATTGACATATTGACTGCTATTGGGTTATCAGCTTTATATTTCCAGCACACAGATACTGGCATTGAATTCCCGCCAGAACACAATTGTTACCTTCATAAAAGGGAATTGCACGCTGGGCTGATTTTTGTATTTAACAAATTAAAACTGTTTTCATGGTTGAGGGGATTTCACAAGCTTCTCGAATGAATCCAAAGTCACCTCATGCTCCTTTCAGTGACACCGACATTACGATCAATAAAGAATGATAAGACTTCTACGCAAAATTATTTTCACGTGATTACACTCTATTTGAGGACAGGAACACGGTGAATACAACCCAATTTCAACTATCGTAGTTGATCTTTTAGTTCTTACCACTGGAGTTTCCTTTTCTGTCCCAGACTCTCAGTAGTTATTATTCACAGTGATGGCAAAACCAAAATGGCCCCTACAGTGTAATGAATCTCAGCGGATGCAAAGTGCTTGGAGAATAGATTATTTCTCATTTCTCAGTGCAAAATGGCTGTCCTCATGGATTTCTGATACACCGCATGATTGGAGAAGAGGAGAAGGATAGATGTTTATTTCTGTGGATGTGGTGGGATTGATTCTCCCAATGACTGCTTGAGCGTGACACGTCCTGTTGCCTGCGCTGAAAGTGACATTTGACGACTTTAAGGGTAAATTGTGGCCCTCTTGGAAAGTGATGTTTATGCTTGAAACTTGACTAGCTTGGGCTGAGATGTCTTTTGAGTCGATGCAGGCAAGTTCTCTTGCCTTTGGAAACATGATTTCCATAAATAAGTACTTACAATCAGGCTAGTCAACAAATGTTCTTCTCCAATAATCACCAACTATGATCACAAATGAATGACGGATTGGCACATTTGAAGATGTGACCTTTGGCTCCATGCACGGGCCATCTAGTGATCATTGTGTTGCAGTAACAGCATCCCTGTTGAAGGCTGCTGTCTTTTGACTACCTAGCTTTACCCTAACAGGGTGAAACCAGCACGGCGCTTCCAGTGTTAAGCTGTCGTGGACGTCATTCTCAGTTGTGTGGGGGTCGGTTACCAGGATGTTAGGAGACAGGTTCTGGGTTTGGAATCCTTCCCGTCTTCATTACTCTTCTGATTAGAGCATCCAATTAGTGTTGACAGCTGTAATCTCTCAACAGTCCCTTGAGCTTTCCATGGTGAGGAAAGCCTCCATTGGCCCCCACTCTGAGCACGTGCACAAACACAAACACAATCATACGCGCATTCCGTGGCTTAGATACAATAGAGGTGAGAGACAGAAGCGTTTTAACGTCCTTGCGTCTCCTCCTAAAAGCATAATTATGTGAGGCTGCTTTGTGAGGTTAGAGGGGATGTTGACAAGAACACAAAACATCATGTTAATTAACAGTAGATGTGTGCCACAACAGCGCCTTTAAAGTAATGTGCTCTGTGTCAAACCAACAGTAACTTGTTTGAAGTTTGCTTTCAACTTAATGACGAGTTCTTAGTCAACAGATCCATCTAAACATATGTAAGCATTTTAAAACATGGTTGTAGTTTTGGCCACAGTTTTCAAAAGTACAAATAATCCACAATACGATGTTAACCCTCGTGTTTATTTGCATAGTAATTATGCAAAACACCATCATTTAAATCAATATAATGGGCAAACACAGTCTTTGAGGTCCAAGGTCACCCATCACTCTTCACACTATCCTTCCTCTTCCTCTCTCTCCATCACTGCCTGTTTACAGAGGAATACATTTAGTGGTATTTCACTGCCATCCACAAATAAACCCTCAAAGACGAACACAGAGCCCTCTTGACCCAGTGCAAGAGCTCTGCCTCAGCCTCATCAAAGTCTGAACAACAAGAAGAATGATGAAAACAAGGACAAAGTCTTAGCCTCGCTAATGACAAGCAGTATCATGTCCCCAGGACCGCTGTGGATGTGTCATGCTGGGTAGGCAGTTGTGGTTCTGCTCTGGTGTCATGTGACAGGTTTGGTGTAGTTCTGCTCCAGGGTCATGTAACAGGCTGGTGTGGTTCAGATCCATGGTCATTTGACAGGCTGGTGTGGTTCAGATCCATGGTCATGTGACAGGCTAGGGTGGTTCAGATCAGTGGTCATGTGACAGGCGGGTGTGGTTCTGCTTCAGGGTCATCAGACGCTGTCTATCATGGAGCTCCAGAAACACCTTAGATCAACAGATTTCCCAGCTGCCTGGAGAGGCGCTCAGAAACAAACGCTGACAAACGCTTTATGCATGGGGGTCACTAAAAAACTGGACACACAAACACACACACACTTTTAATTGAGAACGACAGGCCCTAATAAGGTTGTTGTAGTATTGAAGGATCCTTCAGAGATCTAAACACAAATCCATTTGCCATGGAGTTTGTGATGGAAATATGATTTCCAACTGAGATAGAAAAGGCAGCCTTGCTTGTCAAATGGGTATGGGCATAGGGACTACCTTTCAGCTTTGTTTATATGTTTGGCACTTACTCACAAACAGGCGTACAGCTGGATGAGAACACTGGTGTTTTGAACAGTGCATATAGTTGTATAGTTAGGATACGATATTACAGTGTTTTGTCTGCACATTTATACATGCCAGAAGATACAATTTGTAGACAATAACCGAATGGATAATTGATGGATGTAGAATACATATTAACAACAGTAGACTTTGAAGAGATGTCATTTGATTGATTAGCTTTGATACATTATGACCCACCTCTAATATTTTGCTAGCACACAGGTCTTGCAGAAATCCCCAACCATATATCAAAGAGACCTATTTTTCTCTTGGAAAAGACTGTGGTATTAAAAGCCCTCTCTCTTTCTGTTCCCTTTGATAGATAATGGGTGATGCTTTCTCCCGAGTCAGCCTTCGTAATGGCCCGTATAATGTGCCTGCTATGCACACAATAACTCATGCTAGTTATGTTCCTATCTGTTCAAATCCTACTCCCTGTTGATGGCGACATCATTTTCCCAAACAGATATCCAATGAGTTTCAGGATGCATGGAATTGTTGTCCCTGGTTTCATTGTTTTGTGTGGATTAGTGAGGGGTTATCAGTCACAGGAAACCCTGCTACGATGTTTACGTTCTTCTGATTATTTGCATCTTTTTTATCGACAAGCGTTTTGACGTCTAACATTTTTCAACTTTTCTTTATCAGCTGCATGCTGAACTTTGCTCTTCAAGGTTCTTAAAGGGTCTGTCAGAACGTTCCAGCCTTTCGCTAAAACATCTGAAGTCACGTCGTGGGTGGTTGAATGAGGAGGCACAGTAGCATGATGTAAGCTCTGCTTCAGTGCAAGGTGAGGGGCTAGCCGCAAGAACCTGCCTCAGCTCAAACGTGGATGTTAGTGGCTTGAACTCCATCCTATAGACTGAGTTTTGGAAACACTTGATTCAGTGTCCTTCTTTTTACTTTCTTATCCTTGGTCAAACAAGTAACCTTATGGTTAGATTCCTTGAGGTGGACGTTATATTGATTTTCTCAAAGACACTCATTTGTACCAGTACTTTCTGAAACTGTCAATGTCAACGGAATGTTTTCAGCAGCACACGTCTCATGTCTGTGAAAGTACCCAGCCTTGGCCCAAGGTCAACTCCTCATATTGAAGTTCCTCTTGGTTCACAGAATATTGGCGTGGGTGAACCATCTTAGCCTGTAGTGAAAAACGCACTCCCCGAATTGAATAGACTGCTAGGATGAATGTCGGCTGGCAGCAGGCAGATATTGAATTAGGTCTTCGGCAAGAATGTCTGTCCTGCGTGTCAAAACACCAACAGTCTGTGCAGTTCAGGCAATACCTCTTTGTTGTGCTGTGCTTCTTTCAAAAGAATTCAGGGTGCATTTTGTCTTGTTGCCTAAGAGTAGGTGATATTTTTTTGTAGTGAATGTTGCTAGACAACCAAGCAGATTGTTGGCACAGCCTACACCTCACTGTTCCTTTGTATGATCGCAGTGTCCTTGTTCCTTTTTAACAAGGCAAAATAGAATGAGGCGTATTTCTGTCTGTCAATACGGTCTAAATAAATTATATAGAAGTCTTGTGTGTGTAGGTGAGTAAACTGTGGGAAAATGAACAAGGATCTTTGTTATGGGTAATACCAGAATTTCTTCTCTGTTTTCCGGTAGTGTGATATGACTTGACTGGACTCCCTCACTGGCCTGAGATAAAAGCACCAGGAAATGAAGCCTACTTAGGGTAAGACCTCTTTAATGATGAGCTGTCTCTAAATATCTGTCTCCTTCTGCAGGAATGTCCCAGCGGCGTGGTCAATGAAGACACCTTTAAGGACATCTATTCGCAGTTCTTTCCACAGGGAGGTACATGAATATTGATCTATTTGCTTTGCATGTGTCTTTGTATAGACTAGAGTGCACTGGATGAGACCTGAGTTTACACTACCTTATGATGTTTGGTTCCTCACAGCTCTGTTCATTATGGGTCGGTGGAGCAGAGGCCCTTATGACCTTGACAGTACTCACGGTTTTTATGGTGGCTGGATTGAATCTTATTCTTTTATGAAATTATTCCATTGGAAAAGAGGAGGATAGATATTCCAAAACATGGCATCAGAACCTGCCATGGCACATGTTCAGGTCACTCTGAGTTCATGGCACTCCTGGGTCCTAGTGCTCTGCCTTTTGGTCTACATTCACATGTTGTACTACAGAGGCTGCAGGGGGTAGATACCCCCTCCACCCCCTGCTCCTGCTTCAGAAGATGAATTATTTTTCACAGAGTTTTTCCAGCTCTCTAGTATAGTGTCTGGAGAACGTCTTCCTCCATTCAGCTTTAGAAAATGTCTGCTTTGTTTGGACTAGTCTGAGGCAACACACTCCTTACCTCTCTGTAAATGTCATCGTACTGTAACGTGAGAGTTGAGACGGTAGATATATAAGACCTGTGAAGAAATGTCTGACTAAACATGTTAATGGAACTATTGTTGTCAGTCTGCTCATTCTTTTTAACATACTGTGAGTGAGTTATCAACCAAGATCATTATAAGTAACTCGAATTGTTAAGCCTTATATTGCGTCTCTCTCGTCTGTTGACTTGGTGTCACATCTTTTAGCGACACTATAGGTGAGGCGGCATTTCTAAGACAATTTGTCTTAATGTTCGCTGTCTTCCGAGGATTTTGCGTTCAATGAGTTTACACAGCAGATCATTCAGTGAAAACACATTTATATAAATGTATTTCCTCCCCCGTCAGTCATTTTACATTACACACAACCCCAATCCAGTCGTATCTGAAAACAAACATTGAATGTGAACAACCCCCTTCTCTTTTATTCTCTGTTAACTCTCGGCTTCCAGACGTGAAACGTGCTTCCAGGGCCTTTCATCACGTCAACACAAGTCTCTGCTACATTCTGATTGAAGAGCAGCCTTCAGGGACATGTCGGTTGTGTTGTCTGTGTAAATAGAGGTTGCGACACCTGAGAGGAATGACGGCAGTCTGTGTGGATTCCTCATTTCTTTTATTCCCCCTCCCCAGATGCCTCGACGTACGCGCATTTCCTCTTCAACGCGTTTGACACGGACCACAATGGATCTGTAAGTTTCGAGGTAAGTGACGCTCATCAGGATGAACTGTCTCGGACATGCAATCTTCCCTGAAACGTACATTTGCATTTTATGTTTCTGTAAAGAGGTTTGGTTCCCAAGGAACTGTCCTCGTATGACTGAAACGGTTTCGGTGCTGAGACACATACTGTACCAGTCACCTCCAGCACCAGCCCAGCACATGTCATCTCACCATCAGCCAGAATATGACAGGGCTCCGGGTCAGGGGAGTCTGGTGTGTGATGGAACAAGAGGGCTCATTCCATCTGAGCTGTTTAGAAATCTCTTAGAGGGTTTCATTCCCAGAACACATCCTCTAACCCTGATTATCGGATTGGATTATATTGATTCCAGAGGACCCTCCATCGAAAGCTAATAAAACCAACTATTTTGCTCAAGTAACAGTCTTTTATACCCTGGGACACAGTGAAACTGGGACACAGTTTCACATCCGCAATCATACATCAGACAATTTATGACATTCGGAAGATTCATCGTTAATTACTTGAAAGCATGATCCTTGGCAGGAGTGTGTGGGGAACATTACGTCACGTTGCTGAAGGCGCGTCGTATTGATTGATTGGGAGCAGAGGCCTTGTCTAAGTCTGGTTATCACTGCAGGACTTTGTGATGGGCCTCTCTATCCTGCTCCGAGGCACCGTCCAGGAAAAACTCAACTGGGCGTTTAATCTTTATGACATCAATAAGGATGGATACATCACTAAAGAGGTGAAGCAATTCAATCATACCGTCTATTTATTTTTTACATTTTTTGGGCGAGTTTATGATTGAGGTTTGTGGAAATCTGATTACGTTAAAGGTTCTAGGGAGCTAGTTTGTTTAAATCAAGATTAGAACCCATCTTTCATAAGTCTCCTTACCTCTGCACCTTGTGCTCTCGCTCCTTTAGGAGATGTTGGACATCATGAAGGCCATCTATGATATGATGGGGAAGTGCACATACCCCATCTTGAAGGAGGAGGCACCACGGCAACACGTGGAGATATTCTTCCAGGTCAGCTCTCTGTACCACTGGAGATCCTTTATATGGTGCCTTAGGTAGGTCAGCTGCATAAAGGGTATCATGTTTTAACTGTATTTTTATGGTTGCCCCCCCTTCCCCCCACCACATCCAACAACAGAAGATGGATAAGAACAAGGATGGGGTAGTTACCATAGACGAGTTTCTAGACTGCTGCCAAAATGTAAGTGTTACCCCCAAACAGTTCCCTCATGAACAACGATTTATGTTAATGCTTACACAGGGGACTCATTTGGGTGTTGCTTCTGCTAAGATGTGTGGCTTTTTCTAAGTATGTACTAAGAAGTGATTTATCGGCTTGTCCACAGGATGAGAACATCATGAGATCCATGCAGCTCTTTGAGAACGTCATTTAACTCAGACAACCTGGAGAGCTTTGGATAAGACCTTCAACTACAGATCTATAACATCATACACTGTGGGATGGTGCGCTATGCAGACTCATAACCTTGACCAGACGAGGGTGGACTGTACATTACTATGGTCACATGTATGGAACATCCTGGAATCGCTGTCACCTGTAGTGGGAGATAAACAAACTGAACAGAAGTTTGCTCCAACAAAATATATCCTTGACATTTGTAAATAGTACAGCTATGATTGATTTGATCTGCAATTGGTCCAATTGGGCACCGTCTTAATTCAACCCATTTGCTAAAGAAGCGTTTAACATCATGGCTGTAGTTCTTCCCCCAATTCAGAGTGAAGCATCCTAGAGCCTTTCTTGGCCTCAGCCTTCTAACAAGCGCCAAGCTGGGCTTTGAAGGTGAGTGCTGTGGGTGGGATCTGTCACTAGCAAGTCCCACGTTTGCTTGGGAAGGTTTCGACTGTTCATGCACATGAATTGGCTGAACACAGCTGGTTTCTATCCCCTGCACTGCAACCATGACCCAGCTCTTCTCCACTAAATGGGAAGAGACATTGTGATATGGGAGCTCCCACTTCAGTATGTGAACTACTGTAAGGCCTACCGACAGTGACATCACGTTGGGGCTTATCTGTGTTTTAGACGCTCCACACTACATACTGCCAAGCGTTCCAGAATGTTCCTACAAACACAAGGTCTGTTCGTTGCTCTCTGAGGAAAACGTATACAACATAGATTTGCATTGTAACCTTTTTAAACATGTATATACTATAGATAAGAGATCTATAAGGACATTTTCAACTCTGTTTATGTTACCTTGCCAACTAGAGTAAGACGATGCATTCTGGTATTTTGATGTGTGGTTGGGTGTTGAGAAACGTCAGAAGCACACAGGTATCTGTACTACTAATACGGTGTCCTTGTCACAACATAATGCTGCTTTTAGTGTACTTCATTCAAATTGTTCTGTGTGTATGTTCCCTGTAAAGAGATCCTGTATTCTATCCGTGAACATGTTTCCGTTCATGTTTTGAAGCACTATTTTGCCGTTTACACTGGTATGGAAGTCAATGTTTAAATGATTTCTATGATATGGCAGTCATTATACAGAGATAGTCGAGTGTACAGTATTGCGGATGCTATCTTTCCTGGGTGAACTATGGTCTTTAGATCACTTTCCTTGAAGGGGGTCACGAGGTGTAGTTCTTAGCTAAAAATAACTGCTCTGTCACTGGGTTTTTAGTTCACACATGTTCTTCTCTGGTTTTTGGGCTTGTGTCCAATTTCCTGATTGGCTCCTGCTGTCTAATTTACAATCTGATTGGCCCTCAATGTGAGCAGGCACACTCCATGTGGAGTCCCTCCCTCCCAATCTTACCGTGGAGGAGTGTGTGGGAGGGACGCCTTTGTTCCTAGCGCAGCAGCACCCCTCCCCGCCTGACTCAACTGGTAAGAGCTGAGGTAAAAGGTAGTTTAGCTTGGGCCCTCACCCTCTCTACCCTGATTGGCACAGTTTAATTATCTGTTGAAATGTGTATCCCTTGATGCAATTAGGCCAATTATTTCACCTAGTGTGAGTAGGGGGTGGGGGAGAGAACATTCATTTAAGGCCTCGTGTCTTTGCTTTCTATCATACAAACATCTTCTCATTGTCTAGATGTAGACCTTTGATAGCATGATGTGCATGACGCTATTTAGAACCGATTCTCTGATCTTGCAATCAAACCGCATCCAGCATTTCTTAAACAGCCTGAACCTGCGATGCTCTGTTTGTGTTGTTTTCCTGCTGGACTGTACCCATCAATACCTTTACTATTGGCACTGTGACTTGCATATGCACAGGACATGCAACATTATTTATTTTGTGGATTCTTAATATAATGTCCAGGAGAAACTTGAAACTGCAGAACCGATGTGTGACTTTGTCAAATGAAAAATGTGACAATGGCGCCACCTAGTGAACTAAATTTATTACCCCAAAAAGAAAATTGAATTATGTTTTAGGATAGGGCGTAATGATTACGTTTAACACCATGTAGAACATTTAAGAGAAACGAGCATAGGTAGAAATGCAAGATGTGTACATGTGTATTTAAAACAAAAACTTTGTGATTGTGAAATTTTATTCCATTATTTTCCCTTTACCAACCATTTGATGGACTTTAGCCACCACTTACATGATAATGAATTGTTGACGAGATCAAATCTGTCACTTCTCAGCACATTGGACTATACTGTTTAGTGATCTTCAGAGTGTTGACGGTCCCATGTTGTGTGTAAGCTCTGGGTGGTGCTGCTAGTAGCTCTGGGATTCTACAGACTAGAAACAGCCAGGCCCCTCTGGTTAGCACCAGGTAAGAGAGCGCACAGGGCATTTGAAATGTGTAGTCATGATGTCTGTGTAATTTAGGTGAGTGCATTTTATAAAGAGGGACACAATAAACCGCTCCGAATGTTGTTTTCTGTGTGTTGAATGGTTTGTGTTTATCTTTGCAGATGTGTGCATCAGAGGATGACCCCCCCAGATGTGTTTAACCTCTGGCCTTGTAGTCAGCCTCCACCTTCACCAGGCTCTTAGGGAGATCAGTCAGACATATGAAATCAATGGAGGTAACCAATGCTTACACCTGCTGATAGGACTTCAGGATGGGCAGCTCAGTGTCACGTACGTCACAGGGTGTTGCAAGTAAAGAGAGAAAACGCTTGGGTATAGGCAGGAATTTTAATCAAAAACAAGAGATTCATATAGGCTTTTGGATTCAAATGTACATGGTACGCCACTCCAACACCTAAAACCACTTCCAGTCGCTCAGACCTTCGCTCTAGTCGCCCTCGCACCACCGTGCCACCAGGTGGCAGCACTGTCGGTAGGTACACTAATTACCTGAGATATGTTTGCATACAAACCATAGAAATTGGTATCTTATCACATCGTACTAGAATAATGGCCTCTAGTAATAACATCTTAAGGCAGGTGGTAATCAGTCAACCAAATAAAGTTCCCCTGATCATGTCTCACGTATACAAACAGACAACTGGTTTGCAGGGCACTAATGTATAACAAGACACAATACTTCAATTTGACATTTGGTCTGTAAGCACTTTAGAAAAGGACAAATACCTAGAATTAATTACAAATGGAATGTTTAATCTCATCTTTACGGATAAATAACATTAAATTTTCTCAATTTATGCCCTTTATAATAACTTTGGAGGTTCATAACAAGACATTGTCATTACAGAGACTGTATCTAAATAGCAAGTTTCTTTGAAGAATGTGCTGTATTTCTTGAGGAAGTATCATTATAAAGTGTAACTGCTATCTACAGTTGCAGATGAGTTGGTCCCAAAGGATTAAATTGGTCGGAACACCCCATGTTTTACATGATGAGCTGAAATGTTGACTTACTGAAGGCTAAACACTTAACACTATGTAGACGTTTACCTGCAGCTCAACTGTTAGTAGGGGAGCCTTTCTAAGGGTAAGTAAATATATGTTTTTGTACAACATCTGTAAATTCTATCCCAAACAATGCTTACAGGCTAATCTGTAATCCCACATCGCAGTTTCAATGGGCCTTTTAATAAGGTCTTGTTACATCGTTTACATTTAATGTAAAATGTTACCGAAATGTACTTTTCCGATCGTGAAGCAGCATCTCGTATAGACCATTAACATACGACAACATGCAGATCTATAAAGAATTGGACACGCTTAAGAAACGCTTAATCCACCTTGTTAAACCATTGCCAAGCTGCCTCCGCGTAACTTATTGAATTCTTACAGATGGCCTCCTACAGGCCTGTGTAGAAAGAGAGGGAGGGGGTGGTGTTGGAAAGGCAGCTGTGTTAGTCAGTGAAGACTTGTGGTCCCCTGGGCAGGAGTTAGGTGAGCAGCTGCCTGATCTCACGGTGTACGTAGCACAGGAAGTCCATGTAGGAGGCGCCCCCGTGCAGACCCTTGTCCTCCACCAGGTGCTGGCGGAACGGCAGCTCCGACCGGTCCTTCTGCCTTACGATCTGGAGCTGCGGGCAGACAGGGATACTGTTGGAGGGCTGATTTCATGAGGTAATGTAGCTTGCGGCCCACTGATTGGTGAAAGCAGTAGTGAACCAAGTTAATTGAATCCTCAATATTAATCAGTGGAAACGCATGAAGTCATCCTCCAATGACTTGTATTCTCTGTGTCAGACACAGAAAAGGTTGGAGGAGTATTTAAATGGAAGTAACCTTTTCTGTGTCTGATACAGATGTCAAAAGGTACACAGGCTATATGTCATTAGAGAATGATTTGATGGATTCCCACTGTTAAATTAACAGATTCAATTAAAACAGTGCAAATGTTAAACTCTGACGTCATCTAGAGATGTGAATAATATTGCCCACATCTGGATGATAACAATCTCACACAATACTATGTATGAATGATCACTTATGTAGAAGTGTGTACCTTCATGGAGGTGGGCCTCTGTTGGAGCAGTGAGCTGATCATTGCACGAAGCTTTTGCGAATGGGGGTTATCCAGCTCTGGGAGGGCGTTCTAGCAACAGCAAACACAAAGTCAGACTGATAGATGTAGAGGGGTTCAATTCTTCTCACGCACTCGTTCACTCACCAGGTCAGCAGGCAGGTGTGCCAGCGAAGGCACGTTGAAGATGTTCTGCATCAGGTCGGGGGGGCAGCCCTGGCCGAGCCACAAGAAGAGGACCTGGCCGTTCTCCAGAAGGAACATGCCAGACTCTGTCAGACGCTCCTCAGAGCAGCGCAGCGGGGCGGGAAAACCCTCGCTGGACGCATCCATGGTGTGCTGAGGAAGTAGACAGTTCCATTCAATCACTGGACGTGGCGTACACGGATGGCCAGACGCTTGGGAAACATTCGTCTACTCGAGCAGTAAGTGGCCATGCGTTTGTGTCTCACCAGAGGGATGAGTCGAGGGTAGAGCAGCAGCTGCAGGTCCTCCACCCCCATGGACATGATGGAGAGCCTCTGGTGGGCGCGGTCGTCTGTAGAGAGCTCAGCGTTGCCCACCAGGACTGCAGTCTTCATCAGGCTGTTCATGTAAACTGGGAACACCTTCATGGCGTCAGGCAGGATGAGCTACGGAAACGCACAGAGATTTGGGATTAACAGATGTGTTGTGCAATCGATAAAGAAAATACATTTGTAAATGACAGATGTCTCTGTCACGCTAGGCTACATGTAGTGTGCAATGAATAGAGAGATGATTTTGCTTCAATTAGTCATCTGTAGCTCTGAGTTAAAACAGCCTTCCGTCCTGTGGTACAGACCTGGCTGGCAGCAGAGGGGCTGGCACAGTTCTTCCTGTAGCCGGCCAGCATGTGGGCCGTCTGATGGACCAGGACCTCCCGGACCGCCTTCAAAGGCTGGGCCAACATGGCACGGTACGCTGCGGAGGAGAGACAGTCAAGTTAGAGTCAGCTGTAATGGAAGGGGTACTAGAGATGTCAACGTGCGCCCCTCGTATTACTGGTGAGGCTGCTTGTCGGCCACTTAGACACAAGGACCTGATTTTCAACATGATCCCTTTCTATCAGTTGAAATACAGAGTAACATACCCCAGTAACAGTCTGACCTAAGAATGAATTTCCCACTCACTTACTCTTCGGAACCCTTATACTTCTGTCAGTCTTAAATAATAACCAACCTTAGCATTGTAATTGTTCTTCATGTTGTAAGAAACAAGCCAGTCAGTGCATGGTGTTCCTCTTACCTGACTTGGCAAAGTAGTTGATGAGAGCGTCAGTCTCACAGCTCTTGTACAGGTCTGACAGCTGGGCGGAGCAGTTTAGACTCAAGTTGTGGATCCTCAGACGCCTCTCACCCCTGACAGTTGTGTACAGCAGCGCACACTGGGACAGAGTAAAGATACTGGTCATGAATACAAGCTATACAATGGGCGTATTAACCATACTTGGTCCTCTGTACCAGTTTGAATTGGACATGATTGGCCAGTGTTAGAGGTGTGTGTGTTCTCTACCTGCATGAGGGCTCCAGTCTCCTCGCTGAGGGTGTCGTCATGCTTGAACTCCACGGTAACAGCCTTGTCACAGTCTACGGCTGCCATCTCTACATCAGTGGTATTGTTCATGTGGATGGCGCCAAAGAAGTCTGTCGCTCGGAAACCTGAATGACCACAAACACAATGAACACAAAAACACCATAAGTGTCTGGGAATCAAATCAGTAGAGTCTAGCATATTACTGGCACACAATGACGTGGATTACATGGAGACATTTCAAATTAAATGTTGTGGTAGTTGAGCAGATGGAGATGGGTTCAGTACCTGTACTGGTGCGCACTCGCATGATGGCGTCAAAGCCGATGGATTTCTCAACATCTTTCCTCAGGTCGCTTAAGAAGTGTTCTCCATCCGTCTCCACCTGCCACAGAGAGAGAGGTTCTGGTTTCAACCACCGGGGGGCAGTGTGGCTCCAGGAAGGAGCGGAGCCAGTGACAGAGTGCGATCTGGACTCTGCAGTATTAACTTAATGCAAGTCATTTAATCCGGGCCGTTGAATGCCAGACGGATTGATATAGACTAATGGTGGTCAAGATAAAGGGAAATTATCTTTGTGGTATTTGAAAAGCACTGACGTGGATAAATTATATGGGTTTCTGCCAGGCCTGACTGAAGACATCGTCTACAGCTTTTCTAGCAAAAACAAAAAACAGTCTGCTGTGAAGCTCAATGGATAGAGAAGGTCAGACTGCATCTATAAGCACAGCATTCCTTATGGCACCTGGATTCATACAACATGCGGCTATGATATGCGTTTATCATACCAAAATGGACACACTGCATAGGCCGTTTGTCAACACCCAAGAATCTAGTGATGTTGCTCTATAAAGTCTACTAACACAGATACCCCCAGTGAACTGAGTTCAGATACTGTTTCAATATTAAATAGATATGATATTACTACTCAAATATAACAAAACAAGTACTTTAAGAATAGTAGTGCTATGGTGTGTGTGTGTGTGTCTACACACCCTGAAGTTGTTGTACTTGTAGACGGAGCCCCCAGAGTGTGAGGGTACGTCCCCCATGGTGGCTACATCCACGTACTGGCTGGGGAACAGGAACAGGTCCACGCTGCAGCCACTGGCCACGCAGTCCTTAGACAGCTGCTCAAACACACCTCTCTGGGGCTGGAACAGAGTCTAGACACATACACACACGCACACATAGAAGGTTGGGTTTTCATCTCATTTCAAATCTAAGGTTATATATATAACCCTTTTTACAAGCAGTGTCACAGAGGGCTTCAGACAACATAACTTCCCAAACTACAAGGTTTAGACTACAGAGCGGCACTGAGCCAAATAATAAATGCTCGGCTTTCTGATACATGATACACGTGAACCAGGCGCTCCCCCCTCTGAGAGCTGTTCTCCAGGCTTCACCTTCTCTTTGTCCGTGCCCACCAGCTTCTTGTCGTCTCTGTTCTTCAGTTTCCCAGGAGCCTCAGCGGTAGGGATGGAGGAGTGGAAGATGAAGAGCTTACCGCTGCACTCTGCTGCCTGGGAACAAGGAGAAGAGGATGGAAGGAAGGGATGAGTTCAACAAGGATGAGGAAGAGAGAGAGAGAGAGAGGTTTTCCGCCCTTGGAGCCCACAGGCACAACCTTTACTACACCAGATGTCATCTCTTCCTGATCTATGTTTGAGATGAAAAGTATTCCCGAACAATAAACATTTTTTTAATGTGGAAAAATCAGAGTGGATTTTGTTTGGTCATCCAAGTGCAGCGGTTGCATTTAGCTGGTGTCTAAGGTTTTAAAGCAGTCAGGAGGTTACTTCAGCTCATGTTCTGCACCCTATAGTTCAATAACACCGCTCATTTGCTTCGCAAAGTCTGCGTGCAAACACTGACCCAGATTCACTCACTGACTTCACATTGTTGGGACAGATTCAGTTGGAGCTGATTAAGTAAACAGTGTCATTAGAAACAGCAGGGATAAGGGAAACTTGCTGAGTCACTGGGCTGATGAAGTGACTGCTATGGGAGCAGCACCAAGTCAGGACACTGTCGACCAAGGAAAACAAAGCCTTTTTTGGGGATGGGGATGTAAGGGGCTGTACATTCATGTATGAAAAACAAATGTTAATCCCCAGTAAAGATCTCCCTGCAGCTAGCACTGTTTGTTTGGGCTGGTCCACTTCCTGTTTCTGCCAGGGTCTTTCAGGAAGCTTTCTCAACACACAACCAAACAGTGATTGACACACCTTATCTGGTGTAATCACCAGAAACACCCCTGGACTTTAGCCATGGTGTGACAGTCTCCCTGCGTGTGTGAGACTGGGACTGGTAGCATCATGCTGGAGGGGAACCTCTCACCTTCAAGGCCTCCACTCCAGCCTGGATGACAGGGGCGAAGACCGTCTCGCTCTCGTTGGTGTCGGCAAACATGTCAGGGATCTGCTCCAGAAGGCTAGGAAAAGAGGAGAGGGGGAACATGATTACCCTCCTGTAGGTCAGCGGTCCCAATCCTCTCAACCCATGTCTCTCCACAGCTCATCTGAGACCTTGAGGGGTGCGAGAGCCAAGACCTCTGCTAAATGTTGACTCAGTAAGGCCTCAGTATGGCCACTTGTCTCCGCAAGGAGCTCACTGAGGTCACAGGGAGGCCAGGATGCTAAATCATCTCCCAAGTTGTTACAGATCATAAGCTTGTTGCAGTGATGCAGTGCAGTTGTTTAGATATATTTAAGGGCCAGTCAAATTCCGCGACTGTACTGAACAAGTCGATAAACATTTCACAGAGTTCACAAGCAAGAACAAACCTCGAGTTAGACGTTTTGGCCGAACCTCCATGTTTGACATGGGTTTGTGCCATGAGCTAAGCACTCCATAGACATGACCAACACGGCTGTACGGTACAAACAAGCCGGTGGTCGTCTATGAGCAATCATCTTGATAAAGCCATGCTGTACATTTATCATACATGGTCTTGTTGAAAAAGAAATCTATTCAATTCAAATGATACCTAATTTGCTAATATTACCACAGTTGGGAACATTTCCATTAAATTCTAGTCCATGTGGAATACATAATCATAACATACGCTGTTAAACTGACCTTAAAAAGAAACAAATTCCCAGAGACCTTAAAGACCTTCAGAAGATAAGCAGCAAACTATTCCTACTGTAGGAGAGATCAGAGATCAGGCGGAAGGCTGTTAGACGTGCTTACTTGCAGATGACGGCTCTGGACTCGTGGAAGTTGACGAGGAAGCCGTCGAGCAGCGGCAGGAAGACCTCGGCCGTGTCAGACACCACCATCATCTGGGGCTGAGCCAGCGTGCTCTTCACGTTGTAGAAATGCAAGATCTTGTTGTAGGTGACGAAGCCCACCTTCACCAGTGAGTTCTCACCTTCCTCTCTGGGGTCGAAGGGAGGGAGGGGGAAGATAGCGTGAGACAGCAGCACGTCATCCCACTTTAGCTGCATTCTTTACCGTTTCGTATGATTACCAATATGGCAATGAGAAGATATTTGGTTCCTTTAAATTGGCTTCAATCTGGATGTAGCTACCTCCACTCTCCATGGGCCTTTTTGTATATTTGCACTTGCAGAACAACTTCCCACAACCGTAAATCAACGTGAAGTGTAGAGTAAGCATCCGTAGCTGTGAAAACATTCCATGAGGCAAAAAGCTTGTTTTGTTGGGAGGAGGGGAGGGAGATGCTGCTGGGATGGGCACTTCTTCCACACCCCTACTGGGCCCATTTAAAAGGGCCGTAGGATGACTAGCACACATCTCCACAGGAGAACGGAATATCAGAAGATGGGATTGTCTTTTGCTGGTAGGGAGATATAGGAGGGCATGAAGCATAAAGTTCAGAGGGTCACGGCATGTTTTGGGACTTTAGAAAGGGGGAGATGAAGGGAAGGTGAGAGGTCAAGGACGTCACCCAGGGAGCAGGAGGGGAGAATGTATCAAGGTAGCCCATGTGCTTTTAATTAAATAACTGCAATCTCCACTACATTGTGCCTCTCTTTCGCACACACCTTCAGTTTCAGCCTCAGTAGGTTAATACCTGAACGAATGATTTCCCTGAACTCTGAAAGACGGGGTCAGCACATTTCATAAACTCTGTTTTCCACAAGACAGGCAGGGAAAGTGTCTCCAATAGTGGCAGGTTTCCTGAGTGACTGGGAGAAGGACTCTGACATACACCAGAGCACTAGGAGCGCTGGCCCCTCGGAGCACTGGCCCCTCGGAGCGCTGGCCCCTCGGAGCGCTGGCCCCTAGGAGCGCTGGCCCCTAGGAGCGCTAGCTCTCTTCTAGCAGGCCCTCCTGCTAAAGGCGCTCACCGTTACGACTGTAGGACGATGTAGAAAGCATTCCCTACTGACACCAGCACCTGGGCTTTGTCACCAACAGCTGCTCAGCTTTGATTCCTTAAAGTAAACCTGTTATATATACTGCCTTCTCAGAGAGCTGCCTTGACCAGCACAGCGGATGATGAGAATACAAGCAAAGCTAGTGGCTGTTTTATGGCACGACAGGCAGCAACGTTGACAAACAGGTATAAGGATACACACAGTGCAACAGGGTTGAAGCCTACACCTGTTTTTGCTTCTTCGATACCTTTGCTTCCCATAAAAGTTACAATATATTAAAAGCTGTGCCATGGAGAATATTTTCCCTATGGCATAGCTTGACCCACAGTGTCCAACATGTTTTTCATTTGTTAACCTCCACCAAAAGGCCCACAGAAGAAGAGAAGTGATTTAAAATGCAGGGGGTTTATTCAGAGGGCGCTAGCTAACTGTTTGGAGGATGAAGTCATGCTTCGGACAAATATGGACATTTAGCGCCGTGGGCTGGGAGAGAAGGAGGGGGGGGGGGAAGTTTCCAAAGAAGTTATTTTAGGAGCATCCAGGTGAAATATATCATCCACTCCTCTATGGTAAATCAAACTGCTGGCCCCTGGGAAAGAGTCCGCTGAATAAAACAGCTAAATTCAAGCCAGCTGTGCCGTTGACTTCTTGTAGTTTTGGACTCCACTCAGAGGAGGACCGGAACATTCTCCACTTTCACCAACCCGCCCACCCTTAGTAACCTCCAGGCAAGACCAATATGACACTGGAATACCTCGTTTTATTTGCTTTTATACTTGTCACACTGCCATATTTGGCAAGGTATGGATGCTTTTCGGGGGCGTACAGATGTTACGGGCAGCATAAGGAGTCAGAAGAGCATGTGGTCAAGCTGAAAGGCTGCCGACAGCTGGACAGGGTGTGTGGAGTGATGGTGAGCTGTTCTACAGAAGGTGTTAAAGCCAGCCAGCAGCCCAGCAGCCCAGCAGCCCAGCTCCCGGTGAGGGGGGACCCTACACTGCACCAGGGCCTGCTTGTTGACAAGTAGCCCCTCCATAAATCCACGGTTCACTTCACAGGCTCAGTCCACAACTTTTAACTATTCTTAATGTACCCCTCCCCCCTGTTCATAGTGTGTGATGCTGGATGAAGGACTTGGCTGTGGGACACTGCATCACCCTATCGCCTCCAAGGCTAGGGCCTCTGAGATAGCTGTGGCCCAGAGTTGGTGAGGACATCTAAGACACTTTGGGTACATGCAAAAAGTCATAAACCCAGTCACCATCTGAAAACACTTCTCTATTTCCCCAAGTCTCCCTGTCCCAGACCTCCATGGTTTTGCTAAGTCACATGTATGCGTGTGTGTGTGTGTGTGTGTGTACACCTACTTGGGGAGTCTGTCCAGGAGTGTCTTCAGCTCGTCACACACCAGTCTGACCAGTCCGCTCTTGATGTTGGAGTACGACACATCAATCATGAAGATGTAGGCAGGAGGGCTTGTAGGTTTGTTATTCTGAGAGTGAGAATGGATACAAACGCTTACATTCATGCACATTCAACTTGTTCAACACACCGGAGAAGAAAACAAACAGAAGGTCTGAACACAATTACAAAACGAAACCCAGAGCAGAACTGACTTATTGTATCAGATAAAGGGTCAAACCTGCAGTTAAAATGCTAAGACTTCCTGTTTGAGGTAACTATGCCCATGTCCTTTGAAACTGTACCCTTGAATATAAATACTAAATTGGCTGACGGGCCCCATTCTGGGGTCAAATCAATGTTCCTCTCCCTCTGGAGTTAAGCTCTCTTTTGGTCTCAGGTCCTCTCTGTTTTCCTCCCCTAACAGGCCTGGACCTTCGAGCAGTTAGGAGGGAAGACTTAGTGACAGCCACACATTCCTGACAAATGGAGGGCAGCAGGGAGAGGCAGTTGGAGTCGAGGCTTTGTTTTGTTTCCACGGCTACAAACGGTGGGAAGGAATCACCTGGAGGGGGTAGGAGGGGGGCTTTTGTTTAAAGTTTGAACGGCGACACAGGTTATTAAAATAGGAATAAACAGACAAGAGTCACGAGTTGGCGGGTGCAGCAGCACAGGCTAGCAGGCCTTGTAACGGTGCTGCAGTCAGCCTCATCCCACACAAGGGAGAAGCCAAAGAGAATGTCCCCTGGACTGGGGCTCTCCTGCCGGACTGAGCTGGGCTGGGCTGGGCCCGGCCCCAACACGGTTCCACTCATGCCTCACTGCATTGAGATCTAATCTGGTACCGGAGAGAATGCAGGTTGCCTGCCAGCAGGTTAACCCCCCCAGACACACACACTCAGCCTGATAGGACCATCTTACACCCCCAGCTAAAGAGGTTCAGGGACTTTGGGCTAAGCGCTCACACTCCCCCTTCCTGGAAGCCCATGAAATGCTCGATTTCTGAGTGTGGCTTGAATTATTCCTGCATGTTTCAGATTTTCATCGCTCTGTTTATTGCGTAAAAGCCCATCTTGTACGTAAGGGAAAGCAGGATTCTTAATGTAGGCAAATGCAACTCTAGAGAAAGACGATACCCTCTGAACTTCCTGTCCAAGATATCAGTGTTCAAATCTCTTCTGTTTACTCGTCTGATTGGGAATTTTCCCAAACACCTTCCAAATTGCCACGTTGCGCTGTTATCCTTTTGGTAACAGTGACCCTGCGAGTGAGCATGCCTGGTTGAGATGTGTGCATGCTGTGGATGTGGGAGGAGCTTGTGCGATACCTTGCAGTAGTCCATGGTGGCGGTAAACTCATAAGAGCCCAGAGACAGCTCAGGTCTCTCGTAGAAGTCCACCCTGCGCCCCATGTGGTCCAGGTGCTGGAAGTAAAACGCTGGCACTGGAACACAACACAAACCCCGTCAGACAGGGCAGCGTGACGTTGGTCTGCTCACAGTCGACCCACACACGGGAATCCTCAGTCCCCTGTAGGGTTTTGGCTAGTCGTAGCTTAGCTGTACTGAACTTGAATTGATACCAGCATGAATAATCAAGACTTTCAACCAACAAATATTGCATTTAATTGTAAATTGCAGACGACCGCTAAAGTATGTGGATATCCACGGATCTGTGTGAAATCTCTGTCTGGCCTCAGGACCAGTGAGGGACCAAAGACCTCCAGCCAGCCCTTCTAGTCACGTCCACGTGACTTGGCCTGGATAATTACCTTCGTTGACGCAGTTGCAGAAGCCGCACTGGAAGCGGCGGCCCCCGTCGATGAACTGCATGTAGGGACACATGTAGGCCTTGCAGCGGTTACAGCGGATGGGGCCAGTCTCTCCATGGTTCACAACAAACAGGGGAGCCTGGGGAACAGCAGAGCACACGGGTCAGTCAGGATGTCCTTATGGTGGCCATGTTTCGAAAGGCTTTGGAGGGATGGGACCTACAGCTAGTTACTGATGACCAACGTTGACGTAGGTGTGTGGGCAACTCTAGATTAAACACCTGTTGGGTTACCCTATCCTGCATGACAAATAACCACAGGATTTGTGAATGTGAAAAGTGATTAAATGGTTAGCAGCTGTTTATGTGGGCTAAAAGAGACTGCCTACCCTACATTGAAACTAAGCACAAATATGAGAATATTTTTATACGTTAAAAATAATAATGAAAGAAGCTGTTTTTGTCAAAGTTTTGTATATTCATGTAAATATGTAAACCCAGTCTACCACACAGTAACAGTTCTATACCTTCACTTCGATATTCAGTTTCCATGTTGTGTTGGTAACCAAGTACCGCTTATTCTACCAAAGAGCATATTATTTTAGAGCATTTGAGCATTCGTCCCATCCAGAGAACAGGTCTTCCCTCACTGTGTATCAATAAGTCCATACCTCATGTAAATACATGGACAGGCTACTCATATACAGTTTCTCTGCCAGTGGCAGGGTGTTTGTGCGTGGCTGCGATCTCTGTTTAATGTAGAAATGAACTATTCTGCCTGTGGAGTGAGGCTGCAGGAACGCAGATGGTGAAGAACATCTGTAGGCTAGTTCCATACACACTTCAATATGCTCTGTGTTTCTGGTCACTATTCTCGCCATGCCTTATAAGACATTGGGCTGTTTTTGCTAAACCAAACTGTGTGCTCTATGTTACATAGTAGAGGATTATTTAATGGTAACTCAACAACACAAACATCGCTCAATTTCGATCTGCTAGACTAACTGATTTGAGGATGACATACCTTATTTGATCCCCCTAATTAGACAGGTAAACCGACTGTTTTAGTTGGACCTTGCTCTGGTGCCTACCTACTGTTCAACACAATTTTACACTACAGTACAATTTGAACGATATGCGTTTCATTTGGCCAGTGAGGCCATAAACGTCTACATAAAGACAGATGTCGATTGCAGCCAATAGTTTATTATTAGAACAGGTCATCCAGAATGGGACCTGAAGTTTAACTGTAAAAATGTTTATAATAAACGGAGTGCTATTGGAAACAAGAGCCGTGGTACTGAGATCCTCCGTTCCAAACAATGATAGCATGCTACGCTAACAATTGCTAGCATGATGTGTCGCATGCAAGCCATGTAGGCCTTAGCATCTACTCGGTGACCTAATGGGAAAGCATTTACTGTGGCTTGCGTTAACCAGAGAAAACAATGTTCTCCAGCGTGACTGCTTGCTGTAAACGCTTACATTTTAAGTTGTCTTAACCCAATCGGCCGTTTTGCTAATTAGCCCTCAAGTGAGACAGAGTGAGCTAACATTGCCTAAAAAGGCTGTTGGCGCCCGACATGAGGCAAGAGGGAGAACATCTAAGGCTACAGATTCCTGGACCACACAGGATCCAGATAAAGGTCTTCTCTGGGAGCATTTGGAACATATTATTGTTAGCCTGCAGCAGTTGGACACACTTTATGAGGGGGAAAGTGAAGTAACTTCTGAGTTATAGGCTGGCCCATAACAACTGATTTGGGCTGTATTTGGAACTTGTATTCTTATTCTCATGCATAGTTCGGGTATTGAACTGTACAGTAAGATGTCCCCTGGGACTGTCTTACTCCATCTGAGAGCCTGGGGTCCACAACAACGAGGGGTAAACTATTTGGAGTTTGGAAAAAATATGGCAACCTCCGAGCGTTGGAAATGGCAGAGGAAATCTCTCTCCACACACATGCATCACATACCTCATTGTCTGGCACTGTGGCAAAGGGTTTGATGATGGTGGCCAGGGGCACTTGGCACTGCTTGGCCAGGTCTGCGGTGGAGGGGAAGGTGTAGGTGGTGCAGCGCATGAACCTGGGACTGGCGTTGCCTGGGGAGGGGAAGAGAGCGTGTGTTCCATAACCAAGGTAACACCTGAGGCTTCCCAGACTGTAGCCTGTTACACTTATTATAACAGTGAGTGATGAAATGGAAGAGATTGTTGTCATGTCTTCTGGGATGTTATGACCAAGATACTTGTCCCCTGAAATATGTATATGTATATTTCTTAGGTTTGGACAGTCAAGCCAGTTGACAAGTTATCAATCTAAAAGAAGGACTTGTGTAGCTTACCTTGGTCCTGCACGGTGAAGTTGGTGGTGACCAGAGGGGGCACCTGGCCTCTGACGTTGGTAGCGAACACCTGGCCTCCTCGCTTGGCCTGGTCATCTTCTATAACCTGGGTCTGCACCAGACATGGAGAGCACACATTCAACTCTATATTCTCATTTCCCTGTACAAGGAATGATGCTAGATGATTAATCAGGGCTGCTTTTTGTTATTATTGATATTGGACGATATTCCAAAAACAAAAGACACTTAGTACAAGCATTCAGAAAGAAGACCAACAGCAACTAATTAACTGGGAAAAACATACCACTTTTATGAACCAAAATGGGGTGAAGTAGTAGACTGTAAATGGCTACATAAACTCAGGCAGAGCATTTTAATGAGGGGAGGAGGAGGGGGGGTTCATATCTTATTAGTTACTGCCTTGTAGGGAGCAAAGTTGACCTTTCTGTCCTCTTCTCAATACGAGGCTGGACAGGCAGTCAATTCAGTAAGCAGAACGCACAGTATGAAAACAGAAGGACTAGAACTAAGGCCATCTACGGTCTGGGTAGCCACATTTTTTATGTTACTAGTTAGAAGCGTGGTCAGCAGCTGTCAGCTGGTTTTAATTAGCTCACTTAGCCCTCCCCTCCCCCTTCCCCATCAGCACACTATCTTCTGTTCTCTAAACAAAGCCAGAAGGGGAAGATGTTAGTTACCTGTCACACAATTCAAACCTGCCATAAATCGCCTTTTGTCTTGACCTTAACCTTATATTTTCATGGGTTGTCTACCAAAAACAGTTTCAAACATATCGGTACGAATCAATTGGAAATCCCTGAACTTCCTTAACTGGAGGAGTGGGGATCAAATCATTCCTGTCAGGGGAAAAGTACCTGTTGGGATCTGCACGGTGTGTTGGTGTGGGATCCCACAGGGATTAGGTCTGTACTCACTGTGCTGGGGATGGAGTCTGGGTCCAGCTTCTTCTGAGGGGGTGCGGCCATGGGAGCCGGCCCAGAGGGGAAAGCCCCTGGGAAGCCAGGCTGGGGCCCTGGCATCTGGCCCCCAAACTGACCTGTAAGGAGGTGACAGAGGCTCAGTCTACAGTGTGTTGCTGTGATGTATTCCACACACAGAGGGGCCCTCTAAACTGTGTACTAGAAATGTTCCATTCGATAAAATAAAATGACAACGAATGTCTGCTACTTCAACATACTAAGGCACTCAATTATTTTAACTGTGCCTGAACATCTAGACTTTTTAAACTTATTCTCAAACTTGCTGAAGAACACAAAGGCTTAGTTTTATTCGTTTGTTTCATAAGCATACCTTGTTGAGGGTACCCTGGTTGTCCAGCCGGCCCAGCCCCAGGTTGCTGGAACCCACCAGGTCCAGGAGGGGGGCCAGGGAAGGGCCTGCCCATGCCTCCCATGGGAGGCCCTCCCATGGCCATGGCTCCAGGGGGCGGCTGGGTGGGGGACATCTGGGGAGACTGGGGGCCTGGGGGGAGGGGTGGCTGGCTCATGGTTGGGGGAGCAGAGTTGGGGTAGGGCTGCTGGACCAGCGAGTTAGGGGGAGGCTGTGTGGTCTGCATGGGTCCTGGGCCTAAACACCATGAGGGAGGACAGAAAGGACATGATTTGCGAGCCTTAAAGGGTGTTTATTCCCTTATAATCCAGGATCAACTCTTGTAAACCATGGTATCAATCAAAGCATATCTCATGGCACAGAATGACTTGCAGGTCATTAAAAGAAATCCTTTGGCAATGCAGTGAGACAACAGCCCTCACACAGCAACATTTGTCTGTCTATATTTGGCATAATGATGTTTACGTTTGACAAGTTCACTGTTCAGCAGGCACAAACTTGCAATAGCTTAGACCGTGTACGCGCATGCAATTTCAGCGGACCAACTAACCAAACTATTCATAGTTTTTAGGCACGTGACATGTATAAGAGCAGAAAGCTGTGGAAGATGCAGAAAAAGGCAGCAAATGTACCTCCCCACGTTTCTTTGAATCACCTCTCAGCTAAGGAAGGATTCAGAAACAAACTGCCAGTGATGGGCACTTGCGATCCATATCCAGCACCTACTCCCATATTTCTGCTGCTAAAAACCTCCAGGTTTTATTACCAAGTACACAGCGCACACTCGGCCATCACGTCAAAGCAGCAAACGCAAGAGGCAGGGATGTCCGACTTCAGACACGTTTGTAACTTTTCCCTGACTGTAAGCGGAAACTCTTGCTGGTCTGTTCATGCAGCCACAGCCAATGTCAAATGCAAAGGTTGACGAATCACTACAGAACCTAACAGTCAAAACAGCACAACAGCTAGGAGGGGTTCTTACCATAACCACCCAGGTTCATGCCACTCATTTGATTGGCCAGCTGGGCTGGGGGCGGGGCTTGAGAGGCCATGCTGTGGTAGGGGGCCTGGCTGTGGGGGGGCTGGCCGTGGGGCGGCTGGCCGTGGGGGGGCTGGCCGTGGGGGGGCTGGCCGTAGGGAGCCTGGCCAGGGGCAGCTGAGGGAGGAGCCGGGTACCTGGAGAGTTAAGAAAAGGGGCAGTTCTGAAGACAAAACAATAGTTTTTACAGTAAAAAACAAAAAAACATTTGAAGCATGTATCACTGGTGATTGGTAGACAGTTGTCACCGTGCCAACAAGTCACTCTGGACGTGCAAGTGCCAATGTCTAACTTTGCATTTCCATCTGGGTGAAAACATCTATAATCCACACCCAGACACCAAACATTTGTAAAATGTACTTTATGGTAATAATTTGCCTTTCGAAAAAACACCCATGGTTCACAATATCAAGACATTACTGCTCAGTAACTTGCCATTTTATCTGTCCGTTTTTTGCCAAGTACATTGAAATTCTCTGGTTCTGCACCTCTTCACAATCCCAAAATACCAATCAAAAGATATGCTAAAAAAACTAAATGTACACTAAATATCCTGAATAAGAGACTATACTCATTGACAGTACAGTATATGATAGAGCCTGATGTTACCTCTGCGAGTGGGCTCCATTCTGCTGGACCGAGCCGTACGGGGCCGAGGCTGGCGGAGGGGCCACGCCAGTGGGAGCAGACGCAGGAGACTTCATCATACCTGGAAGCCAAAATATTCCCCATTTGTGCTCCATCATCATGACATGCAGGTCAAATGCAAAAGCTCCACCTCTGTCATAGATTTCTGCTAACCCAGAAATAGAAGCCATCATTTCCAAGCGTTGCCATTTCTAATCAGGATGACGTTGAGGTAAACAGGCACATTCCAAACAGTACAGTAATGAACTACTTGGATGCGGGGACTTCGACCGCATCCAAGAGAAATAACACCCTTTGCAACTCAACATGAATAGGCATGTTAGAGGATGCTATGGGCTGTGCAGTCCCAGTTCGCAGTGAACACAGCAAACAGTCCTGGCTCCGTACCTGTTGGTGGGGGGGAGAAGGCCTGAGGCTGGCCCCCGTAGTGTCCATAGAGGGGCTGGCCAGGTGGGCTCCCAAAGGATGCTGGGTACCCGGGCATCCCCGGCTGGGCCTGAGAGTAAGGGGGCGTGGCAACATAACCCTGTTGACTCATCTCACTGGATCCAACCCAGTCAAGGTCTTCTCATTCCAAAATGGAGGGATATAGACGCTGTAAGGTTTAAGAAGGGTAGAAGGTTGATGCAATCTCATGGTAAGAGATTTCTACTGAACGCAAATGCATTCATTTCGTGCCATGTAGCACTACTAGCATGACGGCACGCTAAAGTAACTTGACTCGAATCTTATGCGAAAGCGTCTCGTTAGTAAGGCAGAGCCTTCAGACTTGAACGAGGGAAACCTTTGTCAGATTCACATCTCCAAATATGCACACTGTTGACTTGACCTCATTGACCCCAGAAAGAACTACCAACACGTAGCGCACAAATGAAATCTTCACGTGTAAGAAGAACCTTTGACATGGCACTATAGAGATAAGAGGTCTATCACTGATAATCCCAGTGACACAACCTAGGCCTATCATTGGCGCTTATGTAGCCCAGGCCTGTGTTTGATCAGATTCTCGATAAAACATGCAAGAAGCTATAGTTACATTTTGGCCACATCTGAAGTAACTTACAAAATGTTGTTTGTATACAACGGATTAACTTATCTAAATAAGGAAATCATTGACACAGTTAAAGAAGACCTCTATCCTTATCACGTTTTTGCTATAAATAGATTGACCTAGGTTGCAATGGTGGTGTTTTCTTCGCAATTCTGGAATGAATATAATGTAGTGTTAAGGCCTAAATGATCCCGCAATCCTATTGGTGAATACCTTCACAGCTGTTACAACTTGATCACTTAAAATTCCTAATGTGCGCCTTGGCAAATGAGTTTAGCTTAAACAGTATAACTGCCGCATTAAGTCAAAGCCCTCTTCGAAAGATTATGTCTACAAATACCTCTATATGTATGAATGTTAATATGTGGTTCAGCCACTACCCAGAATTGCCACGTCAAAGACCGTTACAGAAGCCCTGAGCATCACTATCCCAAGTAGGCTTCCATGAACTCCGTATGACGGACGGCAATATTTACTGAATGAAAATAAGAACTGACTACGTCTGTCGCCATCCATCTATTAAAGTAATACATCAAACGAGCGTCTTAAATGTACCAAGCGAGAAGATACACTCGAATGTTACATGCAATTCTACTCACTAACACGGAAATCGCCAGCATGAAAATACAAACTTTCTCCTAACGACACGCAAATACAAGGAACAAAAGAAGCTACGTGTCAACACGCCATTTAAAATAGCAACACTGGATTTTCGCGCAGATAATAGCAGCGCACTTTTGAAAAACATCATTTATTTACCTGAATTACGAGCAGTATCTCAAAGGCCCCCTTCACTGTGAAATACAGATAGGAAAAGCAGAGTGCCACGTCAAACTCCAACACAGCACCGGTGCCTTTGCGACGCACTGATTGTACGCATGCGCAGTACGATGGGAAACCCAACACGTCAGCACAGGCCAACGTTGTACGCGTAGCCTACTGCGTAGCAACAACAAAAAAATGTCCATATTTTATTTCTAGGTGTACGTATAAACATGTACCAGTTGCGTCCACCATCTATCACCTAAATGTTAGTTAATTCGTACGAGCCCGTATACTCTCTAGTCTATAAACAAATTATACAGCATGCTAGCCAGCTTTATTTAGATTACAGATATTGTAGAGATCTAGCCTGATGTTGAATATTACTCTGATATGATATTGAAAGAAGCTTGTCCACAGTTGGTTAAAATATAAAGCCCTAGGTCACTTTACCTCGATACAGATGATCTAATGTGCTTATTCCCGGTTTTACACGAATGCATTTCATTTTTTGGCTTTTAACATCAGGTCACGATGAAAGGTTCACTTAGTAGGCGAATGACTACACTTTTTCATCAGGTAAAAACGATAAGGAATATGACAACTGAAATAATGTAATTGATAGTTAACATAAATACGAGTCCGTTTTAATGCATTTACCGAACTTGAAATCAAAGACATGGGCACATTCCAGAATCCTAAAGACCGTTACCGTTACTGACATGCACTGCCGCCTAGTTAAAAACTTTCACCAGTTGATCCCCGCAGGCGGATCCATGCCCTGTGACGTTACAAAGCGGGCTGGACTCGAAATACTTTGCAGATGATGGGAATCATACTGCACTGTGCTGCTTTTGGTTTTCCAGAACCCTGTTGGTCCTGCTCTGGACAACTTGATGAGAGCCGTTTAAGTGCGAACTCGCTGAGGAGCTGAGTTTGGCATGGGCACTGGGGATTACATCTGTATTACCGTGCGCGGTGGGGCTCCCTGGGGCTTCTGTCTACGGGACGGATATGGGGATAGCTACCGATACCTGCAGGTCTTTCAGGTAAGTAAAACATTTTTATGAATATCTTTAATTGGCACATCGTTTAGACTCAAATTCAAGTTTTAGTTGTGAAACGTATCTATGCAACTCCAATGTGCCATATAGTTTATCCTAGTTTAATTGTGGACTTGAACACAGGCCTATCAAAAAGTGAATTTAAATGTCATAAATAAGCTTTTTTAAATAAGCATGAGTTCCGATGTATTTTGCCAACGTGGTCTTCAGTTTGGAATAATATGCTAGTGTGAAAAAGCATCCGTTACTATTCTAAACTTGAAATGTTTGCTGCAAACATACCCTGCACGTTAGAAATTAGATTAGTGAAGCGTAGCCATGCAGATAGAGAAAAGGTGCGTATCCCAACGGTACCGTGTTTTTATTTCTTGAGAAGGGTTGGGCATTTTTCAATAAGGTGTATGCATTCGGGCAGCTGTATTATAGTATGTCAGGTATGTCTGTGGAAAAATTGTTGGGAAGAAGGTGTTTGGATGGACACATTGAAAATGATCAGTATAGACGAACTAGAGACATTATTTGCTACTAGTAAGTGTTCCTCATTTTTCTGCTCGTCGGCGATGTTTTGTGCTGAGGATTCCAAAGAACCCTTATATGGTCAGGGCAAGGAGAGTTTGTTTGAGTGCGAGGGATCCGTTATCACTTGTGAAGATTTCAGCAATAATCCAAACACACAGGCAAGCTGCTGACGGGAGGAAAACGATTCCATGTACTCAGAGAGTGCCTTCAGAGCTGGAGAGCATCAATTAAAAAACCCAAAAAACTAAACAAAGAGGATGGGGGCAACTTTGTTGGATAGGAAACCACCCATGGCACATTCTCTCTATTACATCTGACTTGCATTCAAATTAGAAGGATGTCATACATGGCTGTTAGACTATTGATCAACCACTTTTAGATGGTAGTATACGCAGTGACATTTTAGGACATGTAGGCCTATTCATATTTGTAACACATGAATGGTCCACGCAGTAGGTCATTGTCACAACTCATATTTCCAGCCATTAAGAACACACACTGTTTTTTGTCAAATGGTTAATAATATTGAGTGACGATAATCCAGTAACCTCAGAAACCATGCCCACATACAACACATATAAAGGTGTTGAGCTCTCACTTTCCACCTCACTGTTTTGTGCATCTCATATTCATGACACTGCAGCCAAGGCACTGTTTGTTCTCAGAGGGTATGTGCCTACTGTGTAACACTCACACTAAACACGTGTTTCATTTCTAAATGTAGTGTTCCTCCAAATCCTTCTCTTCTAACATCCTGATTTGTGTGTCAAGAATAACCACAATAAGGACCCTAAATAGGTTAGTAAAGTATATTCAAGAAAGGGTGCCACTGAAGACTCGGATTCCTCGAGCATAAACGACCGCATGAATGCTTCCGAGTGGACTCTGACCCGCCTGAGAACAGGAACAGTGTCGTCTCAGGGCTGCAAGTGTTGGGCGATCAAAGAAATGGACTGGGGACAAGTCAACAGACCTGTCATCATCTTGTCACCTGGAGAGGGTGAGAATAAAGGGCTTTCTCACGAACGGTTGCATTCTTGTGACGTCAAAGCTCGCATCGGGAGAAAACTCGCAAGACTAAAAACTCAATTTTACAACTGTGCCAAGTGATATTTTGATGGCCTGATTCCAATTAGAGTTACAAGCATCCACCACTTGAGATGCATTATAGGTGTTGTTCCAATTGATTTTTGGTGGTCTTTGAAGGAAACAGTATTTCAGTAAACAAGCAATAAAGTCACAAGGATCTCGTAAAAGTCTGTTTGGAATTCATCACTGCCGTTTAATTGCTTGGCTTGAAGCATGATGAAATGCATATCTCAGGTTTTCTGGGAAAACATTCAATATTACCACACTACTGTAACTAATGACTCTTTATATAAACGGGTTTTATTATTCTAACATTTGAGTTTTGTTTGTTAAAACCGTGCTCATGGTCGGCCTGAATATGCTTTCAGCCTTTGATAAGTGACAAAACCCTATGAACATTCATGAATGAATTGAATTGCAACGAATTGAATCAATTGCTTTGCTAATTTTAACTCCATGGTTACAAAGTTCAAGATCAGAGTCATAAACGGCACATAAACAGCACAAATGATTTAGGTCACCAACAAGTAAGATTACAAATCTAAAGTGATGCCTAACATTTTCCACTAAGATTGGGTCTTGGACTGCAACTTGTTACAATTTAGGGAACATGTGTTGACAAGTGGGTCAGCAATGTATAACTTGCCTGTTTGTTTTTTCCCCTACCAAATCAGCTTTGCCTATTTTAAGGCAGGGCAGCTGTGAACAATACTATTTTCAAGGGAACAAGTCAAATGTAATTATCAGCAAATCTAATTTCCTTACCATGTCCCCCAGAGCTGGGTGCATGTTGTCCTTACTGGACACATCATTTATTTGACAGACTTTGATTCTTCGAATGTATAACATTTAGGATTTCGTACAGCGTGTTCCATGTATCAAAAGGTTCCTCTCTTGAGTTAGTGCACATTGATGGTGTGCAAGCCCCATGTCAATATAGTCTAGTTTACCTTTCAAATGTTTGCCTCTGCCAAGGTGAAATAGACAAATGTGTTCCTTCAGTTTGGGTGATCTGAATGCTGACCCTCTACGTACACTCATCTGGAAGACATTGCCTCAACCAATCTGTATTTCGTGAGAGGTGGAGAAAGCCGAACGGTCAGTTAAAAGCTGAAAAAGCTAACACACCGAGATTGTGAGAAATTCTGGACTGTCAGAGGTGCTCTCACGTCTGATAATCTGTGGTTATTTGAAGCTTCTGTTGAATTACGTAGAGGTCTGGCCTTCCTTTCCAGAGAGAAAGTGTCTGTGTACTGACAGGTTGCTGCTACAGTGTAAGGGGGTCTCCACTCACAAGCTGCTTGCCATATATGGCAAGCAGCTTTCTTATTCCGACTTTTTGGGAGTCCTGGCTTGAGAACAAAGATGGTGAAGTCATGACCCACTTCATGTTTTTTTAAAGGTGCAGAAACGTTTTCTTCTTTTTTTAAACTTCTTTAATAATAGTGAGGTTATTTATTCCTTGTTAAAACCGTAGACTGACAATCCCAAGTTGGTAGTGCCATATTTCTGGTTGGACATTAAGTAGATGTCGCAGTGCAATATGTCCAAGGAATATCTTTTGTGTTACTTACTTATTGTGAGAGATCAACACAATTCACACAGCTTTAAGAACGTTTTTCTCCCTCTGTTTTTCTGTATGTTTGTTTGTCTGTACGTCTCACTTTCATGGCAAACGCGCACACACACACACACACGCACACACACACAATGACACTAAATAACACCTCTGTACTGTCTGTGTCGCTTATGTCCACCATTATAACAAATGAAGGGGTTACTGAGTGGGTAGATCCTGGAAAGTGCTGCCTTCACTAAACTGGCCCGCCCTGCTGGGCAAAAAGTCCACAAACGTCCCTGCTGTAGACGCTTCAGCGCTAAGGTGTTTTCCGCAAGGCCACTAGACAAGAACTAGAAAGTTCTCAGGTGTCATAGCGAAGAGTAACAATGGAGGCCAAAGTCATTACTGGGAAAAGACCACCTGACCTTTATATTACTCTAGTGCACAGTATACGGCACTGTGGTTGACAGTGTATCTGTACAGCCATTTAACTTCACTAAATCAACCTTTGCTTGTGTTGGTAATAAAAAGCAGCCCTGCTTGAGCCAGCACCGCCTTGTGGCAGAACTGCTTTTCCCATCAGCCAAGCGTGACAGGAGGCTTCTCTTAGATTGAGTTTAACATCCAGCATCTATTATATGATGTCCCTTCATCTCTGCCAAAACTTAGGATGGTTCCCCATAGCATAGCGTGGTCTTTATGTGAACACCAGGCTGGCAAAAGGTGGGCTTTGTTGAGGTAGCTGCAGTCATCATCCATCCGACCAGAATCCTTAACTACCTGCGAGACAGCTGGAAAGCGTTTCCCTGAGATCTGAAAACATAATTGCTTTAAGCTGTAAGTAGTAGGAACTGCCCCTGGTTGTCCTGCATTTCCTATGGTTCGATGTTGTGCTTGAGACCATAAAAAGTTGGAAAATGGGGGAAAGGGCTGTCAAGCATGTCGTGAACATAAATGGTCTCATTTGGGTCTCACAGTTTGCAGTCTTAACAGTCAGTTTGTTAATTACCACATAAGTGACCGTTCTGTCTAAAGGAGGCTAATGTTAATTTCCCTACTCAAAACATGGTTATGCTCATGCACATATTAACAAGTAACAGGTAAATACGTGTAGAAACATGGCAATGACACACATTAAGTTAAATATCATATGGATCACTGTATCTTTGTATCTCTGTATCTATGGTTCAGAGGGGGACGAGGAGGAGGAAGCGCTCTCTGTTGAAGGGAGGTGGAGTGGTGGCTGGTGTGGAATAAAGAGCTTGGCTTCCCCAATACAACTATCTCCAGATCCCAGGCCCAAACACAGCCCCAGTCCTAGTCTCAGGTCTAGACACAACCCCAGCCCTAGCCTCAGGTTTAGACACAGCCCCAGTCCTAGTCTCAGGTCTAGACACAGCCCCAGTCCTAGTCTCAGGTTTAGACACAGCCCCAGTCCTAGTCTCAGGTCTAAACACAGCCCCAGTCCTAGTCTCAGGTCTAGACACAACCCCAGTCCTAGCCTCAGGTTTAGACACAGCCCCAGTCCTAGTCTCAGGTCTAGACACAGCCCTGGTCTCAATTCGAGACACATCCTCAGTCCCAGCCTAAGGTCTAGATACAGCCCAGTTTCAGTTCAAACACAGCCCCATTCCCAGTCTCAGATCTACATACAGCCCAGTTTCAGGTCGAGACACAGCCCCATTCCCAGTTTCAGGTTGAGACACAGCCCCGTTCCCAGTCTCAGGTCTAGAGACAGCCCCATTCCCAGACTCAGGTCTAGAGACAGCCCCGTTCCCAGTCTCAGACCTAGAGACAGCCCTAGTCCCAGTCTCAGGTCTAGAAACAGCCCCAGTCTCACTACTGTAAATGGCCTGTTTGGTATGAGACGTGTCCTAACAACCCCTTGGCCAGAGATGCACTTATCAGAGGGTTATCATTAGCTTATAAAGTGAACCTATAAAATATGTGTTTGTCTACAGATCGAAGAGAACTTGTTTGAATGCTTGAGATAATGCCTCGAAGAACTTCTACTCACTTCTAAGTCTTGTTCCTAAACACAGAACCTGCTATGGAGCTATTCACACAAGCAGTGACTTGTGTGCATAATATTTACTGTAAAAAATTACAAAGTAATGGTATCAGATGGCTGTTTGTGATCAAGGCTGAAACCCATAACATATAATAAGAAAATTACTTTGGCCTCCTTTGCAACATAGTCGTGTGGTATAAACCTTGCAGCGTTCCCACCATAGACCTCGCTTATTAGGTCCAATACACTGACTCAACACTGACACCTAGTGGACAAAGAAAAGAAGTACTAGGACTAAAAGGAATATTGATTGGCTGTGATTGAGTGCATTGATTCTGTTGTGTTGACAATGTCATGAAATTAAACGCACCGATTTTGGGATTTGTTCTCTTCCCATATACAATATGCAATATGTGTTATATTACTCACATGCAATATGCTTTTTACATGACTGATTGTTATTTAAATTCAAAGGTTCGCAGTTGAGTCATTCAGAGACTATCTCCAAATCAGGATTTGACCCTGTGATCCTAGTTTGTAGAGAGACTATAGCTTGCTAAACAAGCAACATCTGGACGTGTTTCTGCTTTCTCTATTGTTTCTATGTAGAGAAAAAAATATTCAAATATCATATTCATCTAATCAAACATTTGCAACTGGTGGCATTGCATTTTCAATCAGTTTCAACCAGTTGTGAGAAAAGAATCTGTTTTGAGAGGAGGTTTGGGAAAGTGTTATTTACAGTTTGTCCCAAACAGCTGTGTTCTGTTGTGCCTAAACAGCATCAAGAGTACTCGTGGGATCGGTGATTTCTATGTATATTTTTGCTTGCGTGTTTTTTCCTTGAATGGAAACTGGTCTGAACGTTATGTTTGGGGCTCGCTCTCCCTGGAGTCACCCTGGGCAGCCACAGTGTACACACTGCCAATGCAATAAGCTGGCGTGGCAGTTTTATTTTTGATAAGGGGGTCATAATCTTAATCTACCTCCCAGGAGTTAGTATCTAGGGCCCCTTTACAAATATGGCCTGCGGGGAGACATGTTCCTTGTGAGGGAACTGTCAGGGATTCCATGCAAGGATTTCAGTACACATACCATGTGCAAACTATTTAGTGCCTAGTACTTTGCAAGAACTTCGTTAGACTGAAATAGAGGGAGATTGGAGACTAGAAAGGATTGGCGAACTACCGGCACACAGGCTTTTATAGAAATGATTGTATTTGTACGCAGACACACACATTTACAAAGAGTCTCAGGTATGTCTGTATACACACACATTGACCCGCACAAACAAGTAGACACACACTCCCGTTGCTGTCACATGCACTTGGGTCACAGAGACCACCCAAGTAGAGCTGAACAAACTGTAGCCGACTATCTAACCAGAACCAAAAGGGACGGAGTCTGTTATGAAAAATAGAAATATTTTACGATCTTGGTGTCATGTTTTTTTTCTTCTTTCATTATTGTATTTTATTTCTGTTGATCAGTTTTGTCATTCATAACAACTGGATCACACTTTGGCTACAGTATTGGTTTTGGAAGATATCAATCCCCTCTTGAACGTGTTGGTCTTGTGTTTGTCTTGCTTGGATCAAGTGCCTCAGCGCATTACGCTGACTTGTTTTAGCAGCTGGCCAACTTTCAGAGCTGACCTATTATGTTATTTCCTGCCAGCAAACATCCGCGATGACTCCTGGACTTTGATACCTATCCCAGCAGGCCAACAATCTGGAGAAAAATACATAAAAGTTATACTTGAGGTGCTTTTAATTATATCACATGATAAACTTGGGATTGTTCCGATGTTTGAAATTGAGTCAGTAAGCTAAAAAGAACACTCAACCAAAGTACTTGGCAGCACAGTACATGTGCACTGTGTTTGACTTACGTTGAAAAGCCCATTGCTGTGTCAGACAGAACGCTGTAGATGTGACATTGTGCTCTGAGCTTTTTATACCACCTGCCTGCACTGACCTCCTCTGTGAATATCACAGAGGACACTGCTGTGAATCCTCAGAGACAGCGTAAATCTTGCTTTGTGGGAAAATGTCAGATTCATCTTTCAAAAATGAATGGAAAGAACACTTCCTCGTTTGGGCTCTGAGGTCAACACAGTCAGTTCACTGCTAACGTGCCCAGTAAGCAGGGGAAGGTTGGCCGAGTTATGCCATCTTGATTAATAATCTGATCCGAGACATACTGTGCAGATTTGAACTGAAGCTCAGGGCCTGGCTTAGAAACCAACAGCATGCTAATGACCAGCAACACATTGACCCACTTCTTCAGAAACATTAGATTTAGTATCAGGTTTCAAACCACTAAAAGTTGTATAAATAATACTCGTCACTAACTTCTAAGTCAGAGTAATGCAAATGGATGGTTGTCTTCTCTCTCCTGTGCTGTTTGTCTCTAGGTAGAAGAGGGGGGGCGGGCATGCCTAGCTGGCGTGCGCGAAGGGGATGAGATAGTGTCGCTAAATGGAGAGCCCTGCGCTGACCTCACTCTCCCAGAAGCCACTGCTCTTCTCAACGCCTCCACTGACTGTCTGCAGCTCTTGGTCAAAAGGTACAATCAAACCACCGGCTCTGATGCAACATCGTAGCTTGTCAGGCTGCTGGAAATAGGAACAATTTGTCTGTAATGCACATTTTGTTTTCATTTTCATTTCGATTATTTTTTTTAATCACCATTCGCTCACCATTTGTCAAATCACCATTTGACAAAAAGCTCTCATCTGACCTACTACACTTCGCCCGTCCTCTGTCCACTAGGGTCTGTGTACAATCCCCAGGGCTACATTTGCATGTAGACACACCTCTGTCCGTGGTCTGCACTTTAGCACGGCAGAGTTTTTCTCAAATGAAGCCGAGTGGCTTCATTGGCAATCATACTGACCTTTGAGAGGGCTGGGCTCATGACTAACCATCTGGTGTAGATTTGTGTGTCTGACCAGCATGCAGCTGTTCAGCCGTTACTCAGCCAGCATCAAAGATCACTGCCCATAGGAAAAAAAGGCATCTCGGTAGATACGGATGCGGATAACCTATTGATGCCAGTGCCAGGGGCCATATTTAGGGCATCGGGGCACACTGCTTTTTTGGAAGGAGGATCGCCTTACAGTCAATGTGCACAATCCTATAGCTCCTTTTGTTATTTTTGGTTTGATGGAAAGTTGGTTTCAGTTAGATAGTAAGTCAATTGGTTTATGGTTTTGCTGGAACTGATAGGCAATAGGAATTAAATAGAGCCATGCAATGGAACAGCAGGCTGTCACAGCAGAGCTTCTGCCATGTTGCTCTTATTAACTAGAAGCTCCCATCTTCCCTTGGGAGAAAGGACAGTCCATTAAGGTCTAATTAAGTCTCTGTCAATAATATCACTCAATGAAGACGACATACTGCGTTTTCATTTCTCTATGACATCCAGTGAGGTAATTAAGTGGGCCCCCGTTGAAATGAGATTGCTTTTTGCTTCAGTGCTTCTCTGGAATCATTTGCGTTGTGTAATTAGATGAGGAAGATACAGAGGATTCATTTGCTTAATTGGACAGACCACAACTAAAGGTTGTGCTGGGTTTAGTTGAAATACTTCTTACTTCTATCTCTGAAGTTTTAACTTTAACCCAGTTTTTAAAGAAGCAAACAATATGTGAATACATGTAAGGAATATATTTAATGATGAAAATGGGATCAAATCATGAAACATTTTGCAACCGTCGTTCATCTATTGTCTCTCACTTCAACGCAGATGCTGCTCCCCCACCAACCAAGAGTTACATTCAGAGGAAACCTATTTTAGAGAGACGATCCCCTCCAGGGACACGTCAGAAAGCACCACCTTCCACATCCTGTCACCTGGAGGGGTCCAAACCTCCAGGGAGCTCTACGTAACTGAGACCCAGGATGAGGCCTACCATGGAGGGGCAGAGAGTGGCACAGAGCTTACAGAGGGGACCCCACTGGTTCGCACCCAGCTATGCCTGCCTTCCTTGGGGGAGAGAAGCAGGGTTGAGAGCCTGGAGATCAAGGAACAACCAGCCTCCTTGAAAGGCTTCTTTTCAGGGGACATGGTGGAGCTCCAGTTGTCCCTTTCTGAGCAAAGCCTGGAGGACCCGGTCTGTTCCTCGCTGGGGAGCGCTCGAGGCATCGAAGGGGCCATTCAGACCAGAGAGTCTGAGACCCTCCACACTGCAACCCACTCTCTCTACATTCCCTGCCCAGCCAGGGAGCCTCTTGGTCAGCATGGGGTGGTACTCAGCCACCCCTCCCAGCTGGGCCAGGTGGAGGTCACCCTGCAGCACCCAGCGTCCGGTAGGGGCTGCCAGGCAAAGCAGGGGGGAGTGGGTGACCTGGGCCCCGGGGGAAGTGTGGGATCTGGGGGGGAAGGGGAGGAAGGAGGAGGGCACAGCGAGGAAGCGCCCGCCTCCTTCTGCGTCTCCTTCGGAATCCCATCAGAGGGGGGAGCACCGGCAGAGGAGTGGGACTCAGATTCGGAGCTCAGCAAACCCAACAAGCATCGGGCCAGACACGCGCGTGAGTACCTATACGTTTGTTCTTTAAATGCGTCACCGCTGGAATTCTGTCTTATATGTTTATCGAAAAACGAAATAGCAAATAGCGGTGTGTGGGCATTCCTCAGCCAAGTGACTCCTTAACCATAGGGAGTGTGCACTAAAATGCAACCTTAAAATAGTAAAAGCTGTTGCACTGTGGGAGGAGCTTCATTAGTGAGTTTGGAATGAAGAAGACACGTCCAGTTGTAGATGAATCATAGTAGAGACAATCTTGCTGTGTGCAAGTACAGATAGAATCATTAGTGTTTATTCAGGTCTCAATACAAACGGTCATTCATCCTCAATAATTCGCCCAGGCTGTTTGATGTGTCTGAATGTAGAGCAGTGATTAGAATAGACCCAGAGTTGGTAGGGGCATTGCCCTGAGCTGCATGAGACATAAATAAAGCTACGTTGATGATGCCTGCAGAAGTGGCCCTTTGACAGACAACAGCATGTGCTAGCCTGGCCTGTTACCTGATCCTTTATAACTGCGCATCTTAACCACGCTAAAAAAGCCAGCCCCCAGCTCACTCCTCCTGTCTCCGCCACCTTGAGGTTAGTAATACAGCAATACAAAAACGCAAGGATGGTTCTCTTTTAATGAGACTTTGTTGTGTTGTGAGGGCCGGGCCAGGCCACTGGAGAGAGTGTTATGCGGTAGCGGTTGTTAGCTGTTGTTAAGGCGTTGGGAAATGTGACATATCTGATTGGACAAATGAGTTTTAAGTGGACAGCTTGTGGACATTCAGATAAGGACTGGTTGAGGTGCTTTGAGTTCTGGTTTGAGTGCTGCCTGCGAGGCTATTTTTAAACTATTAGCGATTTGCTTTACTGTTGGGGGCGCTGTGTGAACAGGCTTCCACAGCTGTGGTAATTTCATGTACTATAAGTGAACAAATGTCAGGGATATTAGACATGGGTCAAGGAATTAGGTAATTGTCTCGTGGGTTGTTGTCGCAGCATCAATTTAATTGAATAAATAAATCTGTTATAGGTTTGTCAGTGAATTAAAAGGATCCTGACTAAAAGTGAAGCATGGGGAAATGAATGAACAATAGTTCTTGAGTGTTTGTTAAATAGGAATTCTCTAGTCAGCGTTCCAAATAGTATTTTACATTACGTTATTTTTAGTCAATTGCAAAATAACATTGATGTTATGTTGTACTAATTTGGTGTATTTTACATCCTTCAAATATCTATTTATCAGTCCTACAGTGCTGTAAGACATGCCAATTTATTCTAATTATTTTTTGTAGATTAGACAATGTATTAATACAGTGACTTGGCTGCAGTAATTAAATGCTATTGTAGCTATAACTGTGACGATACTGTGGCATAATAATCCCAAGGTTATACATGCATAGCAAAGTAACATATCGAAATCATTCAAGCTGAAAATATCAATATGAATAGACACGTATTTTGTTTCAGAAATTTCAAGAATTCATGTTATTTTTCCAATGCATGTTCATCCAAATGTGATGATTTGTGAGGGTCTCAGTTCTCCTCTGGCTATTAATACTCATCACTTCAAATGTAGTGAGATGTATGCCCCATGAAGCAGCTATTTGAAATATCCCTCCTCTAGTTCCTTAGTCATTTATCTCTGTGTTTGTCCTCTCTACAGGGCTCAGGCGCAGTGAGAGCCTGTCTGACAAGCAGGTCAAGGAAGCCAAGTCTAAATGTAAGCGCATTGCTCTTCTTCTGAATGCAGCCGCGCCCAACCCCAACAACAAGGGGGTGTTGATGTTCAAAAAGCATCGGCAGAGGGCCAAGAAATACACGCTGGTCAGTTACGGCACCGGTGAGAGCGAGCCTGAGTACGAAGACGACGACGACGAAGACACTCACACTGTCGAGTTTACTCTTGTGGCCACCAGCGAGTCCGAACTAGACGAGGACTTCTTCACTGATGCCCAGAGTGGCGGGAAGGTGCTGACCTTTGACTGGGACAAGGGACTGCTCGATATCGAGCGCAAGCTCAACGACCCGGAAGAGATGGAGCGTCTGCCCGAGACGAAGGGTAAGGGTGCCGTGATGTTTGCCCAGCGCCGCGTGAGGATGGACGAAATAACCGCCGAGCACGAGGAGCTAAGGCGCCAAGGCATCCCTGTGGAGGGGGCCCAGGTGGACAAGCAGGCCTCCTACCAGCAGATGGAGGAACGCTCCTACATGCAGTCCAACACGGAAAGCCAGGCCTACATGGATGTGAACATGCACCAACAAAGTCAGCAGCAGTACCAGCAGTACTACGAGCAGCAGCAACAATACCAGCAGCAGCAACAGTACCAGCAACAATACCAGCAGCAGCAGCAACAGTACGAACAGCAGCAACAGCAGTATGAACAGCAGCAGCAGTACGAACAGCAGCAACTGCAGTACGAACAGCAGAAGCAGCAGTACGAACAGCAGCAGCAACAATATCAGCAGACACACATGTACCAACAGCAGCTCGAGTGCCATCAGC
This sequence comes from Plecoglossus altivelis, assembly GCA_036571765.1. Classification (NCBI taxonomy): domain Eukaryota; kingdom Metazoa; phylum Chordata; class Actinopteri; order Osmeriformes; family Plecoglossidae; genus Plecoglossus; species Plecoglossus altivelis. The sequence continues at coordinate 3,012,963 of BROE01000023.1, read as the reverse complement.
AGCAACAGCAGCACCACCAAATGCAGCAGTACTCGGCCACCATGAACGGTGTGGGACACCAGCAGGCCAACGATGCGCTGAACTCCCTCAGCAATCGCACTGCCAAACCCTTCTCGGCCCAAAATCTAGCACCTGCTCAGTATTCCCCCACAATGACAAACCAAGAGGGCCAGGGAGAGCAGATTGCTTCGCGTGACGAGCGCATTTCCGTGCCAGCCATTAAGACGGGGATCCTGCAGGAACCAAGGCGGAGGAACACAGTCAAGCCCATGTTCTCGTTCAAAGACACACCCAAGATGTCCCCCAACCCTGAGCTCTTGAACCTCCTAAACAGGAGTGATAAGAAGTTGGGTTTCGAGTCAGGCCCTGAAGAGGACTACCTTAGTTTGGGTGCTGAGGCATGCAACTTCCTCCAGTCCCCACGAGTCAAACACAAGACCCCTCCGCCAGTGGCTCCTAAGCCAGTTATTAACCCAATTTCACCACCTTGGTCTCCACAGCTTGAAGGAGCCAACTTTCCTCAGAATGCTGAAAATACTGCTGCCGCACCGGTTGTAAGCCTCACTGCAGATCCTACTCCTGCATTGGAACTCGAACCAGTTCTAGCACCTGTCGCAGAGTCTTCCTCCTCTCCTGCCCCACAAGAGGCTCCTCCTGATGTCCCTTCGCAGGAAGAAAACACAGAAAGTCCCCCTGAGCCTCAGGACCAGCAGCAGCCCCAGCAGGTATCAACATGGGAAGGAAACGGTCCCTCTTTACAGGCTCAGCATCTTTCCCAGCCTGAGCCTCAAGGGAGTTCCTGGGCTCCGGCCCAAACACAGCTTGCACAGAATCAGCCAACTGAGACTTCATGGAAGCCTGCTGAAGTGAAGCCTCAGGTCTCAGCTCCAAGTCAAGCCCCATCACAGCTCCCATGGGTGACACCTCAACCTCTGCAGCCACAATCCCAGCCTCAGTCAACCATGAATGCTTGGACACCAGCCCCAGTACCTCCAGCTCCAACACCTCTAGTCCAGCAACAAGTTCAGCAATCTTGGGCCCAATCTCAAGAGCAACCAAAGCCCCCACCACAACAACCATGGGCCCAGCCACAAGAACAGGCACAGACCCAACCCCAGGCCCCATGGGCCCAGCCACAAGAACAAACACAGACCCAACCACAGCCCCCATGGGCCCAGCCACAAGAACAAACACAGCCCCAACCCCAGCCCCCATGGGTCCAGCCTCAAGAACAAGCACAGCCCCAACCACAGCCTCCATGGGCCCAGCCACAAGAACAAGCACAGCCCCAACCACAGCCTCCATGGGCCCAGCCACAAGAACAAGCACAGCCTCAAATACAACCACCTTGGGCCCAACCGCAAGAACAAATCCAACAACAGCCCCAACCACCTTGGGCTCAGCCACAAGAACAAGCACAGCCACAAATACAGCCACCTTGGGCCCAGCCACAAGAACAAGTCCAACAACAGCCTCAACCGCCTTGGGTTCAGCAACCTCAAACAGAGCCCCAGCCACAACCCCCATGGGTTCAGCCACCACAAAACCCGGCTCCACAACAGGCCTGGAACCAGGCCCAGGCCCAGCCCCAACCCCAGCCACCTTGGGTGTCATCTCCTCAGCCTCAAATTAATGCGTGGCCCCAGAACCAGGCCCAACCACAGCCTCCTTGGGTTCAACCAGCCCAAATCCAACCTCCAACTCAGCATCCCACAATGAATGCATGGGCTCCAGCACCAACCCAGGCCCAGCCACAGCCACCCTGGGTTCAGCAACCACCAGAGCAACCACAAGCCACAGTCAGTGCCTGGGCCCCCAACCAGAATCAAGCGCATCCTCCGCCATCTTGGTCTCAACCACCTCAAACTCAGTCCCCACCACAGCCTAACTGGCAACAGGCTCCTCAACAGCCACCTATGAATGCATGGGGTCCTGCTCAGGCACAACCTCAGACACCCGGCTGGACCCCGCAACCCCAACAACCACCAGTAAATACCCAGGTGCCAATGGTTAATCACAGCATTGCTCAACCATCGCCCAAACCATGGAGTTCGCCACAGAGCGCTCCGCGTCAAATCACCCCTCCCCCACAGCGAACAATCTCTTACACCATAGCAGAAAGATCATCTTCGCCCATCAACCCCATGGCCAGCGTCTTAACACCCATAAGCGGAGGCTCGTCTTTCGAGATGCCAGCTGTCAAAGGAAAAGGAGCAGAGTTGTTCGCCAAGAGGCAGTCTCGTATGGAGAAGTTTGTCGTGGACAGTGAGACGGTGCAAGCAAACAAGGCAAGACCAGCTTCTCCAGCGTCATCCACACCAAGTTCATGGAAATATTCCCCCAATATCCGCGCACCTCCTCCACTGTCCTACAACCCCATTCAGTCCCCTTCGTATCCACCAGGCGCAATCAAGCAGCCACCTCCAGCAAGCCCCTCAGCCAAAGCTAAGAAGGGAAAGGGGAAGGATAAGCCTGCCCCCAAACCTCTTGCTGTCATAGATGTCATGAAGCATCAGCCCTATCAGCTTGACTCCTCCCTATTTACCTACGGTCCGGCAATGGAGGCCAAGCCCCCTGTGGCCAAACCTCCCCCTGCCCCTGCTCCTGCAGTTCAAAACCAGCCAATCAGATATGAGCAAGCTGTCCCTGTCCAGCCGGCTGGACCAATGAATGCCCCGTATACCCAGCAGCCCCAGCCCCCTCAGCAGCCCTATGGCATGGCCCCTCAACCTCCCATGCTAGGTGGCCAATTTCACCAAGCTCCTCCTAACGCCTACCCACCAGTTTCTAATAATCCCTATCAGCAACCAGTCGGCAACCCATACCAGCAGGCATATTATCAGCAAAGTCCTCCGGCTGCTTTCCAAGCCCAAGGTCCAAACTCTCCCTACCAACAGCTCCCACAAGCTCCATACCAATCGGCCCATAGCCCTCCATACCAACCAACACATAGCCCTCCCTACCAGTCTCCCCCAAACCCTCCCTACCAATCTGCTAACAGCCCCACTTACCAGGTACCTCCCTCGGCACCCTATAAGGGACCTCCGCCCAGCACCTATGTGGTTCCTAGTTTCCCCATAGCTGCAAGGCCTGAATCTGCCTCAGGGAGCAGTGTTGCAGCAGCTCCAAAACCCAGATTCACAGCTAAAAAAAGCTCCGCCCAAGTGTGGAGGCCAGGAGCACCAGTCCAGAAAGAATGATTTGGACACAGTATCACTGAGTGCCTCTCTGCTTGAAACAACATGAATTGAGATGTTTTTAAAACAAGATGTGCACTATTTATTTTTTCAAAATCTTGCAAAATTTTATATTGTATACATATTTAATTCATGAAATAATAAAAAACCTCTAGTAGGGTAGGAGTTGAAAATCCAAGTTCTATAAAATATTGTCCATCTGCTGTGCACTTGCTCTTGATAGCCAAAATATCCGGCTTTTTCAACTCTGAAATTACTAATAATTTAAACAATTTATACAACATAATACACATTGACTTATTAAGTGACATTGGTGAGTATCAGTGAAAGAACATCAGAATGTGTGGCAGAGAAAAGCTAGGTAGAAGTCAAAGCAAGGAAAAGAAAGTTTAAATATGTGATAAGAGGAGAATAAACAGAAACACTAATAGGTCAGATAGAGAAGAGAGAAAAGACAAAATATTACAAAGATTAGCAGCATCTAAGCAGCTATCCTAAGTTTTGAGTCATTGTAAGGTGTTTTGGAGACAGTTTGTATGATTGCTAGGGAAATTCAGTTGTGAAACTGTACATTCAAGGGCAGGTTTTACAACTCTGCCGGTCGATGTTATTTTAATATTTGTTTTGATATATTTATGTTTTTATGTATGTTGAAATCGGATGGAAATAGCCTATAAGATGGCAGATGATACACTGAGAAACACTGAGAAATCATGAATCACATCCTCATGATATTTAGACAATACAGCATAAATATTTGTAATGTATTTTTCTATGTAAGTGCACATAGTGAATATATGTTTGCTAGGGTCCTATATCTTGAAGATGGGAATGTACTTGGACACACGTAATCCTTTAGACTAGAATGTAGATCTTGTCCGATTTCCATGTCTTCCAATGACCCTACTTGAATGGTTTGGTTTTATTTTTAAACTTTTTACCAGCTGTTGCATCATGTTCAGTCCCCAAATATAAACCCTACCATGTCACAGGCTGTGTGCGTCTTAGAGAGCGCTAAAGTATTGCAAGTATCCATAGGCTTGTACTGCCTAGAGTATGTTCTTTCTCACTGGCAATGGCCAATTTTTCTTTTCTCTGAATAATCCTTTTGGTCATTTTCCTGGTTTCATCTTCACATCTCTATCTATAGGTTTTTTTCTTTCTACTTTCCTTTTACTTGCTACCAAAACAAGTTTTAGACAACATTCAGTACTAGGATTCAGTGAAGTTAATGAAAAGGAATGGGCTATTTTGTTTAGGTGTATCGTTACTGGCGTGCTTTCCTTCTCATGTTACATCTTTTCATTTTCTTTTGTGTGTTCTCTTCCGTAGTGCACTTTCTGTATGTTTCACCTCAGTACCATTAAAATGTCTTGTATCTCTGGCCTTCCTTGGTTCACTTCTGCATGCTCTTTGGATGAACATTCTCTCTCTTACTTTTCAATCTTCCCTGATTTCTTCATTCCTGGCGGCAGATTTCTAGAGCTTTCGGTGCTTCTTCGGCGACTACTCTGTCTAGTTTACGGTATCGTCACAGTACAGTACAACATACTATGACTGTGGAGTTTTAAACACGGACACTTAAATCTACAGATGACATCAACATTTAAGGATGTTGATTAAACATGAAAAATAACGACTTCGCAGGAATGCATATTTACTGTACTGATCTATGTTGAGCATCACACCCAGCTTAACAGCTGTGGATTAGCAGTTAGCAGTTTTTTACGCGAATCTATCAGTAGAGTTGAGGCACATTTCCCGTCAACTTACTATAATAGACAAACTTGTACAGAAAACCTTAAACATTGAATTGGAACTTGAATAAGCAATGAGGGAGGTGAAAGCTGACCTAAATCCTTATCAATGTAGCATGTGGAATAAGAGACTTTTTATAGAGTCTGGCAGTTTTTGATACCATTAGGTGCCCACAGTGGGCAAGAGCAGTAAGCTATATTGGGAGTAATTTGATCTGTTCAATGACCTGCCCAGAGTGGCACTGTCCCAATGGTCACACCTGCTCCATAATCTCATGTGGATTTTTTTTTTTTTTTGATTCACGTTAAGGGTTCTTTATTTATATGCGCATACATGTCTTCCCAAGATCGACAGAGACACAAATGCTGTCAGAAGTGGAATTATGAATGCCGAGACTGACAGCATTTTGACATTTGAGAAAATATTGAGTTTTATTGATGTGCTAATTTATATGCCAAAAAAATCATGGAAAGGTTAAAGATACATTTGACAAAAAATGGAAGGGGGAGAAGAGCACATTTGTAACTAACGCATGTTCCGTTGTCATGTCAACGCCATCCCTTATCTCCACTTTTCATGAGTCCACTGCAGCAGATGTGACACGCGGGTTGAGCTTTCAGTCCATGCTGTCACAGAGATCAAGGTCCAAGATACAAAGCAATGAAATCCTTCTCCCCAAAATTGTGGCTATGGCGTTATGGAAAGGCTAGGTGGCAGTGGTGTCTATAATATTGCACCAGTGATACAGTAGAGCCAGATTATATGGTCACAATTTAAATTTGACCTTTCGCTCCAGACATACGTCTACAATGTCATGGTTGAGGCATAAACAGCCCAGGCTTCCTGCCCTCCCTGTTAGATGAAACGGATGGTTGGGTCTATTTTAAGCAGGATGCTCAGGGATTGAAAGGTATAAATCTAGATAATCTCGACCCATAACACTGATGCACCGTATGCATACTTGCTCAAACATCTGTCCCGCACACAGAGAATACACACAAAATGCACGCCATCTGGACTAGCCAGCCAGTCACACAGCCTTGTGGGATACAGCGGCTGCTCAGGGCCTTTTTCACATCCCCCCGTGTTCAAACCTCGCAGCAGTCAGAGACAGAAGAAAGATGATCGTCTGGAATGCAGAAAAATATGATGGACACAATAATGAGCTTTTTACAGGAAGGTGAAATCTCATTCTTCAGACGATCACACATTTACTTCCCCATTACTAAGCAAACCAAAACAGGGCAGTCGAGGGCAGTATGCAATTAAAATACACGCACAAATCCTATTTCATGAAAGGAAACGGAGCCACTTATTTAATTATCATCCTAAACAAGCACATCTAGTTAAACAAACAACAAAAAACAACTGTCTGTCAACAAATGCATCCTAACTGCCATGTCTTTGCTTCTACTCCTGCCTGTGTCCTGTCCTTTCTGTCGCCACTATTCGTAGTTCTTACAACTTTGCACCAGATGATGGCAGCATTTTCCTTCCTTCCTGTCTGCGTAAACCACCTGTAATGACATGAGAGACATTGCCAGCATGGCCCTCTCCACGCGTGTCTCATTCTCCTTTTCCCGGCATCCTAATGGGAGCTTAAAATGGCCTGGTCTTTGATTCATGGAGGAGACGAGATAAAGGCTCTTGAGGGAGATTTGCAGACTCATTGAGATACCTTGAAAGTGTTGCTGGTAATCCACAAAGCCAGGCCAGATCCAATTTAAACGAGCTGAACGTGGCTTTCTTTGGAAAGTCACTCTCCTAAGCCAATTGTTCTAAGAAATTGAAGGCCAAGCTGAGTGTTTAGTGCAGTGTCAGGACATATGTTGAAGTGTAGTCTTGAGTGGGCATTATGTATCAAGTCGTGCAATTTGATTACGGCGGAACTTTCTCCCTTGATATTGCATTCTGAGCACGGCTCTTTATCACTTGTGCTTTGAACTTTTGCAGATAAACATGTAGGCTACACAATTTTTTGATGCTGCGTTCTCTTAAAAGGCAGCACGCGTGATTTTCAGTGCAAAATATTGTAAAGACACCATGGGCCTAAACAACATTATGGGACCATTTCAAATAAGTGGAGTCGGTAGTTAAATATAATTGCAGTTGCTGGTGAAAAGCCTACTGGATGTGGTGATGGTTGTGCAGTTGACTCGTGTTGCTTTAAGCAACTTTAATCATCCGCTCAAGTTCAACTCTGTATTTGTTTCTGTTGGAAGGATATTGAGGAGAAGATAAACATGTCTGAAATGCATTTCTTTTTCCCCAGTGTCTTGGCAGAAGCTACTCTCTCTCGCCACCCGCCAGAGTCCCACTGCTGGGCCTTCGGTCAGGATCTGCCTCCCCCTCGCCCAAACCTCCATCTCAGGCCACTGTTGCTGCCTTGGGGAGGCAGACGTCCTGGCTAACCATGGGCCACAAGCCCCCAACCCCCTGGGAAGCCGCCTCACGCCACCCCCTTGGCCTGGTGGACGAAGCTTTCGCTTTCCAGAACCTCCAGCAGGCCATAGCCTCCAACGTTCGCTCTGCCGCTCAAAGGAAACTCCTGCCTGAGCCCCCTGCCGAGTGGAAGGCCAGGGTGTCCTCTCAACCCGCTCCCAAAACGCAGTCCTCTTGGAACCAGAGCTGGAGCAAAGCCCCGCTGTGTCCGTTCCTGTCCCCGACAAAGAGCACCGCCTCTGCCCCCGCTGGCCCTGCTGGCTTCCGATCCCTGTCCAGGCAGTGGTTGCCACAGAGGTCAGTGACGGAGACCAACATCAGGGCGTCAGGGAGCAGGCCAGAGTACAGGAGCCCACTGGGGCAGGTGAGCTACAAAGCCACTTACAACACCACCAGCCACACCTGGAGGAGGTGAAGGCAACACAACCATCCAAACCAAGAACTCAGAGGAGAGAAGCGTTAAAGAATGTTTGAATGTTGGTGAGGGAGAGAATATTTCTCGATAGGAAGAAAATGGTGTTTGTAGATGTTGAAAGATGGTACAGAAGTAGATCGACATATACTGAAAGAAAGTCCAAATGGGTCTGTGTCCATTTTTGTACCGTGTATGGAAAGATGTTTACTGTTCTTTCAACAGTGTACTTAGATACCATGAAGGTGGTTAGGGGGTTATGTAATTATGTAGAAGGCTAAGGCATGTGTTATTATGATGGTGATATCCACCTTGTCGTGAAGGTCGATGTGAAAGGGTCAAATTAATTTGATATGGTTAACAGTTCCTTCACTATCCATAGTGGAAGTATTTAGCATGTTGCCTGTTTGGTGTTTCAGCACTATTTTACACTACAGTCTATTTCTTTTTTTCCTCATCCCAAATCATTCCTAAATCTGCAAATGGAACAAAACTAAATGACTCTTAATGCTTTACTTCACGAAAATGCTTTACTTCAAGAAAATAATATGTGGAGAGTCAACGCATTAGTTAGAGTAGTCTCACTTTCGTGTTAGAGGACGGGCAACAGCACACTGAACTTGAGGAAGTTTGAAGTAGACTTCAAACGGGTCCACAATAGACGGGAACCTTAAATAGCGATATCCATTACTCATTTAGGTCAGGCAGGCTGTTTTGTAAGCTCCACTTTAAAAGATTGATTCCTTCTTTTGCTGTGTGTCTCTTCACTCGCCACGTGAAGGTGTGGCAGAGAGAGAGGTGTGTGATAGATTAACGGATGGAGGATAGTGGCCTCCAACATAAAATACAGTGGCAGTCTCCTGCCACCATATCAACCGCTGGGGAAAAATGACCAGCACTTACATAACCCAGTTGACACAATGCATATGAGAGAGTGAAGGATGTACGTATTTGACCGAAGTAGACTTAGATAGATTACTCTGATCCTGCCTTCACTTGTTTCCGGTGAGAGAGAAGAGCTCCTATAGCGTTTATTGTACCTATTTGAAGTGTACGCATATAGTGGTGGGTGAACAGTTGATTTGTTATCATCTACAGTCATTAAGACATGATTTCTTTTGTAAGAATTGATGAGATTTATTCACACTGTTGTAATTGTACTTTTACACAGTAGTCTATGGTAGTGGAGGTGAACTATCACTGCTAGTTTTTTTTTCCAGTTTCATAAATGCCTGCATTCCATACCAACTGCTTAGAATTTGATCTGATGTGTATTTACCAACACTTGAATTTTGAGAAAGTGCTTTTGAGTTGGTTGTTGTTTAACACGTTAGAACCCTTCCTAACAGAATCCAATAAAAGCCTTTGAAGAATGAAGGTGTGCTGTACGTCTGTCCATAGTGTGTCCCTGCATGCGTCATCGCCCCCTCATATACCCTCCTCTCTCTGTTGGCCTCCCTCCCGCTCTCATCCCATGGACTCGCATGCTGTCTCACCCCCGAGGGTCACATGCTCTGTTGCCAGTCGAGGGCAGGGGGTTTGTGGGGACTTGTTGCCATGGCATGGCAGACAGTTACACAACTGCAGTAGGCCCATGGGTTGCTAGCTTCAGGGAGGAGGATGTAACAAAACAAGAGGGCAGGCCACTTCCCTGCTGTCTGATAACATCAATACTACAGAGAACATGGTGTCACATCCATTAGTATGTGAGAGGAAACCAGGAATCTAACATCTGAATTCTGGCCACCGAGTCAGCTGGTAGAGTAGAGGATCTAGGAAGCAGGTGGTAGGCTTGTAGCAGCCCTGTCAGAGCCCTGGCCTAACCTTGGCAAATCAACACAGTAGGCTTTACGAGAGAGAGAGACTGAGAGAGAGAGAAGGAGAGAGAGAGAGAGAAGGAGAGAGAGAGAGAGAGAGAGAGAGAGGGAGAGAGAGAGGGAGAGATAGAGAGAGGGAGAGAGAGAGAAGGAGAGAGAGAAAGAAACTGAAGAGGGGGGTTCAGGGGGGCAGGCTTGACCTCTATATTTAGTTACCCCCAAATCTTGTGAACTACCAACCAATGACAACAAACTGACACCCCACACTGCCCCACCAATCCGGTCCCTCTGTCAACCAGCCAACCAGTAATTAACCTCCCACCCCAATCCCAACCAACCAATCCAGTCCCTCTTTCTCCAAACCAGCCGCCCAGCCAGTCAGTCCCTCCCCCCACCCCCAGCGACCACCACCTTGCCCCACCCACCCGTGGCCAGCCCCAGAGCTGGGCAGTGTGCAGTGACCTGTGCAGGTCGTTACCGAGGCTGACTTCCGTGCCTTAGGCCTTGTTTCTGTTGGGGACCCAAACACAGCAACCTGAGATCCCCACCCCCCGCCCTTGGAGAGACCTTACACAGGTAAGGGGGCCACTTGTGGTGGGAAACCCAAAGTAACCTGTCCTGGAGGTTGTCAGTGCTCCGGTGAACAAGATGGGGCAGCTCCTATCTGTGTTACTACCAGTCCTGCTGTTTGCCTGTGGTTGCACCCTTCTAAATGTGTGTTCACGTACTGCTTGCTTTAACTCCTGAGAATAATGTGTTTTCATTGCAGATGACCTGATTGGTCTCTACACAAAAGTTACAATTTATTTTCAATACATGGAGACGTGAGACCTAATAATAGTTGTTTACAGTACAACTTGGATCTACTCATCAGACAATTTATATGAATTCATCGTGGACATAGCCACCTCACATCCACCTTACTAACGCCAACGGTTTTTGATGTTACTTATTACTCATTTATCTGTTCATTTCTATGTTAAAACGGGACAACGCGAGGGTACTGTACATTTCGGCAGGGCAGTATGTACAGTACAGTATGGTTGTTTACTAATAGCTCAACTCATGTTCTTAACTGCCTCACCTGCTCCTCCAGACATGCTGTAACCCTTTCTGAACTTCTGCTCTAGCAGACGTCCGCGGTCATTTCAGCGGTATTGATTCAGCGTCCTCTCAGGCGAGCAAGGTGCCATGTCTGAAGAGCACGCGCTTGGTGTTTAACGGCCCCGGGTTATTTAAAGGGATGTGCTAACTTTGCCCTTTTCACTGCCCTAATAAATTCTACCTGTTCGTGTGCACACGGCAGGTTAGTGTAATGTTGGGCCGATCGATGGCGGTACAAACAGCTTGTGCTGTCTGCTCTGTCATGCTGATAGGTGCGCTGGCGTGGCCCGTGACTTGGGCGTTCAATGTGCTAGGACTCTCTGATCCCCAGAGGCAGCCATGGCACAGTAGGTGTGGGGTTTGATTGGTGTGCTGTTGTAACCTTTGACTCTGGCGCGCTGTGGCTCTGTCCTCCATTGGCAGTCATGTCACAGTTCTCTACCATGACGACGAGAGAGAGGCAGATGCAGGCGGCGGCGATCTGCAGGGAGATCCAGGGCTCTGAAGGTATCACATGATATCCCTCATATCCCTCTTACTTCCTTGTTTCCTCTCATCTATCCTGCTCTCGTCCCCTCTCTCTCTCTCTCTCTCTCTCTCTCTCTCTCTCTCTCTCTCTCTCTCTCTCTCTCTCTGATGGGCTCTTCATCATGTCTCATGCTAACATCAGCTCACTATGTGCATTCCTCATTTTCTCTTAATTCCTCATATTCCTCCACGCACTCTTTCTCTTTCTTTCTTTTCAGCTCTCTCTTTCTTTGCTTGCTCAACCTTTGCTTTCTCTCTGTTCCATCTGTGCTGATATCTGTGTTAAAGTTTGTGCTCATTCATGTGAGTTGTTACTTGAAGTATCCTGGACAACAGTGCAAATCTAGACACATGCTTAATCATAGTTTCTGCATTCCTAAACAGGTGTCCACATACCAGTACACACACACACACCAATTACAAATGACTTTGTGAGAGACGATATCGTTTCACCAACAGCTTCCAAGTAGCCAAACCACACCCCTCTACGGCCTTCTCTATAAATAAGTTAATGAGACGTTTTATTGGCCAAAGAAACTAATCCCTTTGTCGTTGTCCTTTGAACGCTCTATTTCGGGGGTGCGGACAACTGCAGGGCTTGCTCAGTCAGGGCTGTCTGAGGGCCAGTGACAGCTGTAGGATTCTCTGGCAGGCTCACTTCTCTCTCTTTGATAGTGGCAAAGAAATCTCCGCAATCAGCATGCATTAGCTAGCATGCTGTGCTAACCACAGACAGGGGCCCAACATGAGCGGTTGACATGAAAATATGACTTATCGTTGATCATGTTTGACAGCAAGAAGGAGTCAGCAAGACAGGAGCTATTCGGGGCTCTGGTTCGCCAATAGATTATTGGCGAAACGTAATTAGCCTTTGTGTGCTGCAGGCCTGTATGTACAAACATTGTCAACACAATGGGAAGATTTTGTTTGAGTAATCAAATTATTTTACATTATATTATAATGATATTTATAGGTAACTACAAGAGATGATGTGCTCATAGCTCAGAAAACTGTCAACACAACAAATTGGTATTGACAATATGTACTGCAACATGCAAAATTAAGCTTACACAAAAAGCCACAGCCACGTGCCCGTTCACACACACACACACACACACACACACACAAAACACACTGTTTTCACACCTGGAGTGTGTGTGTTTCCTAGATGCAGAGATGGATCTCGGGAAGAAGGTGAGCGCTCCTAAAGAGATCATGCTGGAAGAGCTGTCGCTGTCCTCCAACCGGGGCTCCCGCCTCTTCAAGATGCGCCAGAGACGCTCGGAGAAATACACCTTCGAGAGCATCCAGAACCAAACCAACACACACATCAACGTGAGCGGACAGCCTGGGTTTCAGTGGGTCCTGTTAAACTCAGGGACTTTGATTCAACCAAGCCACCCTCCCCCCCCCCACACCCCCTCCACCCCCCTACAGTCATAGAGTGGCTCAATAAAGAGATGGCGCAGGGAGTGGAGTCGTGCTTTATCGATCCCTTGGAGTTAATCAATTTCGTATTTCATTTTGAGGAGAATCCGGTGTAACCTTAAGAGACATCTGGATTCGCAAGATCATGACCAAGCTATAATCTGTTTTTCCAAGTCATCTGTTTGAACCACAGTGGTTCGGACCAATCAGTGGCTATGAAGAACTACTGGCTGGTGTGATTAAAGGTAAATGGTTCATCCGGCGGGTCAGGTTAAATCCAGACACCCACCATCTTCCAGCCTACACACACATTCTCACATGAACAAACAATACTTTTTCCATTGATTTCTGGCATCTGGTGCGCAGACATCCAGTATCATCAATCAGCTTGCCAGAGTGAGTCTGTAGAGTTCATAACCTGTTCTTCCTGAATGAGGAACCTGCTCCAGTCAGCCCCAGCAGTACAAGGCTCCACAGACCTATCTCAGAACAGCTCTTTGTGCCATTGTGTAGGGGAAGATATCACACGCTAAACATCCCACAAAGTACTTGAGTCAAAACGCTTCTTGATTTACTGGAAACTACAAGCGTTTCTTGAGAGGGGGAAGAGGGGGGGAGGGCTTGGGCAGGTGCGGTATTTGGATTATGAGTTCCAAGAAGCCTTGTGTACAAGGCCTCTCAAACGCCTCTCATCCTGTGGCCGTGGAACAACGTTCCTGTGGGGAGCTCTTCTCTAATTCCACTCGACTCTGGAGGCCTGGGAGCGCGGCCACACATGGACCCAGTCATGAAGGGGATTTACTCTAATTGAAAACAACTTAGTGGCAGTGATGTTCTGATCTCCCTGCTTTCTCAGGTCTTATCGATGCATTGATGTGGGTCATTTACAGCCCTTAATTTCATTGTATTGATGGGAAATGCCTTCTCTCTGCACAGCGGGTCACTTTGTTTACCCCTCAGGGCAAATGGGGAATGTTAGTCCAAGTTGACAACATTTCCTGAGGAAGTTGAGGGGTAAATCATTTCAAATATGACTGAGGAGATGAAAGCGTGCCATTATGGACAGATTAAATACAAGGCCAGACGACCAGAAGAAGCCTAGTCATGTTCAAGCTCCTGATAAGAGAGGCAGCTCATGGTCTCCCATTTATTTACTCTTTATTACCCCCAATGTATTATTTTACCAACACCATGGCTCATAGTATTCCTGCACTATCCCATCAGCTTTCATTGTAAGAATGCTGCATCCATAGATATTTGTTGTGCGAGCTCCACGGACATTCAGATGATACGAGAGACGATGAATGGAGCTAACCACATTTTCTGTCTTTCCCTTTATTTTTGTGTCGCCGTCAGAATGGAGTTACTCTGCAGGTAGAAAGTCAGGAAACAACGGAAAACACAGATGGAGAGGATCACCTGGATGTCAAGCCACCAACCACGCCTCCGAACACGCCTGACCAGAGAACCCAGGCGAACCCAGACAGCATCGCCCCTGGTGAGTAATATGGGCGGGTGTGTGGGCGACAAGCCTAGAGCCACAAAGTAGGCAAGAAAATTCCAGTTAGGAAAAATACTGGAAACATAAGTATAAATACCAAACAGCAGTAAAAACATGGAGTCTAAACTTAGAGCACTCCATAATAATGGCAGACAATAAACAGTTTAGCCAGTCACATAAAGAGTCAATTCATCAGCCAAGTCAACCAATATTTTTCTGATGCCTATTTTTTCCTGAAACCCCAAAAACGATGAAATCCAAAATAAACCATTTACAGCCTGTCAGACCACGGACCCAGTGACTGGGTGGTTTGATCCTTGATCCTGGTCCTGGTGGACGTAATAAGAGAGGGCTTTTGCTCAGTCAGAGAGATTGTGTCTTCATTGTTTTGACATTTTTGAAATTCTACCACATGTTCTGCACAGAGGGGCAAATTCATTTCATGTGGGGAAAGATGTTATCCTTGTGCAGAATCTCTTGGCCCTTGGAGGAATTTGTCTTCTTCCCTCTCCCTTTCTCCCTTGTCATCTTCCTCACTCTCCCTCCCTCCTTGACCCTTTCCTCCAGTTGTAGTTTCTTGTTTTGTAGATACAGTTTATCATGTAGTAATAGCTGAGGTGTGCCCACAGGAAGCAGGAATAGTATTTCCTGTGTGCCCCTCTGTGTCTGATACCATCGAGACCAGCTTAGAAACCCAGATCACACTCTCCCTCAATACTGCCCAGTCGGCAGAATCACATAGCCCCTATTACACGATGAGCGCATGGAAGCAGTATGCCTTGCTATTCCTGGGACTTACGACTACCCCAGACCTTGAGAGGGAGTCAGTGGAGATGGCAAGATGCAGTCAAAAATTGGGGCAGAGGGTATTGGGTATCAAATGTGTAATGGCTCTTGGAATAGCTCCGGAAGGGCCCCAGGTGTTCAGCTTGGTGTCAGTCTTTTGTCTCTCTCCAGTTCGGTTTCCTGTAAGCGAGGGTTTCTGCAGTTCAGGCACCCGATTGATCTGAACTAAACACCCGATTGTAAAATGTCACAGTTAGAATGGATTGGGACTCTCTCTTTCTTCCTCTCTGTCTTTCTCTTTCTGCGTGTGTGTGTCTCTCTCTCACATACACACTCATCTTATCTCTGCCTGGGGTACAACACATGCCACCAGAATTGTCCTTTATTTATCAAACTCTGACTGCGTGGCTGTCACAACACATTCTCTGCATTTTAAGCGTTTGAATCATCAGCCAGGCAGAAGCATTCCATGTACTACTATAATCTTGTACATGGGGGAAAAAATAAAAATAAATAATGACACAACCCCCCCCCTCCCCTCGCTCTCTCGGCCCTAAGGCCAGCATTTTGGTCTTTCCCCATGTCCTCTGTGAGGCAAAATACAAACTCCGGAGGATTGTTCATTGTCAAAGGGTTAGATGTGACACGCTGGTTGTTACATAACGCTGTGTGTTGGCCTGCCCCCCTCCCACGGGCAAAGCGCGCCAGCTTTCAAGTTTAGTTCATTGGCTGGCCCCCTAACCCCTCACCCGTTCCTCCTTCACCTAACACACAAACAACGTGTTTATTATTATTATTATAACATTCTCTATACTTATATCCGTTTGTCCCACTGCCAGTGCTTCTAGATTCCTAAAGGTCTATCTGTTGAAACTGTGAAGTTTAAAGATTTAAGTCAGCAAATGCTTTTGTCGACAGCAACGCACACCAAAACTGTCAAGGAACATCCCTGACTTCCCTTATTTGGGCTTCTTTCAGGCTACGGGGCTCCTCTGAAAGATGTTCCCCCAGAGAAATTCAACAGCACGGCGGTCCCCAAGTCCTACCACTCCCCCTGGGACCAAGCCATCATTAGCGACCCTGCCCTGGCAGACACCATCATCACAGGCATGCCAGAGCCCAAGCCTCAGCCAGACGCTCCAAGCTACAAGAGCTTTAATAGGTAAGAGACCGAGATTTTAACACACACACACACTCACAAGCACATTCACGACAAGGACTTTCCCTTCTCTAAGTCGGAATACCTGATCAGTATTTAAGGTGTTTGTCCAACAAAATAGAGTCCATGAATACTTGCCGTGTAATGTTAGCTCTGTCAATCCAACACCTCCAGGGTAGCTACCCCCTTTGGTGGCTTCAACAAGAGCCCCAAACCTGCCACCATCAGGGCACCTGAGGTGGAGAGCAGCCCTGCAGCAGCCTTCCCGGAGTACGCAGAGCTTCTGGGAGATGCTGGGGGAAGCGCCCACCTTCGGCCCACCTTCAACAGGACGGCCCTGGGCTGGGAGGGGACAGGAGCCCCCCTCCTATTCCCCACGGGGTCCCTGGACCCCATGTTTATCCCAGAGTCCGATGATCTTTGAAATTGTGTGTGCGTTCACGTGCTGCCGGTTTTAGAGCCAGCCACCCTTGTACCATGGTGTTAAGAGGGACAGAGAGAGAGACAAAGAGAGGAAGACAGGCAGAAAGAGAGAAAAAGGGGACGAAGAGATACAGAGGGAGGGAGATACTAATGGACTGAGATAGAATAGAAAGGATATTAGTTAGATTACGACTGTGCACAGTGTTTTCTCGCTTGTCTGTTGAAGACTCTGAGGTCCTCCTCTGAAGTCAAAACATATGCAACAGCTTGCGAACACTACCTACTTACAAATACAGTATAAAATAGCACTGTATGCTGTCAAATGTTGTGTATAAGAAGGATGATGATGATGAAGAAGGATGCCATAAACGTGTTTGTATTAGTCATTTATAAGCTAAATAAAACAGTGTAAAACACAAATGTCTTCCTTCAGTTTTCCCTGAGTGAGGCTGTGATGCAGCCCTTACAGTGTTTCCCATGATTGATGGCGGCATGAATCTGGTTAACATGTTCCCCTACGACTGAGCGCTGCCTGAACGCACTGTGACGTTCAGAGTGTCCCTGCTCTGTCTGTCCTGGGGGGGCTGAAGGGCAGCACACCTGTGGTCTACCTTGGTACAGTACGTGAACCCATCACTGCAGAGAGTTACGCACACGTGACACGCCTCAAGGTTGTGCTGCCCAGGCTGACAAATCATATCTGCTTCACTAACACCAGCCACATGACTGATGTGTCTGCCGTCGTGTCTACGCCATGTCACCCAGAGGAGCGTGAGCTTTGTGCGTCTGTGAGCTCCGCCACAGAGCCCAGTTTTACGAGATTGCGGACGATCTGTAGTATTCTGCCGAGGAGGAAGTAAATAATGTGACTTCAGTTGGTGACAGGCTATCAAGTCTAGCCTGCTTGTCTGTGTGTAAGAAACACAGCACAAGTGCAACCAAAAGCGTGAAGTAACTTAACGAGTGGGCATGAACATGTGAGGGAGTCTGCTCATGCGAGAGATGTGACCACAAAGGCCAGATGAAGAGAACAAGAAGTTTGCCTGACCTGTCAATCACTACAGCAGCTTGCGGAGGGTTGAAGGGCTGATGCCAAGCGTAAAATACAACAGATGTGGACTGGCTGGCAGGTGAGTGGAACAGCTTCACACATCCTGTTTCTCTGGCTGCTTTTCCTCCCTGTTGACAACTTATTACACACAAGGCCACATATCCTGAACAGAAAGCCGCACAGACATGTTGGGAAAAACTGATAAGAAGCTCGAAATGAGCTGCCTGTCCGTCGCCAGCTCATTTAGGAAATCCCTAACACTAGTCAGTAGATTTATATGCCGTTTTGTTTACTTAAAAATAACATAATGCAAGAAATTCCAAAAATGTGCTGCAATACCTCTGGAGCTCCTCGCGAGACAGGAAATGCTTGTCATGTGTACCATGTCCAGCCCATTGCTCCTTAGCCGTGTGGTGTGCCAGCCTCAGCAACCCCTCCCCTTGGCTGTACTATTGAATTCCTCTCCATTAGCCTGGACGTGCAGTGGACCATACAGCACCCCCCCACCCCACACCACTTGCATCCAAGATGCTGCCAAGTCTCTGGCTCTATCCAGTCCTGTTTATCAAACCCTGCCTGAACTCCCTTTGAACTCGTTTTGCACCCGGTTTCAAAAAGCAGGAAGGGGTAATATTATTGGTGGAGTGGTCGAGCGGTGGTTTGGTCGTTCTTTTATCTCCACCTGCTGTTCCCTCCTGAGTGTGTGTCTTGGCATGAGACGGACCTGCGAGGAGCTTGGCAGGCCCACGGGTCTGGAGATGGAGGGAAGTGTCCGGAAGGGTCAACACGTCCTGTACTGCAACTCCTGAACAAACTATAGTGTTGGACAAAAGCCCCACAAAACAGATATACATCTTCTATTGCGCATGAACAACATACTTATTCAACATACTTTTTCTTGGGGCGTTGCAGGGCAGGGCTGTTTTATTTCATGTGATAAAGTCCGGTTAACAAAGCAGGGATATGAGGCAGACTTTGGGAGTGTGTACCCTATCATGAGCACCTCGTTGCTTCCAAGGCTGAGTACTGTAAATCCAGAATACTGTGAAAACAGCAGGGTGCAAGTGGGGTTTCTAAGCTTCCAAGATACAGACCAACCACACAGATCTAAAACTAGATATATCCGATTGTAAACTGTATTTCCAGAGAGAAATTTAGCAAGGTTATTGCCATTTTCGTTCCAGTTCTAGGATTGGTCTGGGAAAGTGCCCACACGACAGCTCCCAAAGCCAACTAATTGGCTGCTGGAGTTGTGGATTTTCGAGTCATGACCAAGCGCCAGAGTCTTCTGGGTTTCAAACTGCCCTCACAGCAATGACAATGTCCAGCTGACACGTCCAAACGAACAACACAAAACACACTCAGGCTTATTGATGTTTCCTCTGGGGCGCGCCTCAGGCGTTTTCACGGGTCTTGTTGACGCAGTGCCTTGAAAGACAAGATGTAGGCACCTGGGGGTGCAGCTAGAGGGTGGTGTTCTGAAGGCTAACAAGTGCTCATCAGCGTGTGTATTTGAGGAAGTGCCTCTGCAGAAGGTCATTATGCAGGATACTGTTTGTCTGGGGGCAAGGCGTGCAAGCGGCACTGTTTTCAAACTGCTTACGCACAAAAGGCTTGAAAATGTGTCAACTGTCACTGCAACCACGGTCTCCAGTCCCATTGTTTCATGACATTTGACCTCCACTAGACTTCATAAATAATTTATAATCGTAGGATGAATGTTGGCTTGTCAACAACATGAAGGTTAGTTCCTCCCACATAACATTTCACTCATGGACAAAAGACCAGCCGATGGAAAAATGATGGATAAGTAGACGAACATAGCAGGTGAATGAGCTCACTGACAGCCCAGTGGAACACACCTACGAAGAGCCAAAAAACTTGTATAAATGAGTTTGTATTTGGTTACAGTTAGGGTTGGTAGTAGAAGGTAGGGGTGAAAGGTCACACCAGGCTAAACGTTGTTTGCGATGTTTCTGAGTTTGACTCTTCAACCTTTCAATCAAACAGGCTGAACACAGGCCTCAACACAGCTTTAGGAGAAGGTCCCAGGGTGTGACTGTCGCCCCCAGTCTACAATAGACAGGCCAGCATGAGCCATCCCCCACGGCTCACTCTCTCCATCACTACTAATTACCGGCTTGCTGCCACATTCCAACTGCCTCATTTGTGCTGTACTCGAGAGACTTCTGCAGAAGAATACACTGGACTAATTACATAAGTTCCCTATTAATATATTTTTAAAAACTATTCGAGCAAAACGCACTTCACTGAAATAGTTTCAAATGACAGGTTTTTTGAAAGTAGTTACACAGTAACTGCAGTGAGGAATGACAGGAAATCTAGGGAGAGAGAGAGAAGAAAGAGGAGAGAAGAGAGAGAGAGAGAGAGAGAAGAGAGACAGAGAGACAGAGGACAAGAGAGAGAGAGAGGGGGGGGGGGAACATCCAGAGAATGGTCTGAGTTGGATTTAGCCCCAGCGGTAAGGCACCAGGTCTATTTGACATGCGCATTTGATCAGTGAGCAACCGGACTGCCTCAGGTAGTTTGATTTGACTAAGGCCACACAGCAAGGGTGACGAAACTCTACTATAGAACATGCCATGGTTCCTGTTTACATGCAAAGCTGGGTCCTCCAGAGACCAATTAAACTGGTGTGCTTCCACAGTCAGTTCTCCACCACAGGGAGCAGATCCACAGGCCTCCCAGCTGAACAGTCCTCCCACCTATTAACCTCTGTCCACTGGTCCGTGGCCATGCAAGGCTAGTGAACTTATAAGGAGTGACATGCTCTGGAGGTAAACAAGCCAGGCAGACTGCGAGACCCATAGGGCAACCGTGCCACAGGGTTGACACAGTGCCTCCTCTCTCGGTTCAACGGGTGACAGAGAGGAGGGACTCTGGCCTGTTTGTGTCCATACAAAGCAATTTCGAGGGAATGTTGGGGGCAGGCGAATGAGGAATAGGATCCCCCACCTCCATAAGCTATACCCTATCCCCCCCCTCCCCTCCCCCCCACACACACACACACACACACACACACACCGCCACCACCCACTCATTTTGCAATGTCGCAGTGGAAAGAACAATAAATGTATCTTATCCCCAGATGCTGAGAGGTCATTCCTTCCCGTTACGGACAGTGCCGGGATGATAGCATCGCTCCCACCAGCGAGCGCCTGGCGAGGCTACCACGGATACGGCAAACACAGCAGCAAAATACATCACAATCACCCCCTTGGCCACAGGCCAATGTTAATGTAACATGGACGATTGCCAAAAAGCGATGCTTATGTCATCACCTTTTCTGCCTCTCTCTGCTGCAGGAGAGGTAGCGCACGGCCGGTCGTGGCTCAGAAGGCAGGCAGATTACTTTGATCGTGCTACTCTCCGTACTCAGACACAGTACGTCAGTACTTCAGATCGATGAATGGGTCCGGGGACACAGATGCACCACATCACGGTGGCATCTCCACCGGTCCAGCACAAGCCTGCTTTTGTCAGGCTTGTTGTGACTCATTCCTCCACATCTATCAGGGTTTGTTGTGAAATCATGTCACAGTGTGACTTCACTCTGACTTCATGCTAAGTCATGGTGAATAGGAGCCGTACGACTGCGAGGTGGAACAAAGTTGTTTTCATCTTACACCCTCTACATCAGGATCCACACAGTATCCACCACGGCCAGTACACTTGGTTTCAAATGTGGTTAGATAATAGTGCACAATGTTTTGTTGAGGTGAGGACACAATGTTTTAGTCTAAAGTGTTCTCGTCACTTGGAGGGGGGGAAACAATGAAGAACAGTTCTGACATGCCATGATTAGAGGATTATAAGTCCTTGTTTAAAAACACTGGGACTTGTATTTGAGAAGCACCTCCCTTGTCTCGTATTGTGGCAGTGCAGCATGCCTAATCTCTTACGTAACCCTAGGATACTCACATCCTATATAGCTGCTCATTAGTGGTAACTCAATAACAAGAGAACCTACAGTGTTTTAGAGAAATCAGGTGGTCTGTTTTGGACTGTAGATGGTAGACTGCCAATAAAGAGGAGCCTGTCATTACTGCCGATGTCATTGCTGCTTGTGTGTGATGTGATTACGATTTACAAAGGGCAACACGTCTATCCTGTCACTTGAGAAGGGAGAAGCTAGAGTCGGTTTTGCACGCAGGACACACACATGGTTGCACATATTCACCATTTGGTGAGAACATGAAAGTGTTCTTGGCATTGTGTGCAAAAAGATTCTCATGAATATTGCTCATATGTTACATTTGCGTCATTTGCATTTACAAAGAAGTCACTGATTAAGGTCACCTCAGTATGTTGTCATAGGTTAATGAACACATGCTGTGTCTCCACTGTAAATTCCCCTTACAGCTTAGTATCAAACGTGAATAAGATTACTACTGCTTCTGCAAAGAACTGTTTTAACAGTTTAGATCTGTATTTTTCTATCAAGTGTTTTTAGAAATTTTGGTGGAATAAAGCATGAATCAATATATAGAGCTGTCAGTAATTTGACCATTTGAAATGAAGTATTCTCTTATTTGATAAGAGTTGGCAGAGGGCACTTTATAGTACGCTGATTTCCATGCAGGCCTAAGTGCACTTTATCTCAGAATGTCACAATGGGCAAGCCTTCAGCAGACCTGCTGGCCCCAGCGATGTGTCTGGATCACAGCAGAGTCTGTCCCCATTTCCAACCATTGCCAATAATAGAATGACTATGGATTGGAAAGCCAGACAGTGATGCTCAAAATATCCCGCTGTCCTTCAAATGGTACTCTACATTTGGGGTAAAAAAAAAAACTTTAGATGTCTGGTGAGTCAGTCAAGGTCACCAGCAAATCAAAGCTGTCGGTCCAATGTAAACATGAACTGATTTCTGCCAGCAGTGTGGTTGGTCAGTGTGAATGATCATTCCACTATATTGAAAGTTAATGAAAATAATGAACTAAACTAAATGACTTGTTACTCATAGAAAACCTGACAATCACAGTGACAGAGCTCTTGCTTTTAACTATGTAATTCAAAATGACATCGTATAGTTTTACCTGTATTTGTATACACTTTGTAGACTAGTAGGAATTGTGCAAAATGGCTTGGAATGCCGCCAGGCAACATGGGTTTGACATTTGAGCAGCAAGTAGGCAGTGTGTTCAGCAAAACATTGACTGTTCACCAGGGTTTGTCTCAAGGTGAGGACCTAGGCCAACGGTAGCAATTCTCAGAGGGGCGTTTACTGTGTGCCGTGTCTCCTTGCAGAGCTGGCATAGTCTAGCTAATTAATCTTTAATTAAAATGTCCTTCACAACTCTGCCGTGGCAGAGGATCACTGGTTTGCTATGCTGTTAGATTTGTGTTCAAGAACAATTTGGTCTGCCATTTGTTAAAGCTCCACTTTGCAGTGTTTGCAGAGGGTATTGGGTACTTAGCGACTTGACTGACTCGATCCACATAGCGCACATCTCTTGAAAGTCATGCATAAATCTAAGTCCGTTCTTTCTGGTTTGAGGAAAAACATCGGTCTGCTGTACAACTTGTTCCACACAGCACAGGTATCATTAATAATGATAGAGGCCTGTAGTCAGTGACCCTTTCAAGTGTCCACCTACTTAAGGCTGATTATACTGAAGGGTGCTGGAGCAGAGTAAGTTGTCATACCTGGGACGTCTGTTGAGAAGAGACAGGCTGGTGGTTGCTTGGGCTCTGGTGGGGAGGGAGGAGGAGCTGGAAGTGACCTTTGAAGCATTTGGTGGTCTTGTCTTTGCAGCTGGAACCAATCTGTGAGAAACACCCAGGCAACACTTAGCAACTTGACCTCATAAATCAACAACTCTTGAGAGTCATTTGTAGGGGAATTTTAGAGTTTAATACTGTATCTATTACAATTTAGAAATACATTACAATTGTGGCCTAGCTTAGAAATAAGAAAGGTACATATTAAAAATGTTGAATCGCCAACAGTTCTCAAACTTCTAATTCTCAAATTCCTCCACTGATGACTTGTTGAAATGGTCTAAAGTTCTTACACAGCTTTAAGGGCATGTATGCTTGGCCATGTCCTGCAATGGTCAATGATCCAAAACTGGACAATGGAAAACCAATGAGTCGTTACTCCCTTCAAGTCATTTACAGCCCTTTCCAACCGGACAATGACGGATCCGAGCATACGCTGCAACTATACAACCATTTTCAGACAGGCTCAGTGTTGCGAAGGAGTCATGCTGATGCAGCGCAAAATATGTGGCTTCAATTGCTGATCTGCAAACTGTCATCAAGGTCACCAACCAGCCCAAACAAACTTTGAAGCTTGTTCTCCATACTAGAAGAAAACAGGATTGCTTGATCCATGTGGATGGATATTCAGCAGCACTACTTCAAAGTGAAGACACACCTGAGGTGAGAATGTCTAAAGCTGAAAGCAGGAACTTCTAAAGGGAGGTGGAAACATCCTGCTGATTTCAAAACAGCCCTTTTGCTCATCCTATCATGTGTGCTCAGAAGCTGAAATCCCACCCTCTAGAAGTTTGGCATCATGTCAAACAAAACCACAATATTTTCAGTTTGCCATCACTTCAAAGTAATAACATGACGCCAGGTCATGTGGTTTAAGTTCTTACAGGCTTCCTGCTGTATCTTGTTTAATATCAAAGCCTTCTGCCATAGGTATGTTCCTGGTCATGTTATTTGAAGTGTTCCACCCTGTCTGTAGTGGAGAACATTCTCTACAGGGGAAGAAAGCCTCTGCCTACCAGCCTACCAGGTTCTAAATAGTTTTTGGCCAGATAGAGTGAGCAGCGGCCTGACTCATAGTTTCTCCATCATTTAAAATGGTTAACACGCTCCAAAACCTGCCCTAAGTTTTTTTTTTTTTTTTTTTGAAAGAGGAAACTTAATGCGACCCAGAGGGAAACGTTTGCCGAGGGTGAAAGGCATTGTGTTCTGTAAGGGTGCTTTGGAGTACTTCCTGGGGAAGGCATGGGCCTCCGATAGAGACTGCGAACCCTTTCACTGCACTATCATCGACTCCAAATCTTCTTCAACTCTTTTACGGCGTTATTCGAAAATCAATGTTTATCCCTCACAAACACGGTTAGACCTTTGGTCGGAGTAAAGAGGACTGAGCGATATAGGACAACTGACTGTCTCTATCGTTCTCTCTATAGGTCATTAAAGCAGTCGTTATGAGCAGTGCCTATCTGCAAAATATTTGTAGTTTCACCATGTTTGGGTGTTTTACATTTTATTTACAATAAACATTGGTTTATAACCTTTTGTGTGAATGTGCTTCATTAAATGCAAAAACCACACAAAAGATCTCATTATATAACTCTGCAAAATATTGGGAAATACACAAAGAAAACATGACCAAATAATATGCCAAAACAAGGTTCACAAACAGTCTTAGTCTTCTTAACATAAGAATATGTTGTAAGAAAAGAGTGCAAAGGTGCTGTAACTGTAGCGTTGGCAAGATATGAGGAGCTGGGGGACAGATAATACTGCCATGTAACATAGCAAGACCAGGGATATAGAGTCAGGGAGCAGCTTGATTGCTTCACAGAGAACAATGGACCAGACTTTGCAGTCTAAAATATGGCTATTGCTTGGTAGCGTGAGGTAATTCCAGAGCGCATAATGAGTTGTGCTTATGGGTTTGACGATTATCACCTGCTTGTGTCCAGTTTGTGTGTGGTATGTCAATCACAGACAAGAGCACAATACGTTGGTGCGTCAGAAGTAGCTCCACCAGAGGAGCCCCCTGTCAAACAGAAAACAAACAAACAAGTTCCTTTATGTGATTTGTATTGATTTTATGTTTTCTCTTCAATTGATATTGATTGCATTGATTCTAATTATGATAACTTTGACTAACATTCCTTTTCACTTTTCAGTTACTTGAATAATCGTCTGCTTTTTATTAACCTCCAAACCAACGGGCAATTGCTGCAGAAGTTAAAATGTAACATTTTCTTGATAAGAAGAAACTGTGTATAATGGCCCACAGTTCATTCAGTGAACATTTGGCCTAGTAAACCACGACTGTTCAGTGAGTAATAGCTAGAGCTAATTGAACTCAACTTAATAGCCATCAACATTTGTTTACACGATTACATGAAATTAGTTTTCTAAATTTAATAACGTATGTCGATTGTGCCCATAACATAATGTGTCTAAAGCAATACACCACTGAATAGAATGCAGAATGTAGTTAGGATAGTGTATGTGACGGGAACAACCAGGAAATGCTTTAATTGTGTTTCATTACGTTTTATATAACAGAATCAGGCAGATGGTGTTTGGATGAAGGGAGCCTTACATCACATTTCTCTGGGACGGATTTCACTTCTTCATAATCCTCAAACAGTGTTATAATTGATGCACTGAACTACAGCAGTCTGAAATTTGGTTGGATACCTGCAAAACCGATGTGAGGTAGAGCCAGATACAAACGCGCACGCTGTCAAACGGTTCGAAACCAATCTCCGTCTACTACAGTTTAAAACTACGGATGCAACTACGCGATTGAAAGGGTTAAGCGTACTAAATGCGAGTGTGGCTCCCCCTTTCTTAT
Organism: Plecoglossus altivelis; assembly: GCA_036571765.1. Taxonomy (NCBI): domain Eukaryota; kingdom Metazoa; phylum Chordata; class Actinopteri; order Osmeriformes; family Plecoglossidae; genus Plecoglossus; species Plecoglossus altivelis. The sequence continues at coordinate 2,986,773 of BROE01000023.1, read as the reverse complement.
TGAAACGGTCTGAATCGGTGCGTTCGAACGTGCAGTCGTGTAGTGTGAGAGACTGCAGTAAATACAGTGCTGAAGAGGCGTGGTTTGACCTCGTAGCTCTGAAAACATCACTAATCCAGAGTTCCAGGTGCCGAAGTCGACCATTGCTCACTACCGCCGCACATCAACAACTGCAATAGAATTACAAGACTCCGGAAACCCGGAATACGGCAACTGAATGGGACAGCGCGGATAACTGGAAAGACAGCATAAGTTAAGATCGAGAGCACAGTGAACTTCTCTTACGAAAATGTTGGTAACATGATTTGTTAATGTTTATCACACACAGACAATAATTGTTTCTCACTCAGAAGGACTAAAAGGGTAGAACGTCAAATTTCTCAAAGAAACTACCCAGTCTTAACTGAATACCGAATCGCTTTGGGAATCTTTGCCGTTTTTACGCAGGGATAGGCTACTGGATATATTTTTACTTCTCTTTTACAAGGTGAGTTTCGCTTTCTTAAGTTTGTATTAAATTGAAGATCTTCAAACTTTTCATCGCCATTTTTCTAGCATCAATGCGCATGAGGCGGAAGAAATTTACCTGCTCTCAGGTGAGCTGAAACATATGCCCATTGTGAACCCAAAGCGATGTTGCGTTACAATATCCTCATAAAATAGATCAGGTGATACTTTGCGATGCAAGTGGCATATCGGTGATTTGTCTAAGTGGCTATTATATTCATTATACAAGTTTAGATTGCTTAGATAGAAGTCCTAAAATAATACAGTTGTACATGTTATTTCCTGTATGCAACATGGCATTACTCTTGGTGACAATGACGTGTCTCATGCATAGGTGTTGTCAGGTCAACATTCAAACATTTGTCTTATAATAATAAACACAAGCTAACAAATAACGATACACTTCGTAATGTGTGGTCGAGCCGTGACTATAAATATCAAGGGTGTGAAGAATTAGCCTACTACTCAGTACTTCATAATTCTACAGCCTGCTGACCACGAATATATTATCTATAATAGCGAAATGCTCAGGAGAGGATGCTTCAACGAGACACGAGCTCCTGTAAAAACGGCATGACCAATTTGAGTACAAAAAAGTAGTCTAGATAGTCTCTATGAATCAGGACTTCTCTATGAAAATACAGTTTCTATCATAAGGCCAGTGAGTACAACTTGTACTCCTTGGTGACTTTTACAGAGAATGATGTAATTTTCCCCTCCCACATACCCAGTTGCCTGGACTCATTAACACATTTGTTTGACAGACAAGTCGTAGTCTTCAGAGCTATTAATGTATGTGTGGCATGAATCATTCAGATCCATAAATACATTGACAGTTTTCGTGTTTTTCTTTCCGAAGAATCTGATACTACATTGTCTTCAATGAGTCAGTTTGTTAACAAGCTTAATTGACGTACTCATTGAAAATGTGACAAAAACTTAAGAAAAAGACATGAATCACAATTATAGTTAGGTCCCTCAGAACTTGTTTTTCTTTTTTTCCATAAAATGTTTTACATTTCAAATACACCATAATCATTTCTGATAGTCCAACTGCGATATTATGTTAAATTTTACATTACATAGTTCAGTGCCTTCTTTCATATTTTCTGTTATTTTTAGCGAAACAATAAAGCATCTGAAAATGGCATTATAAACAACAACAAAGAAACGGTGTGTGCAGCAAGGATTCATTTAGTTAATGCACACAATGCCTTTAATGATCTTGTTTTAGTCCTGTTGCACTCGACTTGCATCAGCAAGGAATATGCCACGAAGCCAGACATCAGCACAGATGGTGCTGACCACCTAAAATACCTGTCCTCATCACCTGCCGCCTGTAAATCGCTTCTAGAATTGAAGAAACTCATGAACCAGGCTTGTAGAAATAAGGGAAACGCTGCTGTTTGCCAACATTGTGGCTCTGACATTTATTACCAAGCTGCTGCGAAGCAGGGAAACGTTTAGGAAGTAGTCTGCATAGTTGAGGGGAGGATGTTCAATTTCAATGAAGTCCTTTAAAACATGAGTCCAGGAACAGATACGTTTGTTCTGCTTTTCCTCAAAGGACCAGAAAGGGGGGTGCGCTAAGTGACTCAGCGAGGTGGGGATGACCTACTCAGTGTCACAGGGTTCAAAGCGGTGACCGCGTGTTGGAACGTCGTGAGCTTTCAGCAGGAAGCCGTGTACAGGAAACCATGGCTGTATTGTTGCCAGTAGCCTTCAACCACGTCTCCTGTCCAGTGGGAATTCACAAGTTCCGTTTCGGCCTGTTCTTACTGGGTTGGAGTAGAGAGTCACGTTTCATTTCTGGAAGCCGGGGTGTGTGTGTGTGCTAGTGCGTGCAGCCCTTCTTGGTATATGGTCGAAAATATCACTTATAATGTGGAGTTATATTTAAGAAATTCAAAGGAGGAGCAGTTTTGCAATGTTTGTTTTGTTGTGCAAGCGAGTCAAGGGTTTCAAAGCAATATCCCAGGAAATTGAGACCCAACATTCACTGAGAAAAATAATCATATTACCTGCACAGGAATTGTAAAGGGTTTCTCATATATATCTAATATATCTGGAAATTAAGACACCACAGTAGGAAAGACATACATCCAGTCTATAAACTGCCTGTAGAAGGTGTTGGAAATGTGTGTGTGTGTGCGTGTGAGGGGGGGGGGGGGGGGGGGGGGGATCCTCCACAATCATTTGCAGCTGTGAAGCTTGACTTGACCAATATCAAGTTAAACTCTCCCTTCACCATTATTCAGTGTAGTCTTAAAGTTTGAGAGCACAATGCAACAACACAAGTCTCCAGCTGGACCAGACAGCGCTGTTTGTTTTGCTAGTTCTCTGAAATGACCAGAGACGTTCATGAACAAAACGCAGCTCTGGAGCGTAGAACACCACCGCTGAGTAGGTCATTATACTTACAGACCTCTCAAGCGTGTCAATGTTTATGCCAGAATCCGTTTCCTTTCTCGGTATTTTTCGAAGAAGTTAACGATTCGATTATGTCAACCTTGTTCCCGGTGAAAGCAGTTAGTCACATGCTCAGAGAAGGGTCAGGTGTCACTCTGGTGAGTCACTTGTGGTTGCTTCATGTTTTGTTTCCAGCCAATCAAAAGTATGCACCATACACAATAGCTGTTACTCTTCTAATGCAGACAGTTAAGTTTGAATCTAACAAAGTACTGTTAGAGAACAACTTGTTCCGACATGCTCTTTGAAAATGAGGCATGATATTCGGAACCATCCCGTGAACAAGATTGGGAGTCGGACACGCGCTTTTGCCGCATTCGGCTACAGAGAACAGAGTTTTTTTGCAACCTCTAGGGAGCCCCTTCTGCCGCCGAGTGTTTTCTCCTATTCAGAGAGCCATCCATCAGATCGGAGACAGTGGAGGGGTTGCAGAGTAGGAGCCGTCACGCAGGTGTGGAACGTGCCAAGTTGGGGGGGGGATGATGTATTGATCTGCATTGAGCAAAAGCACACTGAACTACAGCCACGATATATTTATCCCTAAGTTGGTTAGGAAGAGACTAGAACGAAGTTCACACACCATTCATTGAACGCGTGCTTTCTATCCATAGCGACACAAATGGTGCACATAGCAAGTATGCCAGATCATAGGGGACCTGTTTTGTGTTTCTGTGAGATGTGCCTTTGGACTGCATATACAATGTTGTTAAACACAAGAAGAATGAACGCATCATTGTCTTACTTTTAGACAGAGACAGTAAATAATGATAATGAAGGAAACATTGTGCTGCTCAAATGGACTTTGAATTGCGAGAGCAAACAATCTTTAAATATACTGAAAATGGCCCATTAGAGTCTGATGAACAGCAAAACATGTTGTCTTTTACATTTTATCAGGACTAGGACATCTGTCTTCTCGGTTTGTGCTGTCTGTTCACCTTGAATGTATTGGATTTGGTGGTTATGTTTCACAACCGATCAATTTCATTATAAGCTCTTGAAATAGAGCATGTACAAGGAATCAATTAAATCACTCTTAACGATGACATACAATAATTGATAAATGACTGATTACTTCAATTTTCCCGCGCTTGCGATCAGGTCACGTATATCATGGTCACATCTGAACCGACAGCGTCACCCTGTCAAAGATGCTGATGCACAACACAGACTGTTCGGCCGATTGCCGAAAGGTGCTAGCTGTAGCGTTTTTGCCACATCATGAAACTAAGTCAGTCCTGAAAGTCACTTGACAATTATCTCCCAAGCTCCTGTGTTACACAGGAAGCCTCACAGCTTCCTGCAACTTCGGCCAAATCCTGAAAAGTGAAATGACCTCTGACCCATTTTGCTTGGCTCCTCGTCAGATCTGGATTTAATGTTTGGCAGGTTAACAAAGGACACGGTGAACTTCTGCTTGTTATTTTGTGTTGTTCTAGTGAATGGCAGTATAAGTTAGTAATGTCACGGTCCATTTTTAGATGGTCACTCTCGGTTGAGGTGGATCTGTAAATGCTTTTGAGCAACGAGAGATGCTTTTAGGTTCTGTCAGATACACCACAACTGTTCTACCAAAGTCAAACTGTCTTGAATACAATAATAACTTCTACTATAACTTCTAAGACTATTCTCATGTCATTTGTATTTGCAATAAGCCTGAAGCTCCTCAACACATAATTCAGTCTTTTAAAACTGTCCAAATGCTTAATGAACATTACTCTGAAGGAAATGATGTAACCCTGGCTCCAGACTGGAAGGAAGGCCGTGTAGACGGACATCTTAGCCCTTGTGAAGATCGGGCCGTTTTGTCTACCCAGGTCTTCAGGAAGGAGATAGTTTACGCATTGTTGTCCGCTGTGCTGTCATTCAAACCATAAAACATTTTTAACATCATCTTCGGTCTGATACTGACAGCAAACTTTCATTAAGCAGTTAAAGGGGATTTGGTTCTGTCATCGTGTATTCTGTGAATATGAGCTCCACTCCTTTATAGACCATCGGGACCATAACTTGGCGTTGGTATGTGTCGGTTTGGAATGAAAGATAAGGTATGTCCCCTGGGAGTTGGTATTCAACCAATCCAGGTCAGGAGAAGGTCTGCTTGTCCGGTATTGCTTCTTCCTCAGGCATACTGTCTGTCACCTCACCAGGACGCACATTACATTCTGAGAGCCTGCGTGGCGTTTTCTCATTCTCTGACACAAATGACCTGGCTGATTGTAGACAGGTACACGCCTTGATAAGAATGCACTCTAAGAAACGGCAGCATGCTATGAGAGAAAATGAGGTGATCCATATGTTAACTCTGGTAATTATTCAGTGTGATGGTCATAAATGTGTGGGGGAACAGAGAAACCTGAGATGGCTGCTTGTGATGACATTGTTCGAAGGGAAGCAACATGGAATGTGGACCGGGCTAAGCTATGCCCTCAGTGAAATGTTGTTTAGACACTGTAGTATAAGCTATTCGCAAGTTAAATGGGATTCATTTCTCACTCCGCGAAGTAGATAATAATGCAGAGTTCGCGTCAAATCGAGTATTGTAATAAAATATGACTTTCTAAAGTAATCATATTCAGTAGACATGTACCCTGTCATTTTGAAGGTATATTTGTAATTAAAGGTGGCTCCTTGCACTATCTCAGTTTTCAGCACTTTTCTGTATTATTCTGTATGTGTTTTGATAGTGTTTTCATCGTCATTAATCTCCTAAGATATATTTGATAAAACAATGGAAAATGGTCAAGTTCATTATTATGCTTAATGTTCTTTCTGTGGTGCTCTTGCTCATAGCCATGATTGCCTTGCAGGGCTAATGGGCTTGCAGGGCTAATGGGCTTGCAGGGCTAATGCGCTTGGTTCCAAGTCATTTATATTGAAGGTTTATGTGATATCTTCAGATGCCAGAAAATACCCTTCCCTAATAGCGGTAATCAAGAATTCATATCCATTGAAAATATGGTTCCTTGGATGAAAGTAATATTAGATCATAATGGTGGCTTCCTGTCTATGAAGCCTAAAAGGTTAGACACATCAGAGCTATGCCTATGAGACTCAACATTAAAAATGAGGTACATTTATTGAAGCTTCTTACATATGACTTGGTCGATCTCTCTCCATCATTTCAGGCACATATTGGACACTGAGGATTAATTTTGTTTTTGCTTGTCACTTCCTTGAATTGATGGGCACATTAGATCACATGAGCTTTGAGAGCCAATAGGCTTACAGTAGGTTATTTGCTGTGCGTGAGGCTCTGTCTGCTAGTGGGTGTGCATGGGTCAGGTGGAGTAGTTAGAAGGTGGGCAGTTAGGGAGTGTTCAATTTCCCCAGCCTCCCCTTCAGCATTGCATCTAATCCCAAAGACGAGAGCTCTTTAGCAACACTGAGCCTAAGTGATTGCTTTGGAATGCTGTTGCTAAGGAGGGTGGTTACAAATAAGAAACTTGGAGCCTAGAGCAAGGGTTTGGCTGAAGTTAAGGCAGAGGTGGATAGGGTCACAAAAACATAGTCTGTGGTCAGAATCCCGTTGGCTATTAACCAGTTCCTCTGCTATTAAACTAGTTTCACTGCTGTTGTCACATTACCTCAGGGAGGACATATCTTGGACGCCATGACAGTAATGTTGCCAGACCAGTTTGGGATGAAACTGGAGACTGGCCAGAGAAGGTTAAGAATTGCCTGAACGCTCTGTCCAGCAGTCACCAAAAGAGAAACTACGTTTGGGCCAGCGTTTGGATTGTCATGCCGTGATCATTGGTTTGTGCTCTCGGACCTCCCCGAACCCCAAATGGAATATGCAAGTCTCAGAATGTGGAGTTTTCGCGTCCATTTTTAGAACAAACCCGAGCCTGCATTGCACTTCATGAGCCTCAGCCCTGTGGCAGGCAGTGTTATGAACCGGCTAGTCTCTGTGTGTTAGGACCTGCAGGGCCATCGTTGTGTGTTCATGGTGCTTCTACCATTGGTGGAGAATGTAGAGAATGCCTTGTGCCGTGCCATGCCCTGGTCATGTTTTTATGCAAGTTTACTCAAGCATCAGGCCAGGGCAGGGCATGTCAGGTCAGCTCATTGCCATTCGAATACAAGTTAACCAACAACAAGACTGGGACAGTTGACAGGGCATGGATACATCTGAAAATCACTTATTTGATGAACTTGCATGGTAAACATGTTGAGCTGTAACTGGGAAAATGTGGAATAACATTCCTCTATTACTGCTTGTTCTCAATGGTGCCTTAATACTGACATACCATACAGCAGTGGATGAACATGCACAGATTGTTTTGTCCTCAACACCATCCAATATTGCTTTATTAGTTGCTGGTCAGTCATTTGTGTTTTATTAATTCAATTTACAACCCTATTTGAATTAAAGCAGACAAGAGACATCTAGATATGTTTGGTGCAAAGGTCATCCATGGTTAATGTATAAGATTTGTTGACATAACAGTATTGCATAGTGAAAGGGTGTCAATCTACTGGTCTGGAAACATATCATGTATGGTGATTCGTACCACCATTGAAAATATGTGTATGTATATATTTATGCACAACTGTTAATAACGTTGTCAACAGAGCTTAGACATTAACCATGGGTGCCCTTTACACCAAACATCTCTGGATGAACAGCTTTCCTCTTCATTTCAAATGGGGTAGTTCAGACAATAAAATTCATATGTGTGTTTGTGTATTTCATTGCATATGGTGTGGCTGTGCACTAAATATTAAATAATGTCTCAGAAATCACATCTCTGCTCTTAAAAAATATATTTATATTTTTTACAGATCTGACACCATTAAATCCAATGGTAAGAGCTGCCTGCATTGATCTCCCGTATGGATGAACTTTGGAGGGGGCAGAACGATTCCATTTGACTGACCGCAGCAGTGTCAGGGCTATGAGGAGAGCTCTCAGAAGAATCCTGGGCCACACTGCCTCTCCAGCTCTGAAAGCCCCCAGCGCCCAGTCATCAAGGCTGGGGAAATGACTGAAGCTCATTTCTCAACAGTCAAACAAAAGTCTCCAAAAAGCGAAAAAAGGATTATCAGTGAACATCTCGACCTCTGACTTCATTTCAAACGGCTCTGGTTGGATTTAGATTGGAGTTTGAGAAGGTTGCTTCCAGAGGTTTCTTCAGGGTTTCTGGCGGGATTGAGTCACCTTCCTCCGGTGCTGGGGAGAGGTGGGATTAGACCCCCATGTGCAGAAGGGTGGCAGTGGCTGCTTGTGGAATAACGTAGCCTCAGTCTTTCAAGTAGGGAGGCGCCAACCCAGCGCTATCAAGCCCCGGGACCTCAGCCTACACCTGTCCCGAAGGTAGACCCTCTATCCAATGGCATGGGTCAAGTTCTTCAGGAAGCCAGGGGGCAATCTTGCCAAATCCTACCAGCCAGGGAGCATGCTCTCCCTGGCCCCCACCAAAGGCCTGCTAAACGAGCCAGGACAAAACAGCTGCTTCCTCAACAGTGCCGTGCAGGTGAGAGAGAGTTAGTTCAAATCAGGTTTCCTGGAAAGTTAATGGCTAATGTTAAGACTATAAAAATAGGTTGGCTTCGATAACAGGCAACAAAGCCTATTGGATTTCAAAAGTACAGATTTCTACTGTAAGTAAAAATGAGGTTTTGCACATGACCTTTACCTAAATTAACGCTAAGTGACAGTGGAACACAGTGTTTTAAATGGATGCAAATGGACTCTGCTGGTTAGACAAATCTCAGTCAGTTAATCGGTATTACCGTTTTGGATGATTGAGTAATTATATTGTTCTCTCGTTGTACAACATGAAGATTTCTCAACGCTCACAGATTACACTATTGTTGAACAGATTATATCCTCGCAGTGGGCAATCTAAGTGCACATGACGAAATACGTTAGTATGATAGTACATGCGAGCAGGAGAACAAGTCTGTCACTATGGAGGCAGAATAGTGAGATATGCTAGGTCCACGCCCAGGGTTCGTTCCTTAGGAGTGATTACCCAACCTACTGCAGCTGTTTGCTACGTGTAGGTTGAACAGGAAAAGTGACACGTTATCCATGAACATAAACAACCTATCTCTTCAGACAGATCTAGAGAACAAGTTACACCAGCCCAAAACAAAAAAAGACCAAAGCTTAGTCATTCTTCAAATTCATCTGTAGGTCTCAACCAGTCTGGAGGGAAGTCAACAGACTAGAGGGGTAGGTTGGTTTGAGTAGCCTGCGGTGAGGTCAGTCTCCAGGGCCGTGACTCACGCTGAGATGTGGTTGAGCTGGAGCAAGGCGTACTCTACCCAGGGCTTTGTTTTCTGAGAAGAGGATGTCCTTTGCTGCTCTCCCTCCCTCTCCTTGTCCTCAAAGTAAACCTACTCCACCTTAACACCAGACAAGAAAGGACACCCCTCACGTAGCTACATTTGTAGGATTGTACAAGATTGTGTGTTTGGGATTCCAACCCCTTTGTTGAGGGTCTTTCTGACTTATGATGACTTATGTCTGATTCACCAAATCCGCTAAATCATTTCCAGAGTTGGGTCGATGTATCAGTGCAGTTATGTGTGCTCAGACCAGAGTTTGTAGGGTCCATCTGTTCTGAATATTTTACATGCCTGCTTCTAGGTATTATGGCAGCTGGATATCTTCAGGCGAAGTTTGAGACAACTTCCTGGTCACTTCTGTCTCGGAGACTCCTGCATTTTCTGTGCACTGAAGGTACAATCTACGTGCATTATTCCGGACGAGAGCCTAATTCATTTATGTTGACATGTTATCCCTCGAGTTGTTGTTCTACAAATAATTTGATTACAGCCATACAGACAGAAGGGTATTAAGTTCAGAGGGTGTCAAAGTCATTTTCTTAAGGGAAAAAAAGGAAAAGAAACACAAATAAAAACGTTGCGCTTTTGTTTTCCCTCCACAGGGCATCTTCTCCCAGTTCCAGCACAGCAGGGAGCGAGCGCTGCCCTCAGACAACCTGCGTCACGCCCTGGCAGAGACCTTTAAGGACGAGCATCGCTTTCAGCTGGGGTTCATGGACGACGCCGCAGAATGCTTTGTGAGTGTGCGTGGCAACCGGGCTCTCCAGGGTAACCCTAGTATCCAGTTGAGAGAGAGAGGGGTGGGGGTCTGCACTTCTGGGGGGCTGACTTATGATGACTTATGTCTGATTCACCAAATCCGCTAAATCATTTCCAGAGTTGGGTCGATGTATCAGTGCAGTTATGTGTGCTCAGACCAGAGTTTGTAGGGTCCATCTGTTCTGAATATTTTACATGCCTGCTTCTAGGTATTATGGCAGCTGGATATCTTCAGGCGAAGTTTGAGACAACTTCCTGGTCACTTCTGTCTCGGAGACTCCTGCATTTTCTGTGCACTGAAGGTACAATCTACGTGCATTATTCCGGACGAGAGCCTAATTCATTTATGTTGACATGTTATCCCTCGAGTTGTTGTTCTACAAATAATTTGATTACAGCCATACAGACAGAAGGGTATTAAGTTCAGAGGGTGTCAAAGTCATTTTCTTTAAGGAAAAAAAAGGAAAAGAAACACTAAATATAAAACGTTGCGCTTTTGTTTTCCCTCCACAGGGCATCTTCTCCCAGTTCCAGCACAGCAGGGAGCGAGCGCTGCCCTCAGACAACCTGCGTCACGCCCTGGCAGAGACCTTTAAGGACGAGCATCGCTTTCAGCTGGGGTTCATGGACGACGCCGCAGAATGCTTTGTGAGTGTGCGTGGCAACCGGGCTCTCCAGGGTAATCGCCCTGAGTATCACAGTGAGAGAGAGAGGGGTGGGGGTCTGCAGCTCTTGGGGGGGGGGGGGGGGGGGGGGGGGGGGTGCAGCTCCGGGGAGAGTTAGACATGAGGATGCAGTGGAATGTGTGTGTGTGTTTGTGAGGGTGTACTGAGGCACAAAAGAGGCAATGTAGTGTAACAAACAGTTTGGCAAGGGCACAGTCTGAGAGGGCCTCCCATCCACACACCGCCTCGAAATGTCATGGTGGCCCGGTTACATAAGGGACAGCCGCAGAATCCCTGGGCCTCGTTTCCGTTTTGTCACTGGAGGGGTTTCTCTTTGTAAGTGGTTTAAAGTGGGTTTTGTGCATCCTCTCAGTCGTATAGGACCACAGCTAGTCCACTTGTTTTGGCATACTTCCAAAAGCAGGATCCTGCCGAACTTGCTGTAATGATGTAATTCTTCTTTATGTGGTTCTTTTTTTATTCCAGCCACAAAAAAAGAGGTTATTACGCAGTCAAAGCTCTTAACGCTCTCTTAGCAAAAGGGCAAGAGGTCGGTTTTTTTTATAGTTTATTTGTGAGTTTCTTCCGTCTTGAGAGAGCCAGCAAACACTTTGTTCTTGGCCTACCTTTGTTTGAGTCTGTGACTTCACTGTAATTGCTGTAAATCTAAACAGCAGAGACACGATCATTTTCTGTTTGTTGCAGCAGGTCTTGCAACGCATGGGTCATTCACTTTAGATGACTCATTTATACAGCACATAGAATGATGGGTCTCTTTAACAGGAGAGAGAGCTAACGGATCAGAGTTGATAAACCAATAGCAATGCTGCAGTTCTAGTGCTGTGTGTGCAAGCGAGCGGCCCACCCACTCTGGCGTTTTACCTCCAGCTCCTGCTCCCTGGATCTCTGACTGGAGCAGTAGCCCGAATGAATAAGTCACGACATACAAGCAACCGAGCACGTGCAGTGTGCACAGCCGGGCCCTGAGGCCTCAGGTTCAAGTCAAAACAAACCCTGGTTGTTTTCATATTGCACTATGCAGCCTGACAAAAATGAAAGAAATGCTGTTAAGAAAATTGAGATGAATGACAAACTGTGATTCTTTCTTACTGCTGGTCTAAAAACAGCATAAATGTTTTAAAACTCACAGGGATTCCATAGCAACAGGAGTAAAAAAAAAAAAAAAAGTTATCTGAAGGGCCTCATGAGTCAACATGCGCGCCAGTCTTTCACTCTCTGTCAAACTCTTAACTGTTTGACTACTCTGGGGGTGGATTTGTCACTGCTCACCTGGAGACCTCACAGTAACCAGCAACCCTCTGAGCCATATTTGTTTTTCCACTTCCACTCTCACAGGAGAACATTCTAGAGAGGATCCACATGCACATCGTGCCTGAGGAGACTGACGCCTGCACCTCCAAGTCCTGCATCACTCACCAGAAGTTTGCCATGACGCTGTATGAGCAGGTATGAGGACGGCTTCCTTGACACCGCTCATCTTCACAATTGACAGGTGTTGAATACTTCAGTATTGTTGTCTTCCTGTCCATTCATTTGAATATGGGGGGGGGGTGGCATTTTAAATCAGGGAGTACAGGCATACAGTTATAGAACAAGGACCAGCTGTCGCAAATGTAAAAACATTTGACTTTTGAATCCCTTGTACTTCAGGTGTATTGGAAAATTGGAAAAACTCAAATTTTTGTGAATATGGGTCCTCCTTTTAGCAAATGCTTTTTCGAGCCAGACACCCAAATAATACATTGCGTGGACTTAAGACGGTAGCGGAGCATGGCCAGATCACATTACACGCACACACGAGTGTAGCACACACACCGACAGACAAACAGACACTGCAACACAGGCACATGGATCACTGTCTTCGATTGTGGCCATCTAATCCATCATCCTCGAAGATTAAGTTACTCTTCTGGAATATAGAGGTTGTTTCACTTCTGATTCCTGCGGTGAAAAACACGCGTAAACCACCCAACCCCTCCCTGCCCACTCTAACCCTCTCTTCCCTCGTCCCTCTGGGCTGTGATGTCCCACCCCTGATACCCTGTCCCTCACTGCTGTCATCTCCACAGCGGACACACCCTGGGGCTTTGACTCCTCAGATAGACCCAAGCACGTACAGCCAAACTGGGTCCAGGGTTCGTGTCAAGAGTTCATATCTAGCTGTTTTCGAGCTTTTCGTAGCCCATAGTTTCCTGGATCACAAGGATATGTGTTGTTACTGTTATGTCACTGGCCTGTTGAGCTGGGTACAGTATATAGGCCTATATAATTGCTCAGGAAACGGTTGGTCACTCCTGAAACAATTCTTTCTGGGCTGTACAGAACATGGAAAGTGCATCTCAGAGATGGGTGACGTCAACATTTCACTTCATTTGACTTTTCACAAAATTCTGTAGAAAACCTTAACAGCATCAAATGCAATGTGGTTATAATTAATGGCACATACCCAGGCTTGCTTCATTGCACACCAAACACAGAACTGCTCCCTCCACGCTCTTTACCATTTGGCCCAAAACACACCAAGTACTCGGATATACTTGAAACGTATATCCAGCTCCTTCCGTCGCAAACGGACATGATGATTTGATCTTTGACTGTTTGGCAGCAACTGAGAAGTGCCTCATGTGCTTCCCTGTGTGTCCCTCCTCTCTTGCAGTCGGTTTGTCGGAGCTGCGGAGCGTCATCCGACCCCCTGCCCTTCACTGAGCTGGTGCACTACGTCTCCACCACCGCCCTCTGGTAAACAACTTGGACTTCCTGTTTCCTGTTTGGCAATGGAATGTTAAAACTGTCCCTTTTTTGCCAACACACCCTTGTTTTATAATAAAATCTGCCGTTTTATATGTAAATCTGCTGTAGCATTCAGTTTCTGAGTAATTCAGCATTCAGTCGGAACACGTCAATATGATGTATCATATTGACGTGTTCCGACTCTGGGATGTTAGAATCCCGTCTCCTTAAAGTTTCTGTTCATTAGACACAATTGATTCTGTGTTTGCGTAACGAATTGCCATCGACTGTTCTGTGTTAGATGCACGTGTTGGTCATCATTATTTGGGGTTTCATGCCTATATGCAGTGCAGTGCTTTCTGTGGTTTGGTCATTTACTCGGGTGACAGACAAGCTGTCCGTGGGTATGCATGCTATCGTGATATTTACACTTCTGCACTTGTTTCCATGAACACTAGGCAAGGAACCAGTTCCACACCACGATCTTTTGTTCGAGAAAAATTGTTTGGGTTTGGCAGGGTTTTTTTTAGCAGTTTCACAGTTTTTTTGGAGACATGGTTTCCTTCTTCCCCTTTGGTGATTGTGATGTGATAAATATAACCGTTTGTATTGGTCGCTTGTTACTAAGGCATATACAGCCGAACACTTTACCTATATTTGTTTGGCCCATGTGTCCCTAGAGACAGAACAACCGAAGAAAAGGTCAATTAATGTAAAATGGATTGGCATAATTAAACTGAATGATGGACCCAAGCCTGCAAGTTCAGTCATTTGAAAAACGAAAAAAATCAATTCCACTTGATGGCCTGTTTCTTCATCAGGATATCCTAACTTTATCAGTCCTCTTGTTGTCTCTCAGCCAGCAGATGTTCCAGAGGAGGGACGAGTCATTTGGGGAGCTGCTGCAAGCAGCCAGCACCATTGGGGACCTTCGCAACTGTCCGGTAGGTAGCTACCCTGCTGCCTGATCAAATTGAACAGGGCATTGTTGTTGCCTAGGGAAAACCAGAAGTGATTTGTGCTCTCTTCTCTCTCTGCGGCTAGAGTAACTGTGGCCAGAGAATCAAAATCCGCCGTGTCCTAATGAACTCTCCGGAGATTGTCACTATTGGCTTTGTTTGGGACTCAGAGCAGTCTGATCTGACTGAGGACGTGATCCGCTCTCTAGGACCACACCTGAACCTGACAGGGGTAAGGATGACCACAACACAACACAACCAAAATAACTGACTCATGATAATGAGTAAGGTATATTAATAATAATAATAATAATAATAACTGGTCATTTATGATACCATTGGACTGTACACCATGTATGATACCAGTGGATTACTATTTTGATTTACTCAAGGCAGTCAAATTACTGGTATTATTTTTAAAGACTGTTCTGATTGGATTGTTTATAGGAACATTCACATCAGTATTATCAACATTGCATTTGTCTAGAACATGTCCGTGAGCTTTAAAGATAGTCTGATGTGGCAGGACCTCTCCTTATAAGATTAGAATAAGTTATTCAAAGACTCACTATAATCTTTGCTAGTCAGCTTGTATTAAACAGATTAGTTCTGATTAAATAGCAAAGGCGCTGATTGCACTGGAACAAAATGGCTGCTTTGGCCCCAAATGTAGAACCCTTGAAACTGGCAAAAAAAAGACATGAAATAAGACTAAATTGTATCAGAGCCATCTTTTTTGTAGGATTGTTTGCTTTGCTTACTGAGTTGTAGAGGCATTTTTGTTTTGTTTGTTTGTTTGTTTGTTGATCTGAGGGCTTCACAGCTGCCGTGCTGGGGTCAGTTTATTTTGGTGCTATGAAGCATATGTGAGAATAAAGTGGGGCTTTATCCCTGAGTAAGTCGGGACTGTTGTGTAAGCTGCCCACTGCCCAGTTGGCCCACGAAGCTGATCAAAGAACCCACACTGGATGAGGTCAACATGTGTCAAGCCCCCGCTCTATGATGTGTGTGTGTGTGTGTGTGCGCCCACGTGAAGCTCCCTCCATCACTCTGGACTGCAGCACGCCCATGTCACACTCAAATCCAGACATTGTGTTTGGGTTTGACGGAGCGGTCCGCAGTGTATAAGGCCGTTTCCAAGTGCCTTTTAAATCTCGCCGTTTGCCAACAGGCCATTTGTACAGACACCACTTGGTAAATGGGATGATCAGAGGTGATCAACACAGACGCACGCCAACAGAGAACCCGGGCCAGCTCTCATATGGACGTTGCCTAACACATTATGCAAGATCTCTCTTTGAAAAAACACGCCCTTAACTGACTCCTCTTCCCCCTCTCCAGTGTTCCAAGTAGCATTCCTGCCCTGGATTACCCAGTACCCCACAAAGCAGCACAAAGGCCTTGATTCATGCCCACTCTTCATGTGACTGCAGGGTGTTGGAGAAAACCTCCCCCAGCGCAGGAATCTATTGTGTCAGATATCCAGACAGAACCGGCCATTCAGGAAACACAGACCAGGGCAGAAAACAAGTGCTTTCTCAACAGCTCTCCTCTCCCAGATCCAATAGAGAGGTCTACTCTCAACTCTGCAGGGAGTTTCGAGGAACATCTTGTACTGTGATAAAGTTTGAGGTGGTAGTGTTTTGACCTGTGACCTTTTTTGTGTGGTGGCTGTATGAAATGTGGATGGCCAGAAAGTGTTATGTTTCAAGCATGTTATTACACTGGAGCCCCTGCTACTGTTGCCAAGGTCAGATATGGTTATGTAGCATAGATGCTCTTACAAGGATCATGGATCAAAGCCAGGCAGTAGTATTCTTTTGTGTCTGTCCAGTAAAGAAGCATGTTGTGTGTGTGTGGTGTGTGATGTGATGTCGATGGATGGTGGTGTGTGTTGTGTGTGTGTTTTTGTGTGTGTGTGTGTGTGTGATGGTAGGTGGTGTGTGTGGTGTGTGTGTTGTGTGTGGGTGATGTGTGTATGTGTTGTGTAGCAGGCTGTAAGAGGAAGTTAGCATAAACATGCAGTGACAGCTCTGAGTCTAAACCCATCCCTGATGTCAGGTTGATCCGCGTGGATGAATCATTGGATCCGCTGTGTCAATATCAATAAAACAGATGAACTTCTTGATACTATGGCTATCGGGCACTCAAGTCCACACCCATTGCCATTGTTATGTGCATTTGACATAATTGATTGTGTGTATTTGTGCATTAAGTGTGTCTCTGGTGTGAGTGTGATGTTGTGTAGTGATGTGTTCCATCACATCTATCTACTGGGTGAACAGACGGGTTATACGAGTATGAAATGTGGATGGCCAGAAAGTGTTATGTTTCAAGCATGTTATTACACTGGAGCCCCTGCTACTGTTGCCAAGGTCAGATATGGTTATGTAGCATAGATGCTCTTACAAGGATCATGGATCAAAGCCAGGCAGTAGTATTCTTTTGTGTCTGTCCAGTAAAGAAGCATGTTGTGTGTGTGTGTGTGTGTGTGTGTGTGTGTGCAGGCTGTAGAGAAGTTGTAAACATGGCAGTGACAGCTCTGATTAAACCCATCCCTGATGGCAGGTTGGATCGGTGGATGATCATTGGATCAACGTGTGTCAAATCCATAAACAGATGGACTTCTTGATACCTTATGGCTATCGGCATCAATCACACCATGCCATTTTATATGTGCATTTGAATAATGATGTGTGTATTTGTGCATGTGTGTCTCTGTGTGTGTGTGTGTGTGTGTGTGTGTGTGTTCCATCAGCTCTTCTACCGGGTGACAGACGAGCATGCTAAGAGAGGTGAGCTACAGCTGGTTGGGATGATATGCTACTCCAGCCGTCACTACTGTGCCTTCGCCTTCCACACCAAGTCCTCCAAGTGGGTCTTCTTTGACGACGCCACAGTGAAAGAGGCAAGGATACACACACACCTACATATACAGATACACAGACGCGTTTTGCATGTGTATGCCAATACCAGTACCACATTGCCTGGTTTAGAAATGTGCAATCCAGCTCTAGACTACAAGTATCCACACGTATACCATTTAACAGGACACCAGAGTCCTGGCCCTGTATACGATCTATGCAGTCTACAGTATTCCCCTGGGCTCCTCTCCCCCTCCCTTCCTGCTCCTGCCCATGACTCAAAGCGCCCCTGCATGGACGTGCTTGTCTGGGCTGATAAGTTAGAAACGCTTTGCGAGCGAAGGCAGAGAAGCGCTGGTGTTCCATCTTTTATCTCCATCACCCCACTCGTTATCGGCCAATAAGAGGCCCATCGATCGCCCATCACCAGCCTGGGGTTGGTGAGCCCTCTGTGGGGTGGGAAGTCGGTTGCTGCCCCCTTTTCCTCCCCTACCGGCTCCAACACACTGTTCTATGGTTACTAGAACCCTGTGTTTCTGGGCCTTAAAAAGGATGGATCTGATCATGTGTGTGTAGTCTTGTGAGTGATTGTGCTTGTGTACGTGTGTCTACTGGGTCCATTTCTTCCTGGACTGCAGCGTCCGGCTGGCTCTGTGTCAATCCATCAGCAGCTTGTGCTGTGTGTGCACTTCCTTCCTTGGATGTGGGGGCTACTGCACCCCAAGCCTGCCAGCCCCCCCTCCACACACACACACACACACACACCATCCAACCACCTGTGTGTCCCTCTCCCAATCCACTGCCAAGATCAAACACATAGAAAAGTCTACATTCATCTCCATTACTGGCCACTCTTTCATCGACTGTTTTACAGGTCTGGCTTTAATAGTAATAAAAACGGTTTTATTTTTTGCTTTTACCTTTCCCTTTGACTTTGGTGGTACGTGTCTTAATATTTTGGCCTCAAATCTAAATCATACAGGGTCAGTGCAGAGGGAGGGTCCAGACAGTATATGCTGTATAGGGATATGAGGTGAATTTTAATAAGACCAGGGTTAACTCCCTCAGGATGCAGGGAACTCTGGCTTTGTTTTCTGCACATGTGAGCAATGTGCACTGTGGGCCACTCCAGGAGATTACTCTTCTGCTGTGCCTCTCTTGTCTCTCTCTCTTTCTCTCTCTCTCTCTCTCTCTCTCTCTCTCTCTCTCTCTCTCTCTCTCTCTCTCTCTCTCTCTCTCTCTTTTGCTCTCTCTCGCTCTCTGTCTCTGTCTCTCTCTCCCTCCCCACTTCCACTTCATTTCTTTCTTTTAGACTTATTTTCTGTTTGTTAACTGCGGTGTCACACCCACCACTTTCCCCCTGTCTCTCCTTTTCTTTATCTCTCCTCATGATTCCTCCCTGCTCTGTAGCTCTCTCATCGGTCTCTATCCCTCCATCTCTCTGGTCCCCCCCTGCTCCCCATACCTTCTGCCTCCCCCCCCCCTTTCCTCATTTGGTTAATTAAGGAGAGCACACTGGCATCTGTTTAGCCTCCAGTCTGCCTGTGTGGCGTGTGTGGAGAGGCACGCACCTACACTAGCCGCAGCCTAGCGACACCCAGACTAACCTCCCCTCGATCCAGCACAAAAGACAAAAGCCCTCTTTTGTTCTGTTTGGTGTCGTGTAACGTTTGTGCCTTGGAACTTTCCGTTTAATGCCATGGTCTGAAATTAAGGTTCAAATCAGAGGAAAAACAAACAATGGTTTGAGGTCCTGGGATTGACATTTTAGCTTATTTTGCTCCCGACAAGGAATACATTAGGGCTTGGAGTCAGAATTTATTTTGACATTTTTGGCAAAAGACGTTGGCTCTTTGTATAATAAGCCAAATGGGAAATCCTACCAATTCCAGTAAGGTACGGGTGTGTGTGTTAGGGTGTGTGCGTTAGAGTGTGTGTGTGTGTGTGTGTGTGTGTGTGTGTGTGTGTGTGTGTGTGTGTGTGTGTGTGAGCAAGTCCGATTTTCCTGTAAAATTGGGAAATGCCAGTCTGTCTATTTGTGTCTCTATCCCATCTGAGAATATCTCTGTTTATATATATGCGTATTGACCTCTGTGCCTTTCCTGCGTGTTCCCCACAGATTGGCTCCAGGTGGAAAGACGTGGTCACCAAATGCATCAAAGGTCACTTCCAGCCCCTCCTTCTCTTCTACTCCAACCCTGATGGCAGCGCTATTTCAGCAGAAGACGTCTCGCGCCAAAACAACGTCCCCTCTCATTACAAGTCTCCCCTCAATGGAGATTTCCCAGGTACAGCGTGTGCCAACTCTCTCTGCATTTAAGATTAAGCTCCGAACACACAGACAGCCTATTGGTTCGATCTAACAAAGCGGTCTCAACATTTTGGGAATCAAATACATTCGGAGTGGTTCACATGTCTCCTGTGCACGTTTGACCTGTTTGCCCTTGGAGATTTTTCAATGCAATGTGACTGCCAGTAATGTTGGCCTCAGGCTTTTACACTGTGAAATTGGTCATTAGCATTATCGTCTGTACTGTAGCGTCGTTATCATGTCAGCTCTGTTGGAAACACAGTCCCATTATGTCAGACAAGACGAAATGAGGCGTGTACACTCTGTTTGGGGAAAAGCAGAGTTTTTAAACAACCTTTTCATGCCACTCAGCAACAAACAATGTGACTCAGTTGGTTTGTCGGTAGACCACAGTTTATACCTAATGAGCTGTCCAATTATTGTGCCTGATCAATGAGGAATATTCTCAGTCTGAATGTGCTTCTTATTGCGTCCAATGAATCTGGAACTGGTCATCTCCTCCAAAGACGAACGATCCAGACAGCCTTGTCAACCTCCCAACTGCACTCCCGTCCCCTTTCACTGACACCAACCCATGAGAACCAAAGAGACATGTTTGTAATCTCTGCTTCAGGTCATGCTTAACCAAAGATGGCTACATTGAAGTTGCTGCAGTACTGTTCATATGAAAGTCTTAAAATAAGCCCTGTTAGGAGTGGTTCAGGAACACTGGCCAGTTACAAGGAAAAGGACCACCAAGGGTTTCCAGGACCGGGGTATGAACTCCTCATCGCAGGGAGTGAAAAGAACAACACGGCTAACTGGGGTTTGAACGCTGTTTTGTTCATTTTGCTGCTGAACCCCTGCGGTTGACAGTGGTTTGAACCTCCTACCATACTGTAAGATTCAGATCTTTCTAGATGACCCGAGCATAAATGCAATGTCCCTGGTTAAACTTACAGGAAACGCTGAACTTCCTGCATCCCGCCAACTGCCAATTCGTATTTTCCAGCCGTCGCTGTTCAGCCAATGCTCATGAGACGTCAACAGAAGGTCTAACATGGACGCCTTTCTATTTTGGGTTGAAACCTTTACAGCATACCATAATATGACTGTTGGCAACTGCAAGAAGTTGTTGATGACAACAGCTGAGCATTTGTGCTGTGGATTAAAAACCTCTGGATCTGTTTGGGAGGGGAGGGCTTTATCCCCCTTAATGACCAAACTCTTAACTCCCCAATCTGGCCCTGCCCCAGGTCGTCACGGTGACAGGGCCAGCTTGCTGACTGTCAGTGTTGGGGAAGTGTTAGTCTGGCTTGGATGAGCCACAAAAAACGGGAAAAACACTGGAGAAATACGTCTATTTTATCCTGGCATTTCTGTCTCTGTTTCCGTAAGTTTGACTTGTACTATGCATTGTTGTGTATTTAATGTCCATGTCTTGAGTTTGGGTTCAGATTTTTCTGTAATTCTGTCTGATTTCAGTTTTGCGTCAAAGAATTGGTAGAAATGGTGTCATCCGCCGAAACATGTTGGGTGATTTGCGTTAAACGTTGGAAGTTTACTGTGCTATTACTGTATGTGTGAGAGCTCCGCCATGGCTTGTACACATGGCTCTCCACCTCACAACCGTTGAAAGACTGTATCCAAACTGTAACCCTCCACCTCTGCTGTGTCTCCCCCACCCCAGGGCCAGACTCACCAGCCCCAGTCCCCAGGAAGCTGGACCTCACCAAAGAGAACCTCAACTCACTCCTGGGCCAGGGAAGCTTCAGAAATACCACCCAGACCCCTTCCACCTTCAGCAGGGGCAGCGGACAGACGAGTGGAGGGAGAGGACCAGGTATGAGGTGGAGGTTGGAGGAGGAGAAAGGAGGGAAACCGGGGGAGATGAATAGAGAGAAGGAATGGTCAGCAC
The DNA here is from genome assembly GCA_036571765.1 of Plecoglossus altivelis. NCBI lineage: Eukaryota > Metazoa > Chordata > Actinopteri > Osmeriformes > Plecoglossidae > Plecoglossus > Plecoglossus altivelis. Next base: position 2,965,291 of record BROE01000023.1, on the reverse strand, counting down.
CGTACATTCGTTTTTGAGTTACTTGGGAATGGGAGAGTAGGGTTTTGTTTGGACTAAACAGGTTTGTGGGGCTTGGAGTGTAGGGAGAAGGAGAGTGCAGTTCTTGAAGGGCTCTCAGAGTATAGAGAAAAGTAAGAGTGGAAAATTTATGAACCCATTTCAGGTAAGACTCCAGAGAGATGGACTGTCTAGATATGTCTGCAGATGTGCAGTTAAGGGTATTAGGTCAATGTTCACAAAGAATAGAGAGACGAGAGTATTAGTGAGGCTATCAAAGGCAATTTGAGGGATTGAGTGTGAGAATGAGAGAGGAGAAAAGCGAGGGGCTGAGGGATGGGGGGGTGCAGATGGTGGGGGTCATGACTCCTTGTGTTGTTATTGCACATTCCTTTGTTATTATCCAGTGTTATGCTATGTCTACTCTTGTTTCCTGCACTCTTGGTTGTCAGTGCAAGTTACAGCCAGAAGCTTAAAACCTTTTGATGTGTTTTCTGTCTCTGAGTGCTGGAAAATGTTACTAGGTGCTTTGAGCTTTAGAGACATAAAATCTCCTCTGGAGCGCTTAGACTGAAGAGAAAACAGGAGTGTAGAAATGTATGGGACAACCAATGAGTTGAGGGGATAACTTTTTCCCTGTGGGCAATGAACTGTCACCGTTTTTCCTATTAGACCTAATTGTATTCTCATTGATTTCAATTCTGTCTCCACCTTGGGGAATTGGTAGTCGGTGAGGTGAGAGAATGCGTGCCCGGTTGTGGACAGAGGGCGTGCATCACAGTGGAAAAGGGTGAAATTGCGTACGCGTGCCGCCATGATTTGTTTTCTGAGACGCGCTTCCCTGACAACCTCTCGACAGCCAGTAGAATCATCGCCAGGTTCCTAATGTAAAAGTCACACCTTTATCGAAAGCGAATCCCATCCTTTACCCCTGCAGTACAGTAGCTCGGATCTGCTCCAACCTCTGACTGGGAGAGGCTTCTGCAGAGCTAGGATGTAAGCAGGGGGCCAGGATTGGCTGCAGCGTCGGCGTGGTTCCACCTCGCACAGTTTTCCACCGCTGCAGCAGAAAAGAGCAGCCGTATACATCAGCACATCGATCTGGCCCAAAGTCCCCCCCCCCTCCCCCTCACACACTCAGCACTGTGCCATGCCTCTGAGGGCGGAGGGAGGTGGGGGTTTTTTTCAGAAAGTGAAGGTCGGGTTTGTGGGAAAGGAGGTTGGGGGGGGGGGGAATCCCTAGCGAAGACTACAAGCTCTGGCAAGTGGCCATCTATCAGGTTTTCGGTTGTTTAAGACTCTTCACGTTGCCAGAACGGCCAAGTTAAAAGTCTAAGGTGGCGTTTCGGGTGCAGTTGGTGTCCTGACGTGCTTGCTCAGCACTGGGTGTAAGCAGTCCCTGCGGCCCCCTCACACCAACCCTACCAGTAGTGTCACTCACTGTGGCCAGCACTGGCTTGATTAATAACTGCGGTGGTGCATGCCTTCTCCCCTTGACTCTGCAGTAAAGATTGGCCCTGGTGATCCGAAGAGTCGTATCAGGGATATCTCCAGGGAGGTTGCCCAGAAAGCGGGAGAGCTCCGGGGGATGCAGCCGTCCAAGAGAGACGCCGACCGGGGCCAGAGGAGACCAGACCCTCGGTACCGCGGTAAGACATGTTGTTAAACACGCACACTGTTGTCACACATTCGCATGGATGCAGGGAGATAGACACAGGCATGTGATCTGACACTCAGAGGGCGGGAGGGACAGAGAGAGAGAAATGGAGAGAGGAGAAGGGAGGGAGAGAGAGAGAGAGAGAGAGAGAGAGAGAGAGAGAGAGAGAGAGAGAGAGGGGAGGGTGAGAGGGAGAGACAGAGAGAAAGGGAGAGTGAAAAGCAAAGGACTAAATACTTGCACCACAGCCTTCAACGTGCACTGCATATGGAAAAAACGCATAGGCCTGCAAACACGCATGCAAATGGATGCAGAACTGATGCCAACTTTCAACACTTTTCCAGCAGCCTCCACACCCGACCATGCTTACACTATGCACACAATTGAAAGGGAAACAAACTCCACTGAGCTTCACTAGAGTAAAAAGGCTACAGCTTCCCAGTCAACCGGCCTTTACATAATCCATGGTTTGTGTCAGGAAGGGGATTAAACACTGACGTCTGTTCCAGCTTGTCTCGGTCTCTCACCCTCATCAACTGACACAGCGGTTTTCCTCTCTGTGTGACAACACTACAATCCCACTGCTGCAATTTGGTGTTCATTTTAGAGGCTTGACTGCAATCAGTCAGTCTTACCCATTCACTGCTTACAGAGAAGGATTGGGTATAATATCAACTCAGACCGTCCGCTATGATGGTGACCACTGGCCTCAGTCTGCCAGGGCAATAGATATCACGCTCTTACAACATACAGCACTGACTCCACACCTCCAGGTCTCTCATTTCATCAAGATGTGGCAATATTAAGAGATGAAAGTACCTATTGAGAATGACCAGATTCTAAATGGACTCCCCCAACCAGCAGTCCTGTTAGCAGCAGGCTCACGTCCCATTATGATTGAATGCAGTCGGCTAACAGAGGCTAGCGTCATCCCCCAGTGATGGATAGCTAGGCTGGAGATGACTACAGTTAATGCAAGTGGTATAAATCTAGCCTGGAATTTCCAGTGCACAGGCCAACACAAGAAATGTACACCTTGGAGCTGGGAACTATTGAGTGACCCAAAGTTGTGTATCAATGCAGACATCACATCTACATCTCAGACTGCCTGCAGAAAGTCCAGCAAGCGCACCAAATCAGCCTCAGTGATGCGTCCCGCGTGAACGTCGCATGATATGAGCCAAGTGATTTAACTCACACGGTCAGCAGAATCCATCTCCACAGTGACTTCATCTCTGAGGAGAGGTCACATTCATGGGGGCTTACATCCCATAATTTATCCTCCTAACCTGAGACTCTAACCCCACTGTAGATCATAATGTTATCTGTATGGGGGTGTCAGACAGGCACTGCCTATAACATGGATCTCCAGTGGAACATTTCCCACTGCTTGTATTTGACTTCATTCTCGGATGGTGTAACAAGCCATAAATATGTTATTTTAAAAGTTATTTGGATTACGCCTGACACTTTTACATCTCCATTATTATCATCATCATCATCATCATTAGTACAACATTATCAGCACCTTTTGCCATGTGACTGGATCTTTAATGCAACATAATGGTAGCCAGAGTATTTGAAGTGCCACAACATGGTCCAGGCTTACGCCAGTCAGCACATGGGTCTTGTATGGATTTAGTCTCTTTGTTTGACCTATATCATTTATGGATGTCAGTATTTCAACAAATGATCCATCACTTATGAAAGTTGCCGTGAAACACTGCAACATAGGTCTACACAATATAAAGTCATCAAATCTAATATGGTAAGAGTTTGTATGTGTGTACAGAAAGTGAAGACGTGCCAAATGTCACCAGGTCTTATATCTCAACTTGGTAACATTACTGTACCAGAATTCAGTGGAGGTATTAAAGCAATATTTTTTCAAGTCACCAGCATGACTCACCGTGTCCTTGCGAGTGACCCACACACACTTTCTATCATTAATAACACCGCCACTGGTAACGTGTGAGGTTACTGCCCTCGGTGTCGACACCGTGGAGGCTTACACGCAGCCTCCCGCCGTCCATTATTAACACCTTCCTCTAGTCTGCAGACGTCCCACAGAATGCCCCCGCCGCACCCCTCACCTCACCACCTGCTGTCTTAGGGTAGCATACCAAGTACGGAGTTGATGCCCTTGGCAACGTGACATTCAACGCAGGCATTTGGGGTTTTGGAGCCAGTGGGATAGCAAGCCAGAATACAATGTCAGAATTGGCATTGGCCTAGAGGAAAAAGTGACTTTCCCTCACCATCTGGAAAGGTTGTGCGGAGCATTAAGGTGGCTCCCAATCTCCTCATCAGCTTTGGTTGAACATGTGGTGTTTATATGGGGGTCGTCTCCCTTCTGTGTACACACAGTTTTTGGGGAAATTGCCTAACCCTCTTTTTTGTAAGGAGTAACTTTTAAGCAAAGTTCATGGATTAAGGGAAAGGAAATCTGTTGATATTGCTAACGTTTGGGTAAATCATAATTTTTAATTTTTAAATTATTATTATTATTGCAAACAACACACTTTAGTTTCCTCCTTGTTTTTGTCTTCTAGACCCAATCCAAGATCGAACCTACTCCCGCTCTGCCTCGCCACCGGAGAATGGTTTCAGACAGTACCTGGAAAACAGGCTGTTCAGCAGCCAAGGCAAAGGCCCTTCCAGGACAGAAAGAACCCCCCACATAGGGGGCAAGTCCTCCTACGATCCCCCACGCTCCCACTCCAGCTCCAGGATACAGGTACTCCCCTCCACGGCTCCCGGTGGTGGTGGGGGTCACTACAGCCGGAGGCTAGACCAGCTTCCCAACGGCTATGACACGGACAGCAGCCAGGACTCTAGGGAGCGCCAGGGGAACGGAGAAGCCAGCCGCAGCAGGCCCAGCCGGCCGTGGAAGCCCATGCGCGAAGCTCTAAACGTGGACAGCGTGATTGGTGGCGGGGGCAGCCAGGAACGTAGGCAGCACAGTCCCCGGCGAAGACCTTCCAGCCAGGAGAGGGCGCTGTCCCAGGAGAGAGAGCGTGACCAGGATAGGACCTGGGGTGGCGGACGGGACGAGCGTAAGCCGAAAAGCTTGATGACCATCTACGAGGACGAGCTGAAGCATGAGACGGGAGGAAGTCGCAGCTCGCTGGATTCCGAGGGCCGCGGTGGTCACGGAGACAAGGACAGGTCGAAGGGGACGGCCACCCTAAAGGTGCGCAATGACAACTGGAAGATCCAGCGGACTGAGTCTGGGTACGAGAGCAGCGACCGGTTAAGCAATGGATCAGCAAACCTAGACTCTCCTGTGGTAGAGAACCTAGCATCCAAAGATCTGAAGACCGCAACCGATGTGTATCGTACAAGGTAAAAGAAACCACTTGGTTCATTTCCCTTCTAAATTTTTTTTTTTCCGATAATAGTTTGACTTGACTTGAAATTGTAAGATTTAAGATATATTTACTTAACTGAAAAAGTGCTGATTTTTCAGCTGTTTTAAAACACCTTTAACCTTCTTCACTAACAGTGAACAGGCATTCCGCTCCTTAAGCGATTATTCCCCTTTGTCTCGTGTGGGAGCACTTGGCAACTAACTCTGCCATTTCTGAATAATTAAACAGCACAAACAATCTCTTCTAAGAATAGCAAACACTTTTTTACATAAGTGCTCACCGAGCAGATCTGCTAGGTTGTTGTGCTAGGTCGTCATTTGCCGAAGGGAATTGCCAGTTGTGTTTGAGGAGAATGATCCCAACTAGCTAACAACTGCTTGCCTCCCAAGAGGGGCAGTCAGTCGATGGTCGACACTTGTTCTAACTACTTTGCAATTTGTAAACCTTTGTGGAATATGGGTATACAGCACTTAAATGATTGATTAGTTCAGGAAACTATCGTGAGCAAAATATCAGAATTTTTCTAAATAAATCTACAAGTTAACATTGTTGAATGCCCTTAATGCATGAGCACTATGTTGAAATAAAGATGGATGCAGGCCAATTATATACCAAAGGGGGAGGGAAATGTTTAATTGTTTAGTACCCATTACACTATAGTGAATCTCAAAGTAGTGGTTGACTTGAGGTGAGTGCGAGGGTGGGAATATATAAACGCGATGCTGTTAAGATCCAACTTAATCTCTTTAAAAGATTGCTTTCAGAAAAGAGGCCTAAAGATGCGTAACATTCATGGGCATGCCTTTGTCACATACTGTGGAAGTGAGTCATTTGACAGGTGTGTTTTTTAGGGACCCAAACCCTCAGCGGAGAAGTGAGGATTCAAAGGCAGTCATCTTGCACTCCTCACTGTCTTACGGTAAGACAATACCAAAACACCATCTTCCCTCAACTTGCTGTGCAAAACTGCATTTGGACTCTACAAGCTCTAGGCTTTAGGGTTCTCTGGTCCCAAAAGCAGATTTGCATAACCAAGAACTGCACAGCCACACAAAATAGATGAAAATATTCAAATGTTCACATTTATAAATATTTGAAATCACACATCATTAGCTACATTTTGGGGGGGAAATGATTTTGTCGAAGAAGGTTCCAGGCTCTTAATTTAGTGTCCAAAATAACAAGAATTACCCTCTGGTGCCAGAGACAGAGCCGTAATTAAACACAAAAGATAAACCTTTATCCGGCTCATTGAAGTTCCCTTCTCCCTGAGAACCCCCAGAAGTTTGCTGTGTAAGAACGTCCACAGATATGAAGAGACCAGCTGATTTATGTTCTCATCAGAAGTGGTAAGGTCAGTGCTGGATGAAAAGGCTGCAGTATGGAAATACATGTTCTGCTTCCTCATTCACTGAACTTGACCTTTTTTTTTCCCGGAGTAAAGTTAATGGCTATGTTGCAGAGCCCAGCATAATGTGTCCAGCCCCGAGCTATGAACATACTGTGTGCATGAGGTCTGCGGCGCAAACAAATATTAATTCATATACTACTTTTTTTTTCACGAGCAGCTTCATTAGTCCAAGAACACGAAACAACCAGAATAAAAGTCAAACTAAGGCTTTAAGTGCAAACCCTCTGAACGCGAGGCAGGTCCGCAACTAGCAATAGCAGCTATTTTTAGCCTCCACACAGGATAGAGAGATTAGTTGACATGAATAGCAGCAAGGGGTTCACCAGCCGGACACCCCTCACATTCTCTGTCTCCACTCATCATCACGTGCCGAGCATACAATCTCTCATAGAAAGAGAGAACACAGTAGGCCAAAAAAGAAATATATAATAAATTAAAGAACCGCAATTCCCCGAATTGGAATCCATGCTGTTTATCCTTACAAAGAAGGGATGATGAGCGAGCAGGCGGTGCTCTCCCAGCTGTGCCCAGACAGGCAGAAAATGCCACGACCAGGCTTGTCAGAAGGTGGCATTCACACGATCACGTAAATACTTTTTTTTGTGTGTGGGGCTCACGCATGTTTTTGTACGACCAGTTTATCCATTGTTTTAAAGCAGTAAAAGTGAAGCAGATAAGCAGCGTGTGGGAGGAAACATCCTCTTTCCTGCTAATTTGCGATGATTGCCACTTGCACAGGGTGAAACTGTTCCTGCGTTTATATCAGAGCGAAGGTGTCATTTACGTAAGTCGGGTGAGCTGACAAATTCAAGTGGAAAAGGGTAGCCTTTAATGTTGGTGCTGTGTTGGCCTGTAAGAGCCTGTGGACGCACAGCGGTCCATGTGGAAGCTGGCCCTGGCAGAGAAACAAACACTTCTGAAGCATTGATGTGGTTCTCACCGTATTTTTCATTTCTGCCTTTTGATATCCTTTTTTTTCCTGGAATGGCTAACCCTAGCAGTCACTTTTAATTCTAGAATTGCACCAGATCTTTTCTCTTAAAACATATTTAATATTTAGTATTTTATATAATATACATATTCATTAGAGTTGAGCTCTATGACTCTACTGTGGCAATTCTATCTTATGCAGACAGATTGGACACCCTTCATTGCTCAGATCCATCATCTGCTCAAAACAGACAGCAAAACAACAAAGGCAATTTTTCTCTTTGCGGCCAAGGATCTAGTAAACATTTGAGTTTTGTCTGCAGACACAAACAAAAATGAAATATTTCTAGTAGATTTCTAGTTGCCTAAATGGCAGCGTGGCATCCTTGCTGAGCGACATGGTGTCTGGCTAACAGCTGGAAAGGTCAGGGGAGCTGTAAGTCCACCACCTCAAATGTCTTTATCATGGCAGCAAATCATATGCTCGCTCGATTTAGTCTGATTGGCTCCTGCTGTTTCCCAGACCCTCGCCTGGAGAATGTATGGACTCTTCATTGGCCAGGGGGATCTGCTAACATCACACTCACTAACTGATCCTGTCTATAAGAAGTAGCCACTCACATAAAATCATAATTTATAAAAAGAAATCTCAGTTTTACATGCAACTGTAGTGAAATAATGCTACTTTTGTTTCCATTAAGAAGAAAAAAATTTGATCAAATAAATAGGCCGAAGCGCGTTGAAGCATGGCACAAATTGGTCCAAATGCGTGCCTTTTAGTGTGTGTGCGTGTGTGTTCTGCGTGCCTTGGCTCTACTGTCTCTGCCTGTCAAGATGAAAGGAATGCCTCTGGCTCCCTGTGGCTAGCCAGGCACATTCAAAGCCATTTCCATGTTCAAGAGGGATTAAAAGCACCCCGTTTGCCTATTCAGACATTCGCATTCATCCACCTTTTTGCGAAATCTACACATGTTTGAAAAGAGACTAAACTCTAAATTTTTTATTAGTATTTATAAAAGGATGAAAAGATTAATTTAATAATATCCATGGCGGTAATGCGCTGTCTCAGGCCTATGCCATGATATGATGTGCATGTCTGTCTCTGACTCAGGGCAGTGGTAGCCTAAAACATTGCCTGGCTTTAAACACCATTGATGCCACTTAACAAGTCCAGTGACTGATGTGCTAACCGCAGTGTTAATGCCCTGGGATGAGGCTCCATTTACATCACATCGTTTGGCTTAATGGTTCCCAGACCAGGGTTGAGTCAACACTCACATAAGCTAAATTGAGTGGGTGGATTATGTTAAGTGACACGGTCTGATAAAACACTTGATCATATTTTCATATTCAGCAACATGTTCTCAGGTTGGGGTTAATGGGCATTTCCCACCTAAGGACTTTTGTGAAATGAACGTTAATTAAAATCACAACTTGGGTACCGGCCTGATTTTTTTTCTTTTTTTTTTCTCAATTTTATTATCTTAATCTCACTAAGTGAAAGGGATGTTGAGCGTTTCAGGGCTGGTGTTATGCTTACGAACATTCTCACTTGTTTGTGTCAGGCGTGCTGTGTTAGGAGTCCACGTGCTTTCGGGTGACACCCAGTAAAAAGAGCGACATGTAGAGGGAGGCTTTTTTGGGGATCTCATCTACCAAGAGATGGCTTTTAAAATTGTCGAACGGTTGACATTTATGCAGTGCACTCACTTTCTCTCTTCTCATAATCGAATCGCACAGAATACGCATGGAAGTATGATTGATGCTAAGGTTTCTTAAGGACCGCAGATCAAGCAGAAATGGTGTGCCACAAATCTCAACCCGTACAGTCGTGAAATTGAAAAGAGTTAAGTTGTCTCATTTTGCTGCATCAAAGAGCTGTCAAAAATGTGCTTCTATCATTTTTCATTTGTGGGCTTTGTGTGACACACCGCTACTGCAGGGTGTCTCAAAAGTTTCCATATTCAGAGATTGCAGAAGACTGATTTGGTTTCATGGCATCAGTCCGAATTTTATAATAGTTTTTCTTTTGCGATCGGCCGTCTACATTTACCGGAAACAAGTTTAAGGGGTGGGACTCAAGGACAGTATCCTAGCTCAAATGCAATCCCAGCCACTGGAAAGTGATTTCCGTGATTAACGTCCCGTGAAAGTAGCATCTTCATACGGATCCCAGCAGAGAACTGAAAGGGCAGCCCACCAGGGAGCGTTCTTCAGTCCCAGCCACGATCTGCGTGCGGAACGGCCATATCCTGTTGGTCCAAATGACCACTTGTGCCCTTTCGCACCGTGAGGCTGTTCAAACTGACACGTTTGGAGCCCACCTGAGATAGGCGAACACCTCAGCCTGCACAGTTCAACTCAGGCAGCCCCTGTGCTCAGTCCGTCTAGGCGCATCGCTGCGTCTCACAGCCCCGTCAAGAGGATCTTGTGATTCACAATGCTTTACGAGAGAGACTGAGAGCACATCAGCTTTCACACTTCGTTACACAACAGTCCTGTTCCCCCAGGCTCTCTCTTGGCATTGGCCCACATGACCATAAAGGGGATTTGCTAAAGAGCAATGTCGCCAGGCCTGCAAACGGCATCCCTGCTTCTTTTTTTCCCTGTCCTATTGATATTGTTACTGTTGCTTGCCAACATCGCAAATCAACAGCATCAGATTGAGAATCGCCACAAGGACTTAGTGGCTTAAACACGCAGCAGTGCAGTGTGTGTGTGTGTGTGTGTGTGTTTGTGGGGGGGGATCTGAAAGCAGAGCTTGAAGGCAGACCCTAGGCCTAATTGCATGCCAGCAGAAGGGATTTAGACACTAATGCTCCCGGGTAGCACGAGGGGGGAAAAAAGAAAAAGAGAAAGGGATAGAGAAAGGCCCATGGGCCGACCATCACAGACGCACCTAATCCACTCACTCTCTCCCCTCTCTGTCTGTCAGTTGTTCACACACACACACACACACACACACACAGTGCCATGCCTTATCCCATATTCTCACCTTTCACCTTTTTGCACACAAGCACTCCATCACAGGCAGCGCAAACCAATCCTAAAGAGTTACCCAGTGGAATTGGGACCCTAGACTGATGGCCAAGAATAAAGTCACTCCTATGTGTGACCAGTGAACTGGATGGCTCTCTGTCCAGAGTTTATTTTGCTCAGCTGAAGCTTCACTGCCATAGGCTTCCAGCAGCTCAGACACACTGGTCAATCCCCATCCATCTCACCCAACCATGTCGCATCACATGACACGTAACTACAACTATATGACTGTACGGCTCATGTTGTGTAAGCTAACATTTGGGTCTAGTCCGGGACCAGGTCCCTCAGAGGGGCCCCTATCCTCTTGTCGGGCTCAGACAGAGAGCAAGGCTCTGGGCGGGGTGGGGGGGGACAGACAGAGGGCTGCCAGACAGCCTTATCTGCTTTGATACTTCCTCCCCCAGCCAGAGTGGGACCCTGCTTTGACCCGGTGTAGGAAATGTGTCCCCCCCATGAAGTTCATGTTCAAACACAGCTACTCAGTACTTCTAGCAGATGAGACACCCTCCTGTGGCTCAAAGCGGAAACGCGAGCCTCTGAGCCAGTCCCGGGCAATTTCCTACGTCTTCCCCACTTTCTGGCTACTCCCTTGTCTCTCTCTCTCTCCAACTGTATTTTCAAATGAAGCTGAAATGGCAACAGAAAAGTGCTACACAGCAGATGATGGTTACTACCCTTCAGCTGTCTGAGTGTTTCACAGCTGTAGCTGAAAATGTTGGGGACATGGCTGTGTCTGTGAGAGAGAAGGTGAAGTTCTGGCTTCTTTTGCAGTGTGAAGTGTGTAAACGTACTCACACACATTCTTCTCTTCCAGACGAGCATCCAAGAAAATCTCCTGACCTTCAAGATGGAAATCCTTTGCTGGCGAGTTCAATTATACAAAGGTGACATGTTATTCCTTACATTGTTTGTAAATTGAATGTCGGCATGTGAGAAAAAAGGTATACTGTATATTATATATCTATATACGTTATGCAGACCCATAACAAAAGTATAATTGATGTTGGACTGTTTTGGCTAAACAGTGCTTGCTGATTTGGAAGCAAATTGATGAGTGTCCTCCCTGGTGCAGGAAAGGAGCGTTCAGATACACCCCTGGGGTGCTGGAGAGGAGAGACGGGGGCGACGAGGAGCAGGAGGTGGACGGCAGCCCCCTGAGCCCTGTGCCCCTCTACCTGGCCAAGACCAGCAGCTCGGAGTGGAACAGCTCCGACGACTTGGCCGGACCCTTCTCCGAACAAGACGACCTCGTACCCCCAGCCCAGCCACTCTTCCACAGCCTCCCCCCGCCACTCCCCCCCAAGACCCACAGCCCCCGCCCCTCCGAGCTGGAGCTGGGCTTCCTCGCCCGCCACCTGGAGGTTCCGCCCCGTGCCAGCCCTGCACAGAACCAGCCCAAAAACAGCCCGTCCACCCTCTCCCTACGCAGGTGGATCGAGACGCCGGCCGAGCACAAACACTCCTCGGACGCCAGCTCCAAATCGGGCTCCTCCGACCAGGACCGGAACGAGCTGTCGGCCAGCGAGAGCGAGGAGAGGTACCCCAGCCCCCGGCCCGGCGATGACGCCTATCATCCTGACTCACCCGTGCCCAACGAAATGGCTCTTCCCACAACCTACTTCTCAGTGGACAGCTGTATGACAGACACATACCGGGCAAAGTACCACAAGAGACCTGTTCTGTACCTGATGACCGACTCGAAAGGTGGGGAGCGCACTTCGTCTGGGGAGAGCGACTTTGACGAAGGCGGCCTCCCTATTCCCGAGGCCCAGCCCGCAGAACTCCCCAGGGCGAGGGCCGACTCCAGTTACTCCACTAGCAAACCCACCGCCAAATGGTACCCCGTCACTTCGAAGGGACTGGATGAACATGGGTATCTTTGATGGTAAAACGAGTCCAATGGAATAATAGTAAATAGCCAAACCCACTCGTCGACCTCATGAACTGTGCCGACAGCCCTTTCAGGATGATGTTGACATACTAATACAGCTGGCTCTTCAGATAGTAAAACATGGATCCGGATGCCAAAGAGATTGTTCATGCAAGGCAGTAAATGAAAGTGAAGCACGTCTTTTCAGAATGGCTCGAGTCCTTTGTGACTCTGCGCTGCAGTAATAGTTTGTGCCTCTAGATGGCACTGATTATGCACAGAAGAAATCCAAAATAAAGAGGATCCATGCCTTGGATGGTAGTATGTTGTTGATTAAGGAATGATCTAGCTGCTGACCCAAGGGTTGGGTGGCTGAAGAATGTCACCCTACACGTCACTTCCCTCTCAAAAGATTAAAAAGTTCACTTTTAATATACTTAACTTTTACGCGAGAAAGCCATGGAATATTAGTACAACTTTGTTGAAATCACCCTTGTTTCTGGCGGCTGTCCTAGCCTGTATGTGATAATACAACGTAGAGGTCAGTTAGCCTCAAGCAGGTTACCTCCTGCAGACTTTTAGGAACAAGGGTTTTTGGAGATTGTGAATAGTTATGCTAGTCACATGTTTAGGAGCAGCACTTTAAAATGGACGCCCTTAGCTCCTGGTAGGGCACAAGGTTAAGAGGGGGTAAGTCTGTTTAATGTTGACTTGATCAAGAGGCAGTCTTAGAGCATTGTGGCGTACGACCTCTCTGACCCCGACCCCCCCCCCCCCCCCTCTTTACTTGCACACTCCTTCCAGTTCATAAGCTTCTGTTCTTCGTTCGTGTCGATTCTTTGCACCCGAATTATAACATTTTCCGTGAGAGAGATGACCTCTCTTGCAAGTCAGACAAATGCTTCTTCCTTAACAAACCTGCTTGTGGAGTGGTGACAGTCATGTTTTGAAAGGATTTACGAGTGTCTTAATGTGCTTGAGTTGGGCTGAAGCAGGGGAACCCAGAGGTCAGCTGTACATTTACATGTCCATTTGGTTCAGTTCGGCGACTAATTCTGTAAATTACTATTTTGGATTTATTTCTGTCTTTTATATATATATATATATATTGCTCAGCAGATTTGATGCACAGTGCCTTTCTATTTTTCTATGTCACAAGTTTGAATAGGAGTCATGGGTTTGTACAAAATGTTATCGGAGATTCTTTTATAATTTCATTTGTATTGATTAACAAGTGTTTAATAAACAATTTTAATTTAACCATAGCCAGTGTGTCCGTTTGTATACGATTAATAGCATTCATCATTAAAGTATCCCCCCCCCCCCATGTTCTCACTTCAAATCTGTCTCTGTTTCCAAGGTAATGTTGACATGTTTGGATGGGCATGTCTCCAAAGGATGAACTTAACATATGTACAACAAACAGCCCTTATTCAGAACGTATGGAATTAACAGTTGAATATGAATAAATGCAACATGCTTCTTTAAATTTTGACAAATACTAAACTGACACTTGCCCAGACCTGTCAATGGATTGGAACGACATTACTCTGCTACCATCTGCTGTACATACGACTGCATGACACCAAAAACAAGAACATATCTACACTGTCAATCAATAAGAGTCCCCTATATAAAATAGCTTTTATTAATAAAACATGTGCAAAATAGCATCTCTTAAAGGAAAGTCAGCCTTCTTTCAAAGACAAACCAAACTTGTCTCTCAGTTGCTGAATTAAATGGAGTGGAACTTTACTTTTGACCAGACGGAACATTTTCCAGCAGCAATGCTGACATATTGCTTGCATTGGATGCAATATGGATGCCAATGTGCAAAACGCAAACACATCAACAGTAGGCTCTACTGCAGGGGTCTCCAATCCTGGTCCTCGAGGGCCGCTGTCCTGAAGGTTTTAGATGTTTCCCTGCTGCAGCACACCTGACTCTAATAAAGGGTCATTATGAAGCTTCCACAGAGCTTGGTAATGGCTCATTCATTAGAATCAGGTGTTCTGGAGCAGGGAAACATCGAAAACCTTGAGGACAGCGGCCCTCGAGGACCAGGATTGGAGACCCCTGCTCTACTGTGTACGCAACCCATTATGTTGGACGTGGTGGTAGCGAAACCCTTTGGCACATCAACTCACATTGTAAACACTATTGACACACAGACAAGGTTTAATCCAGTAATCCAGTTATTAGGTCTCTCACAACACGGTGGTGATGTAGGTTTACTAATCATCCACCTTCAGCAAATACGATTAGGGCTGTACCCATTTCTATATCAATTGTTTTAGGCTTTTCATAAACCTTACTTTGGCACGTGAAACCATGTTTGTTTTTTAATAAAATACGGATCACGAATGCAGGCCCCTTGGTTCAAACAGATGTTATGCATAAAGGGAAGTTTATTAATAAAGACAGGTCGGCCATTCATTAACGTTACGGTACGTTAGCCATGGCTGTGCTCAATTTGAAGTTGGCCATTTATAGATTAGAAGTGCATGTGTTCTGGCAGCCTTCATCAAGCTATTGGTCGTTCTATACATACAATGATTGAGATCATTGTCGTACAATGAAATTTAGGATCGAATCCTTGCACACAAAAAATTCTAAACGAGGCACCATGGTTTCTAAACCAAATTGATTGAAGCAAATGATAAGTTATCTAGGGTTCACTCGACTGTTTGAAGGCACTTGTTTATCTGGATTAAAATGGGTTTCTGAAGGAGATCAATATTGGGGGGGGATACTATACGCAATGAAATAATAGCAAAATACAAGACTGCAGTCATGTAAGTGAGATCCTGAACAGGGCGAATCATACTTTATCAGCAAACAGGGTCAACTTGTCAATGAATGAAAGATACAACCCCTTGAAAAGTATTTTACCTTGTGGGCTTCCTGTCCCCCACTCTACATTCTATCTACACCAACTCACTGTGTTCCAAATGTCCCTTACCCTGAGGAGAAACACAGAATCATTTTACTATTGTTAGAAGTGTTTGTGCAAATGAATGACGCAAATAGCCCCATCACTAACCCTACCTGTCAGTGTACGACATTAGCATGACGTTAGTTTGTCTCTGGGATGTCATTTTGAAGGCGACATCTTTAGAGGGGTGGAGCTACTCAAGAGTCACAACTGTGGCCCCAGCCCCTGAGGGATGGGGGGGGCGGTGAGGGCAAACGATGTGTGTGTGTGGGGGGGGGATGAAGGCAAACGATGTGGGTTTTCATTCGCCAGATGGGCAAATCTCACAGCTAATTAACTGACTAAACACGTGACAAGGAAAGGTCCTCCCTGATGAAGCGGTGAAGTCTTGGCCCTGTAATTTATGGGCAGCAACAACGTCCCCAGACGCAGACGCCATCAGGACAGAAACGTGGTCTGAGGAGCGAGAAGGGCTGCTTACATTGTAGGTCGGCAGATTCTGTCACTAACGGAAAATGATTACATTTCATTTCATTGTAAAGATTGTTTGTAGTTGGTTTCTACTCTGTAAATGCAGTGGACATAGACGTTTTTTTCTTTCAAATATTCCTTAAAAGATGCATTTATTGACAGTTATTCTGTTAAATATGACAGTTAAATATATGAGTATGATGAGGGCCTTGATTTACTTCCTTTAAAAACAACTTCCGAAACTTTGGCTCGTGTGTATTGCTTCCAGATGCATTTTTAAACAAATACCCCAAATCTCACAAATACTCAATCATGACCAACATGCGAAGCCACTGGATGATGCCTCCGCACACTGTCCTGTGTCACACAACCTGCATACTCCCACTCCTACTCTGCCACTTTGTCAAACTAGCAGGCAGGTGGAGACATCACCAGAGCAGGCCCGCATGTTTGCACACTGTCACCGATAAGCATCCCAATTTCCCTCTCAAAGGCCTGCAGAAAATGAAGCACTTTGGCAAGAGTAACATTAAACTGCTTCCGTTGGGAGCAGTGATTATCAGGCAATATTGGAGAACTGACCTGATAACGTACAGAGTATAATTTTGAAGGGGAAGCTTGTTTCAGTTGTTTGTGTTTAATCCCCCATGTATATACTACTTGTGTTTTTACGCACAGTCATTCACCTCCAATACAGGCTCACAGTGAATCTATTAGTTTTCCTCCGCTTGTTACTGTTCATCCTTTCACAGCCATCCTTTCAAACAACCTTTAGAGGGCAGCCTGGCCTAAACATGACAAATGGCACCGCTCTCTCCCCAGGAAACTTTGAGTCACTAGTGAAAATCGAACACACTGCACATTCATGTTTAAAATAATCAGCTTGCAAAGAAGTGCTTGTTCATACACAGATAGGAGGCTCAAATCATCACATTCCCTAGCTATGCAGTCTTGAGCCTGTATCTTTTTAGATTAATATTTTTTTTTGCTATATCACATGGATTGGCATGGCTGATTCCAATCTTGTTTTTTTGTCCCAGGTGGTAGGAAATTAATTATTGTGGAATTAGGAAAGCAATACTGCATTGTCAGTGGTATCCCTATTTAGATCTTGTCTTTAGGTTTGCAAACCACAGACCTCCCTAGTTGAGATATTCAGCGAGGGTTGTATATATGTGGGCATCATCTGCACCATCTGGGTGGCAGTCAGTCTCCTAACTGCAAGGGTTATCCATCACCA
Source organism: Plecoglossus altivelis (assembly GCA_036571765.1). Taxonomy (NCBI): domain Eukaryota; kingdom Metazoa; phylum Chordata; class Actinopteri; order Osmeriformes; family Plecoglossidae; genus Plecoglossus; species Plecoglossus altivelis. Next base: position 2,948,370 of record BROE01000023.1, on the reverse strand, counting down.
AGTTGGGCTGTTTGAGGCTTAGCTGTCTGTGTATTTAAAGTGATATTTGAGTTTGTTTGTCTGTGAGTATGTGTGTGTGCATTCTAGAGACTGTGAATGTATGTGAAGGTGTGCATGTGTGTGTGCAAGATCCCTGTCAACATGGGCTCCTCCTCCGCAGCTGGCTTACTTCATTAGGAGCCGTCAGCTGAAGCGGGCAGACTGTCAGAGGCAGGCTCCTGCTTTCTCATTTCCCTCTTCCTCGCCCTCTCCCTACTTCTCCCTCTCCCTACTTCTCCCTCTCCCTACTTCTCCCTCTCCCTACTTCTCCCTTTCACTACTTCTCCCTCTCCCTACTTGCCTATCCCCCTCTCTACATATCCCTCTCCCTACAGCTCCCTCTCCCTACTCCTCCCCTTCCCTACATCTCCCTCTCCCTACTTCGTCCTCTCACTTTCCCAACCCTTCTCCCTCTCCCTACTTCTCCCTTTCCCTCTCCCTACGCCTCCCTCTCCCTCTGTGTACTCATCCCCCTCTCTCTCCCTACATCTCCCTCTCCCCACTTCTCCCTCTCTCTATGGCTCCCTCTTCCTCTCCCTACATCTCTCTCTCCCTACATCTCCCTCTCCATACATCTCCCTCCTTACTTCTCCCTATCCCTCTTTCTACTCCTCCCTTTCCCCTACGTCTCCCTTTCCCTACGTTTCCCTCTCCTTGCTTCTTCCTCTCCCTACTTCTCCGTCTCCCTATGTCTCCCTATGTCTCCCTATGTCTCCCTCTCTCTCCCTCTCCCTCTCCCTCTGTCTCCTTCTCCCTCTGTCTCCTTCTCCCTACTTCTCCCTCTCCCTATGTCTCCCTATGTCTCCCTATGTCTCCCTCTCTCCCTCTCCCTCTGTCTCTGTCTCCCTCTCCCTACTTCTCCCTCTCCCTACTCCTCCCTCTCCCTACTTCTCCCTCTACCTGCAGTATGTCTCCCTCTCCCTCTCCCTACTTCTCCCTCTCCCTACTCCTCCCTCTCCCTACTTCTCCCTCTACCTACAGTATGTCTCCCTCTCCCTCTCCCTACTCCTCCCTCTCCCTACTTCTCCTTCTCCCTACGTCTCCCTCTCCCTACTCCTCCCTCTCCCTACTCCTCCCTCTCCCTACTCCTCCTTCTCCCTACTTCTCCCTCTCCCTACTTCTCCCTCTCCCTACTCCTAGGTCTCGCTCTCCCTACTCCTCCCTCTCCCTACTTCTCCCTCTTCCTACGTCTCCCTCTCCCCACGTCTCCCTCTCCCTACGTCTCCCTCTCCCCACGTCTCCCTCTCCCTACTTCTCCCTCTCCCTACTCCTCCCTGTCCCTACTCCTCCCTCTCCCTACATCTCCCTCTCCCTACCTCTCCCTTTCTCACTCACCATCTACATGTGATTTCTTACTCTCCCCCCTTTTAGTTTTTTTCTCTGTCTGAGTTTTGTCCTAATCTACCCTCCTTCTCTCTCCCATCCTGTCTTCATCCTCTCCATGTAAATGTTCCATTATTTCCATTCTGTATTAAATGTTTGTATTTGAACAGAATATGTCATGGATGATGAGCTACCTCACATAAAGCCCCAAGGGTCTAAGGTAAACATTCTTGAAAGATGAAAACTGAAAGAAAAGTCCACCTTTCAACCTTATTGAAAAGTAATTAAAAAAAACCTTTAGAAAAAATTTATTAAATGTATAAAACTAATAGAAATAAAAGGATTAGGGCTAAAATTGTGTGAATAGATATATTTAGGAAAATCTTTGGATGTTTTTACCTGTATTCTTTTGTAATTTATTTGAACAATAGATATAACTGTGCCATATGCCATATTGTTATAAGAGCTGGGGCCTGGGAAATCTTTGAATGATTAATAGAAAACCTTCCCATACATGTACAGAAAAACATAACTACCCAATCTTACAGCTTTTTTTTTAGCAACATTCATTGTTTATTTTACTCTGGACCTTGACAAGAAGTGAATACAATTTGAGGAAAAAAAAACCCATCCAAATGTGACAGTGAGAATATTAAGTTTGAATAAAGGATGTCCTCTGACCTTACATCAGAACCAATAATAACAGCTGAGGCCTGGGAAAGGATTTTTAGAGTGAGAACTTACCATTTAACTACTAATCAATTTGATATGTAATTACTGTACAATGTTGATTAAATATCAAATAATAAGTTAGTCTCCACCCTCATAATCATGCTTTATTTGGATGTTATATCACTGGATATCCCATGAATTTGGAAAAGCCAGATCTACTCAATTCAGAGGGTGAAGTAGGTCTTTTTTACATTGATGTCAGTTTACTTGTCACCTTACTGACCATCTCCACAAGGGGGCAGTGATGTATCACATCATCACACGACCTAAAGCTGCTGGCAGGACTTGTGGACTTCCACACGTTTCTTCCCCACCCAGGCATCTGCATGAAAAAGCATCGTTACACTGACTGCACGGTACAGAGACACAATAAAAACGATACCAACAGACAATTGCCAAGCCGTGCACAAGGCCCAAGGTGTGCCAAGGTGCTATGGGATAGGATCAGCCCCATGGTGCCACCTTCATGCCATCCTGACACCCTATGAATACATCATTTGACATGTCTTTCTGTTGCATGTTGTCCTTTTTGGTTTTAAAGCAGTCGATTTGAGGTCACTTGATTTCACAGACTGTGTTAATGACATGCCTTGATGGAAAAGCTCAGTTCCTCACAGGGGTTAGCTCAACATGAGGATTAGCATGGCAGACAGAAAGAAAGAGCCCAAGGAAGACAAAACAGAGGACTGGAGGGGCTTTCATGAATAACTGTCTCGGTTTGAGCTTTTTCTCTCTGCTACTGTTGAAGTGTTTAATAGCTTCTCGAAAGGTTTAATCCCTTTGAGGCAGAAAACGTTTTTTTGTTGTCCGCTAATCATAATCTTTCATAATTTCTTTTTACCAAAGAGGTCAGACAGTATTAACATATTAACATTCTGACCCGTGGCAGTATTCTAAATCAATCACGCCCTGTCCCCACTCATGTCCAGTTTAATGACAACCCCAGCTGCAACATACATGGGCCCATCCGGAGTGTTATTGAAATTCAGACTGTGATGGCAGTCAGAGCTCTGACCTGAGCTCTTGCCCAAGGACGGCAGGGAAATGAATAACAGAGGGCATTCACAACATCTCGGGATTTTGCATGTTAAAGGAAACATTTTAGCTGATCCAGGTGTTCTTTCTATGACAATCCTGATGGTAACTGGATGCATGGTTCTTTTGTTATGGCTGAAGTAGCTGAAGATGTGTTAGGGTTAGTATACTAAGTGTACTATGTCCAAGAAGCAAGCGATGTGTCATGACTTAATATCCTGGTGATGTAGGCCCATGTGTCTCTGTTGACCGTGACTGTTGCTACCTCCATGCAATCTAACTGAAACCTCGTTCTACATCTCAGAAACCCTGAGATTCAACCCCAAACCCACTGGGAGATCTCCATTTGTTTGAACAAACACCCCCCAAGGTGTTTAAAGCAGTTCTTGGATGAAATAATATTTTCTATTAGACAGTTCGGGAGTTGCTAGATACATTTCCAATGCCCATCATGTTTTTATTTTACTGCAACTTTGTTGAACTTGGACAACAAACATCCCCCGCACATTAGCCTGGCCCTTTGGTGCAGCAAGTGAGGTAAACATCACCTGGCATAAGGACTTGATGGCTGCTGTACTCTGGAGCGAGAGTGGGGAGGAACGCAACGGACCACTTGTACATCCAGAAGAGCTGCTTTTTGCCGTCTCCTTGGTAACCGTTACCTGGCTGCCACTTGCAACTGCTGTACCCGTCGCGGTTTCCGGTGAAAGCACGTTGGTAAGGGAGTGAAAGGGAGACCAGGGTAAATATATATACTATACATATGTTTGGAAAGGAGGGAGTGCTTGGAAATGGCTGTGAAGTCTGCAGTCTTAAAAGTGTTGATAACCAGGGATTATCACTCCCTTCGCCCTCCAGCTGCTTTGCCTGTGTGTGGTTTTCATGGGTGTTGTGTGTCTGTGTGTATGTCTGTATGTATGTATGTATGTACGTATGTATGTGTGTGTATGTGTAAAGCGAGAAAATGTGTAGGTGTTTTTGAAATGTGTACGTATGAGGCAGTATGTATGGGTTTCTGAGTGTGTGGGTGTGTGTCTGTTTGTGTTTAGGTGTGTGTGTGTCTGTGCACCATGAGCCGAAGGACATAGACTGAAGATGCTCTCTCCGACTTTATCCTGCATATTAGGGTCGTTTATGTAACACTTATTTGCATAATTTGCAACAGCGCAACAAAAGCCTCCCTAGCGTGTACAATCGGCCCGCTAATAATCTACCCTTCAATCACCCTGGCGAGTGCATGACTTCACCAATCAGCGTTTGATGCGCTCACGAGGAAAGCCTTCTTGTTATCTTTGACACAAGTCTCAACAGACAATGGCAGCGAGCTTGTATACGGGGAACGCTGTAGTCCAACACACATTGTTTGCCGATATGTAAACAGTGTGCAGCGACGTCCCTGCTCTTGGCTGCTGGCAGGCGGCTGATTGGCAGGTTGCGATGAGTGAGCGGCCAAGCTTCCAAGAGGCAGAGGTAACTGGACCAATCACCCTGATGCATGCGTGAGATGCAGTCAACGCTTCCGTGCTATCAAGTAGAACTTTATGGTGGATGTCTACCACATGGCACGTTTTAGCGGATAAGATAGGATGGTTTAGTCCTGACTGATATTCTTCCTGTTGTGATGTCATGTTGTTCTGTGTACATGCAGCTCAGTTTTGACAGGCTGTTTTACCTATGCAGCCGACACTTTCATCTTCAACCATTCAGTACAAGCATGTTCGTCTAGAGTAACTGTCATGATTGCACATCCTAGTCATCAGTACAGTAGAATCATTAGCGGTCACAATGTTACATTATACACCTTTAAACTAGATCTAAACTTGCAAAACACTACACACATTCATTTAATAAATAGGTGAGCCTGCCTCTGTACATCAAGCCACCATTATCAATTGAAACTTGTATTTTAGATGCCAAGTTGCCATACTGTGCCTATGAATGTAGTCAAAGTGTTCAGTTCACAGCATTATTACAGCAGTATTTGAAAGTATCAAGATGTACGAGTAGACTTTTATGTACATACTCTTTTTTCTCCTCTATGATGGATATCTGCAGATGCATTACCTAAGTGCTTTCTGGGCATTCATAGTACGACTGTAAGTCCTCTTGTCCAAATAGTCGTAGTAAGCACCATTGCTCATCTTCAGCGTGTACATTAGAGAGGGATGCCCTCGTAATCATGCGCATCATAAACAACTTCATTTTCATTAAGCCTCTTAACGCTAAATGGCAAATTCGTTTTAGACCATGCTATGATTAATGTTCTCAGCTGGCTACAGTATGAGGAGAGGACCGGAGGTGATGAGATCAAATCCCATCTAGGAAGTACGTTGTGCTCAGGGAATGTTTAGGAGTTTGGGGTTGATCTATTTTTGGTGGCCACGCAGCAAAGCTGACGTGATCGAACATCTGCTTCACATTCATCTCAACACTGTTCTGGGCTATCCCATCTGTCCTGGAGAATGTCTGGCTACATGATGGAAAGGCCTTCCTCCGTTAAATCGTCCTGAAGTAGATTAGGTCGAAAAGTGTACTAGGCTGTTGATTGCCTTGGCAAGATTGACTCCACACTCCACAAGTGGATGGATCATTTAATGGCAAGGAGAGGCGGAATCATTGACACGAACATGCACACGCAAGCCAATGCCCTCACCAACACAAACTCACGCACCCACACTCTCAAACTCAAGCGCAGATGCGCCAACGAGCACAGACACATGCACGCACAAAGAACCATGAACACCGCCAACATCAAATTAATTCATTTTGGATTTCACAAATATGACCTGTGATTGCTGGTTGCCGGAGGTCAGTCAGCAGTTGATACATGAAATGATTGGGCGAACGAGGCGCGCTCCCATTATCTTGTCCCCTGCATTGTAATTATCGCTCCTGCTCTTTCTGCGCCGCTGCCCTCGTCTTCTGGCGCCATTGTAATTGTGATTGACTGGCGCGGCGGCCAAAACATGCCGTCTGAAAAGGCATCAGACACACATCTCATAACCACCCTGCCGTTTGCTCCTCCTCCTCCTCCACCCTCCCTGTTTCTCCATCCGTCCATCGCTCTCCTCCTCCTCCTCCTTCACCCTCCCTGTTTCTCCATTCATCCATCACTCTCCTCCTCCTCCTCCTTCTGCTCCACCTCCTCCCCCTCCTCCATCTCCCCCTACTCCTGCTTCTCCTCCTCCTTCCCCTCCCCCCCTCCTCCTCCTCCTCTGCCTCCTCTTCCCCTTCCTCAATTCCTCTGCCTCCTCCTCCTCCCCCTCCTCACTTTGACTGGAGCCAACAATCGTAAAACGAGGAAAACATGCCAGACACAGTGGCGGCTGAACATTTGCATCTAGAGTCCCCGTGATATACCGACGAAGCCAGGATCACATGCTTTTCTTATTAATCATTATGTAAACCATTTGGGATTCAATGGACTTGTCACATTTAGCGGCACACTCCTATGTGGACGTGAAAACGGTCACGGGCAGCTGTACACCAACAGTCAATGTTAATTAGACATGATGGAGCCATATCTTGAAGGCACTGGCATGCGGTGGATGTAGTCGAGCAACATGTGCTTCCAATGTCACAGTGGGATCCTCAGCTGTCCCAGAGACAGAGAGGATGGCGGCGCTGAGTGACCCGCCCTGTCAGAGAGGGAGGTTCATCACCAAGCATCTGAGAGGGGCATCGATCCCAACTTCGCCACGGAAACCGATTGGATTTGTCCTGCTCTGGAGAAGACCAGAGGAGACTCTCTCTGTTTCTCTCGCTCCTTGTCTCTCTCTCTCCTACTATCTCTATCACACACACCTTATGTGACATTCACTGAGGACAGTCGGGATCAGCACCACTGATGGATCATCAGTCGGACCGTAGCTGGGAAATAGGCCTTCAATGGAAACCCAAACATTTGTCAAGCATCTGTCGGTGCTTATTTTAGAAAGAAGAGATGGAGTACCATCAAATCCATATTTCGACTGGAAAATAAATCTTGACGGTGGTGATGGAAGATGCTTCCTGTGTAGAGGACTTTGATGTGAACTTGAATGTTTCTGGTATGTTCTACATCCAGGAAGTCTCATTTCCGTGTAAGACAAATATTCAGGGCGCTGACATTACTCATAATGTGATGCGAGGACCATTAAAGCATATCAAGAACCATTATGACAATGAGCGTAAACAGACTAGAAGACACAAAACACTCTATTACAGTGGCATTCCACTCGCTACTTCAGCTTTAAAGAGGTAATGCATCACAAATAATGTACAACCAAAGATGAGTGAAGTTAAAGAGAAAACGAATTAGGAGACTAATCTTTTTGCCAGGAGCTTTACCTATAATGGCTATAATCTATGGACTTTAATATGTTTGAGAAAGCACTTAGTGGCTATCCATCTTTTAGTGTGCCCGGAGGCAAAGGAAAAAAGCTGAAATGGAAAATCTCATAAGAGATATGTCACATTGGCTGTTTCTTTCTTGGTACGTCTCCAGGGGATGTCGGTCAGTTTTTTTTTTTGCCACAATATTCATTCCCTGTTTCATTATTTTAATCATCCTGTCATAGACAAAAATTGGTGGGATGCACTGGGCATCGTATTTTATATGTATTGCACCGGTATTTCTCCAGGTGTATAATAGACATGGATGCGGGCAGGCACATACACACACACACACGGAAGATGATCATCAAAAACAAGGATATAGATGTATTCTAACTGGTTCCCTCCTGAGAGATACTGTTATCCATTTTGTATTAATTTCCAATAAACATCTCAGGTACTCAGTGCAACAAGAGAAACATTTGAAACATTTTTAAATACCCCAAATCTTGTAATTGGCAATGTCCAATCACTTAAATACTCCATCTGGGCTTATTTGAACTTGCCGAGTTCAAAAGAAAAGTAAAAGGAGCAAAGGAAACATGTGATTTATTCACTTTTGATTCAATTATGTTTGCTCAGATTCAACCATCATATTAATGTGAGGACTCCATTTTAATTGCTAATGCTGTAGCATCAGGATTTTCCAGCAAAGCCCTGAACATAGATTTTGAAGGTGGACAGCATTGAGTCAGAGACTGAGGTCAACTCCTGCCAGTACAACCAATACAACTTCCACTAATGAAGCAGGTAACTGTTGGAGTCCCAGTCCACATGTATACTATACTATCACACCAGAGCTATATGTGTGACTACTGAAGCAAGGAGGTTTTCAGTTGTCAAACAAATACAAAAACTCCACAATTGTCCAATTTGAAATATAAAGATTTCTGTTCAGTATCAGTTTTCAAACTTGAATTGATTAATTACAGTACATATACACGGGAATGATTTTCGATAAAAAGCTTTCAGGTCTGATAAACATTCCATGATAAAAAGAACAGGGAAGATTATTAAGACTATTTTTACATTGTCTCCATGTCTGTCGAAGTAATTATGAATGAACTAGAATTTGATCTTTCTGGGATGTTGCTAAAACAGATTGAAAATGGAGTGCAGATGGTTGTGGTCATAGGTACTGGTTTCAATCCTGCACCTTGTTCACCTTGCTAATGAGTCAGGTGACTGCAGCGTCTGTTTGGTCACTTGAGACCCACTTCCTGTCAACCACCTTCCAGGCGCCAGGTGAGGTTGCGACGCTGAGAACAGCTTTGACCGGGTTGTTAGGTTTTTCCTTATAGAGACTCCTGGCTTCCTGTTGACCTTTAACCTACAGTTTGAAGATGTCTGTCTTGACAGACTCCAGATGAAATTCTGTATTTGACAAAACCTTCTTTGTCTCTATGTTCTATTCTACAGGTTTATTGTGAAGTTTGTTAAAGTCAAGTGAAATGTACTTGTTCTGAAAATTCCAATCTTTTCAAACCCTAACCTCCTGTAATACTGACACATACTTTACAAACATTTACTGTACATCTCAAAAACATTAATTTCTTCCCGCCGCAATTTCCTACTCATGTGTGATCACCGGCATTTCTTTAGAAATCAAATGAACGTGGCTTAATTCCTGCAACTGGACACGCAGGAATGAACAGGTCCCGCCAGTCCAGTCGACTGTAAATTGTTGTAGTTGAGGAGTCTTCTGTTGTCCCCCGCTCCCAATGAAAATGATGAAACTGGTAGCGAATGGTTTGTGCACGCCATAAAGCTAATCCTGTCCCCTTCTCATGATAATGAACGCACTTAAATCTAAAAAAGGAAATATCTCCAAAGGGTTCTGCTAGTGCGGGCCCACTTGTCAGAGTGCTTAATCATAGTGCTTGATTATGGCTGGCCATTAGAAAGTTGTGAGTCAGCCCCACTCATGGACTGGAAAGTATTCTGGTCCGCTTGATTGAATTAAACTCACTAGGTTTCTCTGTTCTCCGAACAATATGTGAGCTTGGTACCATTGAATAACTTGACCAGATGCTGGTTTAGCAAAGAAAACAGCACCTGTATGCAACATATATAATATGATGCAGAGCACTTATCAAGTCCATGGTATGGGCCAGGGACATGGGCAAGAGAGCTATCTGTTCAGCATGTATTTACATTGAGGTTATTTGAAGAGTCGACCCTTGATTATAGCGAGCACATGCTAACTCCATGCTGCAAGGTCCATGTGATCTGAGCTCCCCTCTTGAGCACTAAACAGTGCCCATGCAGGAATCAAACCCATGTTTCTTTCTAGCTGTGAGGCTGCAGTGGCTCGCTGTCCCACCATGAAAATGGCCAGAGCTGGGATTGAAGCCCGCTGGAAGGCCAATGGCCACATGGTGGGCATTCTTAACTGGTGAGCCACAGAGGCAACTTCACATGCTCAGAAGGTGAAAAAGTCCAGGTCTGTGACATGAGACAAGACAGACTCATTATCAAAGTGCAGGAAATGAAAATCCATCAAGAATGTTCTCTCTATTCTATGCTATTGATTGACAAGCCTGCTGTTGACATGCTGACTTTGGCTACCGTGCAATTATTTTCCTGTTTGGGGTTTTCAGGCTGTGATAAGCTCTTCCTATCCCCACATCTAAAGCAACACTCTGCACTACGTATCCCCAGAAGCCGTCTGTCTAAGCCTAATAACGTCAGGATGAGATTTACCTAACACCAATTAAAATGAGAGCTCCACGTTCATTGATGGAGGTATGGAAAGATGGTGTTCCTCCAGATCCAGTTACTAATTGCAGATGCCGCTGCTCACAGAACATGAAGTTGCTAACGCACACAAGCCGCTCTTCTCGCCCTGTGCTTTGATGGCATCGGTGTGATGATTCTTCTCATTGTGTATCGAGATGTCTGAGACGCTCTACACAGCGTCCTATTTCCCTTGTTTTTTGTATGTCTTTACACCGCCTCCACTTTCTCTCTTTGTCCTCCCTCTCTCCTTTCAAGTCTTTTTTTTTTTTTGCATCGTGTCATTGTGTCACTGGGCACACCTGCTTCTTGCAGCTGTCAATTACTCCACTGAGTTACAGACTGGCACACAATTAGGGTCCGCCTCGCGCACTGGCCCACGCTGGTAATGAGTTTCCCCAGTCATTGATCAAAGTCACAATCGCACTCCAGCCCCTAGTTTCCCAATTAATTTTTCAGTTTTTATGGTATCCAAAGTGCATCTATGTTGAGCCACGTGAGACCCATTGCTCTATTTTAAATCCCACCGTCAAAGCTGTTTGCTGTAGCTCACAGACAAGAGAAGGTAAGCTCATTTAAGCGTCACAGTAGAGTTGTTTATGAAGCAAAGCCGTGAGGGATTGAAGCTACTAGAAGAACCAGGCTATTACTAATTTCCATTCTTTGGAGGAGCAAGAGCCAACACCAATGGCTTATTCCACAACCAATTTCAAATGTAAAAGGATTCCCCACCAAATGTGTATCAACACGAAATGGCACGTAACAAATTACACAGCAATTTGGTTGTCCACTTTCAGTGTCAGTGCAGGCCAAATCTCTAACACTTTCAAAAGCTGCTTGATGTGTTTTAATGGAGCTTGTGCCTGATCATCAGGAGACGCCATGCACTTCTACTTGTCATTACGTGGGTGTCTGGCCAGGAGTACAGTGGGGCGGAGCTCTGCCAGTGCATGAGAGGTATGACATTGCTAGTTTGTTTTCACTGGATATGGAACTCACTGGAGCACAATAGGACAGTTGTAGGAGAGGGAGGGATGGGGGAATAAGCAAGGGAGGAGCGGATGGGCTGGAGTGGGGAAGGGAGGTTGGGGGTGGCCCATGATGAGTGTTTGGAGTTGCAGGACTCATGTTCTGTGAATGACACCTTGCCATGACTGTGCCTGACACAGCTCCATTTTCAAAACGAAATGTCTGCCAGTCTGGCTAGACAATGCGGCTGGGTGTTCCCGTCTAGATGTTCAATCGTTTCGCATTTTCAATCAAGATACAACCACAAGCCTTTGCTTAGTTTATAGAAACAAGGCAAACATAACCTGGTTTGTTCGAACTTCACATTTGAAAAAAATGTGATGAAGTAGAAATGGATGTTTCCCTGCAGGAAAAGAGGTGGTGAAAAAGATGATCTAACCAATCCAACTGGCTGGCAGAAGAAAACTGTTGGTGAAGGCAGAACTGCGCACCATGGAGGCTTTGAGATTTATATTGTTTACATGTTCCCATCTGTAATGCAATACCACTGCCACTACTAATAATAATACCAATATTTGTAACGATTATACTAACTTCCTCATAATTGATATAACTGCACTCAACAATGGAGTATTCCTCCTCAAAATTGCACAACATTGTAAGAGATACATATTAGAGGTTTTTGCTTAACTGCTGGCAAAATAACTGTAAAGGCACATTTCATTCTGTAGATTTCTAAATATCTGCATGGATAAGGATATGGAACCTCTGGCTCTAGAGTTACAGACGCCAAGCTATGGCCAACTGAGCCACAGGCACTGGAATGGCCACTCAATGACCAACTAGACCATGGTAATACACTGTTAGATACTGTCCAATACTGTCCAATGCAGTCTCAGAAAAACAAGATTTTTACACACTTGATACAATACATCCAGAAGGCTGGCTAGATGTGCATATATATATATATATATATATATATAGTTATTTTCTGTCCAAATAGAATATCAAATGATTGGCCAGTGTCCAGAAGCTGACATTTTGTGCAGATATAGTATCAGATGACTGGTCAGTGGCCAGAAGGCAAACATTTTGTCCAGATCTAGTATCAAATTAAAGTCAATTGTCTCATTTTGCACGGTACTTGAGAGTAATATTTATTTGGCAGACAGTTTTTGGCCGAAGCGACATCCAGTTTGTGGGGGAATTTGTCCCTCTTGATCTTGTGTCAATTACTCTAGCCATTGAGCTATATTCTCCAGTAACCCATCACCTCTACATTGATCTAATTGCCTTGCTAAATCATACAGGTTGACCTAATGACCTCAGAAGTCATAATTTATCACTGAGATCAGAGATTTAGGATATGGGCTTGGGGCCGTATTAGCAGGAAGCTGTTTTGAAAAAGCTATTATTGGAATGATAGAGAGTGGATGATGTGTGTGTGTGGGTCAGGTATGTAGAGGGCTGATAAGGAGTCTTGCTGTAAATAGGTAGGGGGGAATGGTCAATGCTCTGTCACTCCTTCTGACGGAATGAGTGTGTGTGTGTGTGAGGGGGGTGGTAGATGGATTGATGATGGTGGGGTGGGGTATCGTGAGGGGAGGAGCCTGCCGGTTGACACAGCTGATAAATGTCCATTGGGTGACTACTGTACCCCTCCTCTGACTAAGTGTCTGTCCACATGGTTCCAACAGCACACCCAATTACATTTGGCATCTTACTGCAATATCTGATTACAGCATTAAAGAAAAGAGAGAGCGAGAGAACAGTCAGAAAGACAGGGACAGGGAGTGCAGATGTTTTAGTATTGAAAGTGTACGATACAATTCTCATTGTAGTTACATTCTTTGTACATTATTTGCAGATGCAGTCTCCTCACATTTTGAGCAAAAATTGGCATAACGAAATGCACAAGGTAACAGTCTGCCTGTTATGTTGCAGCATTAAACATTGGTTTGGAGGAAAGACTAGGGTGTGTTTTGTAACAGCTTGTTTTGGAGGGCTTCAGAAAGAGCCGCTGCTCATGTCATTCTTGACTGTCATTCACATAACATGGCTTCCTGGTGTAAATGAACTTGATAACAGGTTGTCATGCCAACTATTTAATATGTCAAACTGGAGCCAATCATCTCACCCAAGAGGCAGGGTAATGGTTGTGGGTCTTTTCACATTTGCATATGTCAACTGCTGAAACGTAGCTTTCGGTAACCAACGTTTTATTTTTTACAGTTTGTTCCTTTTATGCTCTTGTAAGGCTTAATAAGATCCTTTGTAGCTCAAACTGACTGTGGCTAGTCACTCCGTAATCCATGAGAATGCAATTTGCAGCCAGAAGAAAGAAGTTCTGTTTTACCTTTTCATGAAAGCTAATGAAAAATGCTAATTTCTCTCTGCTTTGCCTCTGTAATCTTTTTGTGCGTCTCAAATGGAACTCCTGGTTTTACACTTCAATGGTTTCATCTGAGATGTACTAGGAGAAATTGTTTGTCCAAATTAACTAGGATGACACCTTATCTCTAACTGACCAAATACTGTGCTGTTTCTGTCAGTAAACAAATCCTAGTATGTGCCTTTTTAATCTGCTTTAACTCTGACTGTCATTCAGACATTCAGCCACAGTCGTTGTTTTTCATTTTTCGATCTCCATATCTAGATATTAGTTGCTGTTGTGTGCGCATGAAACATGCTGAAAACCACTGCAAAAATAGAGTTTCGGTTAACATCCTTAAGAGATTGGAGACGTCCAATATTCACAGCATTTGATTAGCCTCAAACGAGTCCCAACAGGTTTGAATTTCAGAATGCTTTCCTTTGTTACGTGCAAGACAGCACAGATTGTATGACTTCTGATTTGAGACGCCATGTGGTTTGGCTGCTCCAAGTCCCAACATTCGAGCAGACTCTCATTGCTTACATGAGAGTTGAGCCTCTTACACAACACAACAACTGGAATTGATTACCATGTGGACGTCAGGGTAGACTACAGCAAATTTAACACCATACTGCATACTAGTATGAATGCACAAAACAATCATGCTTCCAAATCATCTACAGATGCTCCGTAGAAGTTAAAAATACAGCCAAACAGGACATGCACCAACAGGACATACAGACAAAAACCCTTTTAATAGCTGTAACTTCACTTCTACCCCAAGTTACAACGTATCAATTGTGCTTTTCAGAATGGTCATGACTGCACACATGCATAAACACATACAAACACACACACACCAATGGGGCTCTGAGGTAGGGAACGGTGGGAAATGTTTCCTTAATGGAAAATTTCATTGAGTAAAAATAACTGCCAAAGCAGCCAGCGCTCTGTCAAACTATTTCACGTTGTCAGCAGAAATGTGTCAGTCTCTCTTCACTCCGCAATGAGCACCAATGAGATATATGGCTGCTGATGACTGTGTGGATATACCCCCCAAACCACTCCACACACACACACACACACACACACAGACACACACAAACACACATACACACACAAATACACATGCTCACTCTCTCACCCTTTGAAAGTAAGCCAGCACTTTAATTTCTCTCAAGTCATTCTGAAGTGCAATGAAGTGTCAGAAAAAATGAATAATCTCAGGAAGAGGGAGTTGGGTGCACATTCAGAGCAGGTTAGAAACGCCTTAATATCACAGCAAATGTAGATAATATTTGATGTGTGCATGTGTTTGTTTCTGTTTACATGTATTTGCTCGCTCTGATGGAGAAACATGCTATAGTGTGTTTGTATGCGTCTGACTCTGTATTTGCCAGTCACTTCACATGAGGACAGCATCAGATGCCAGGAAATCAACTTCGCAAAGCCACAGATGTTTTGACCACGAGAAAGCTGATTTCTAAAACCGGCACTAATACATAAATACACAGACACTTCCCCCACCAATTTAGGAGCGTTTGTCCATGCAAAGGTGCTCTGCATCCATAGATGGAAGCCTAAACATGACGTCTGCTTTTAATCAACCTGCGTGTCCTAAAACATTCAATCAACTCCCATACTGGCTAGATGAGGGGAATGGAAACTAGAGCAATAACTGTCAAATAACTATTTCAGAGAACATCGATACATTGAGTGCCTGGGAGCCATTCAGTGGTCAGCGGAGACAAGGTGACTGTGGCTCCAATCAAAGGTTTTGTCTTGTTGTGTAAGACTCGTCCGGGCTGTTTCAGCGGCGGACGCTCAAATGGCCTTGGACAAAGAAGGCTGGTGAAGAGACAGTGATTAACCTGTCATGTTCTAGGCAGGTATCCATTAGGTCTTTAATCAAAGTCTAAACGCCATGAAATTGACATTTTCAACCCGCCATCTAGTCTCGCGGGGACGCATCGGATTGGTGCGTGGGCCCGTGTGCACCCACGGCTGCGTCAGGCCTCTCCTTCCATCCCACGTCTTTACGCTGCTGTGCGTCTCAATGACCTATTGTCATTGCTTTTCCACAGCCAAGTACTTTTTCTGATTTTCAAAAGGTCTCACAGGGCGCTATGCTAACCAGCGATTATTAGATATCGCCGCAGGATAGTTTCCGCCTTCTGAAGTTTCTGGAAAGAACAGTGGAACTTCCTGCCTGCCTTGTCAGCTTTGTTTCTGGCTTCTCAAGGGCTTTATCGGTAAAACAAGCCCAGGGATAGGCTACTCTCTGCCCTCCTAGCTCCCTGGATCCACATCTACAGCTGGGGAAACAGAAACAGCGATGAAGACCACCAGGAGGCGCCCCAGTGAATCACCCAGCAGAACACTCGCCACTAAGGCTCAGGCGTACATGCAAGGGGCCCTGGGTGTATTTCCTGCATGTCTTTTTCTCTCTGTGGTTTCTTGATTCTTCACAGTCTTAATATATATAAAGCCAAAAAAGGCTAAGAAATGGAACAGTCCGACAGACAACCAGCCCTAAAGGCCATCAAGCCCTGATTGCATATTAAATGCCATGACCATGGAATATGCAATTTAATATAAATACCTAAAATAACACCATCCTTTTTTGCAGTTTCTCAAACTGGCTGTGCTTCATGGAATATTTCAGTGAATGTATATAGGTCCCTATTATAGTGAACATATATGATCCCTGAGGGCCATCATTTACCATCCCTGGTCATGTTACGGCTACTGAAAATACCTACTTGATTGAAGCAAAAGTATTTCGATGGTGTCATCGGACTAGATCAAAGCTTCAGTACCGCTCCCCTACCTCATTCCTCCTCCCTGTCCTCCCTCCATCTCCTCCCTCTCTGCTCTCCCTCCCACTGTGTCTGTGTCCCCTAGTCACAGGGGTAGAGAGCACAGTTGTTTTGATGTAGGATTTGATAGATTTGTTTGCTGCTGCACTCATTTGCTCCATATCAGAAAGCTGACAGGCCGTAAAATGAAAATTTGCCTTAGATTTTCAGCATGACTGTTTGGGGGCAAATGTGAAGGAACTCCCTGCGCATTCCAGATAGACATTTTCTCCAGCCTCTTAAAAAGAGCTTTGAAATAAGCACTCAGATTTATGTTTGGAAGGACTACAAACAAGGGGGATTCATGGGAGATATTGACAGAGAACTATTTGGTCCATTTAAATATTTAGTGCAAACTTAAAAATATGCATATTTCATATACACAAAGAGAGCATCAATACTTGCTCCCTTACGACTGGAGAAGAGGTGATTTCAAAATAGTACTCTGTTGTCTATGTGTTAACAATATTTTCTGAATCCATCTCATGATTAAAAAGTGACAGTTATGGATAGAGTCCTGCATTTCAGGTAATTAGATTAAATTAAAATGCATGATGTTGTCCAGTGATGGTCACAAGCTCTAATTGTTTCATACAGGAAGGATGTCGAGTAGTCTTTTTTGAAAACAAGTTCAAGGAGGATAAAAAGTGGTACAACCCTCACTGGTCACACGCAAGTTGACCTAGAAAACCTCAGAGCCCAATCTTGAATATTTTTACACCTTCCTTGAACATATCCCATGTAACTTTGTTTGTATTTTTGCATTGTTTTGTCAGATGCCTAGCTCAAAATGTTCTAAGGAAGACAGCACTTTAATCAGATACCCTAACTTAACCAAACCTGCGCAGCTAAGAAACCCGGGGACCGGATCCTGAACCATAACAAGATCGCTCAACACTTGAGGATCCAAAGCTACAGCACCACTGTGAGTTGAGCCCAGTTCTACGGTGACCAGTCACCAAGCTGGCTCACTGGACCGGCTCCATCCTGCGTCTCCAGGGCTGGGCGTGAGGTGAAACCACAATGAGTTCAGCCCGCTTTGAGGAACGTGTGGTGGCGATGGCGGGTGCGACACCCACCATTGCTCTTTCCGCCCGATCCCCCAGCCAGTGTCACAGAGCACGCCCGATGATGGAGCACTCTCATTCCGAGCTGAGAGAGCGCCGAAGGTGAGAGTCGGCTGGAGACCCAGTTCTTTAAATCCGCCCTGCCTCTGCCACCTCGTTCAGCAAGACAAATGGACATTTTGACGCCAGCTCCTATCGGGAATCCGTTTGATAAACAGACCCTTTGTTTGTTTGTGTTCTCGCGTGCCTCCCAAGGTGATCATATGTTGGTTTGGAAGCACTTATATTGGGTCAGAGAGAGTTAGACAAGGGGTTGATTTGGACAAGCTATGGGTCCTTGGCAAATAGCTATGATCAATTTCGTCCAACTATTTACAGAAGAAATGTAAAATGTGTCAAGAGCAGTTCATTCATGCCTTTTGTTTGAAAGCAAAACATTTCACACGTTGAAAGATCTCCGAAACCTGGGGATTCTGAAAAGCCACATAACCTGCAAGTCACGTGCCTGTCCTTTTTTGCAGCACTGCCCCTCGTGGCAAATATTCACTTACGGTCTATGTCCTCTGTGAGAACCAGGTCCCTGCAATTGTATTGTGCTTAATGAACTCAAACAGCCTCGTGCAGAGAAAGACATTGGAATATGTTTTGCTAGTCACTGGATGGCAATTGGGAGCGTGAAAGAAATATATGTTCTAGCAAATCTCATTTAGTGGTCCACTGACCACGTATGATGATGCCCAGCCTGCCAATTCACTATCGGCAAAAACGCCTCTCTATTCTTTTATGTCTGACCTTTTCTCATTACGCATATTATAGTGTTCAATTTGGGCAGAGACGTATCTTTTCCAGTAAAGGAAATGATATTTCAACCATCTGTTAACAATCTCTCCTGCCCCCAATTCAAATGTAGACTCTAACGTTTCACTTAAAAGGTTGGCCTCCACACACCTCAGCTACAAACAGGTTCACGAGCGTCGCCATCTATTCACGTTGCAAAAGGTGAGGCACTATGTTCTGACAACATGCAGGTGTGCCACAGTCCCTGACGCCGTGAGGGGACAATTACAGCAGAACCTCAACACCTGGGTCCCCAGCAGTGATGAGGCTAAGGGAACATCTCCAGCGACATTCCATGAAGAAGGATTGTTTTAAGGTTAAGAAAAACCGATTCCACTCACATTGCTGTCACATGCGATGCACAGAAGCTCTTTGCAGTCTCGTTATTCGCCAGGCGTTGACTTTTCCTGTGGACAGATTGGAGGGAGAATGTTCATGGAATTGACATAGTCACCACCGGCCATGTGTATAAAAGTATGTACTGTACAATTAGAGAAGGTCTAAAATGTATTTCATAATTATTTCATAGGTTTTTTGTCAACCAATAGTTTTTCAGAAATGTGTTGTATAATGTATGTATAATAATGTATAATAATAATAATAATAATAATAATAATATATGACACATATAATGTGTTATAAGTTGCATGGATTCATCAGGGGTTTTAAATACTTTTATAAGGTTCTTCCTTTGAAACTGGTTGCACTGTTAAACTTTAGTCATATGGTAACAGTGTTATGTAGAATGATCAGTTTTGTCTGCCTAGGATGCAAAGGGTTTAATGTAGGGTTCCTTTCAGAGCAGGAAGAGACAAACATTGTGTTGGAAATGCAAATGTACCACTATTGGAGTTTGACTCAAGTGATTCAACCTGGACATGAACTGTAAAGATCCCTTCAACAAGGTTTCGAAAGCACACATAATGCACTTCTTAAATATCTTTACTTTTAAATGGCTGTTGGGAATGCAAAAGTACAAAAATATGAAAGCGTAAACATCAAGTAAACTTTAAGCACTGTAGATAATAAGGAAGTCATTTCTGCTCCGCCCATCATTCCCACAAACTCAGGGTAGTTTAGAAGCACTGTGGTGACAACAATGTTTAATGTGGAAATGTTGACTGAAGTCTTTAAAAAACACTTTTTACAACCTCATTTGTTTACAGAGAACAAAACAACACAGAGAATCCGAAGTGTTTCTTTAAAAACAGAACACTACATCACTGATGGATTTGCCCCATTGCCAAGTTTGAAACTTTCTCACCATCCTCTCGAATGCGCTGTTATGGGTGTGTGGCTCTAATGGTGCTCATTTGTTGGCATTTGATAAAAGGATCCTTTTCCGCTCCCAGTTCACAATATCTATTAGGCTGATGTTGAGGAGATGTTATTTGGTTTGTATCTTGAGCCGGGTGTAAAGTGAGCTGTCTATTCCAATGCGCTGTCTTAATGAAAGTAATCTAGCCCATGCTGGTTCTCTTAGCATTCTCTGGATAACATCATATCTCTTTGTGATTGAGCAGGTGCTCTGCTGGGAGAAAATAGGATGCCTCGACGCTATTATAATAATGTAAATAATGAAGCACTAGTGAGGTGCTTCGATGGAGGACTGGGCCCTAGAAGTGAGACAACACTTACACTAGGACAGCACTAAGGACGGCAAGAGGGTGGCTGTTAAGGTTGTTGATGTCTCAGTCTTAAACTGGCAAAAGTGGAGCAATCCTTGGCACCAAACCAGCATCAACACTTGACCTATATAGAAGTGTATCTTAATGACGTGGTTGCAGTGTTTACAAGCCTTTAAGCAACACTGTGTATTGCTTATAAGTTGTGGATTTTTTCCCTGCCGGCATCATTGCCTTGACTGTTTTTACTCACTCAACCTACTTAACCTTGTTGCAGGTTGGGAGCCTTCTCTATATTATACGTTCTGTTACAGTACGTTTGGGGGCCAACAAGGCAACGATTCTGTTGGGTCCTGCCAGATTTTGGTGCTAAAACAGAGTCTAACTCCTTGCTGGGGGAGGCCTCATAAAGCTTTATCCGGATGGTTCTGCTCCCCTCAGTCTGACAGCTACACCTTCTTCAGACGGGATTATTTCTAGTATTTTTATGCGCGAGTTTTCATCCCTCATTGACAGAGACAATGAAAGATGCTCACGCCCTTCTCACTAGTTGCTCAAGGCTGACAGGGCTCCTGCTCCTCTGCAGTGGAGAGGAAATGGAAAGAGAGAGTCACGTCCCCTTCCCCACACGGACCACCCAACTGTGTTAAATGTAAACATCGGACCCCACCTCAGGCCCCCAGGCTGGCTGGGGCTTCTCATCGCTGCCCACAGCAGACAGACCATGGGGAGAAATACAGCTTTCCATTTACCCTCGCTACCTCCCCTCCCTTCCTTGCTCGCTGGCTCCCTCCCCTCCCTCCATCTTCTCCCTCGCACCTTCCCCCCCTCTTTTCACTTGTACCATCAATGTATTTTCACGCATCATCTCAGTGGGTGTATTGGAGTTGATGGAGTGGGAAGGATGACGAAGATACAAGTCCAACAGCTCCTGTTCTGTACCCCCACCAGCCAACACGCACACACACCTCCTGCCTGCCAGGGCTGTTGTTGGCGGTGCACGCCTTGGCCTGTCTGGCTCCAGGTTGGCACCCTGGAGGACAATTTCTCCAGGAGGACAAAGTGGTTGGTCCCTTTCAAACACACGTCAAATCAATTTGCTGTCAAAAACCTCTTCAATCCCCAAAAAACTCTTTGGCAAAATGGTCACATGGGCTTTAAAGTAATCTATAGGGTTTGTAAGAATAATTAGATCTCTAAAGATTTCAGCTATGGTAGACACTTTTCTGTAGAAAGGGATATTTATAGCCATACAGGAAAGGCCTTAGAACAGTGGGGAGCAAAAAAAACATGAAAAATGGTGGCAGACTACCTATTTACATGCATAAACCACTTGATCATTGGTGCACTTCTGTATGTCACGGTCAGGAAAACACTGCGGGTCCAGACAGTTCATGTCTACACATGGGCCGGAAGAAGCCCGTCGTTAATCTGTTCCCTAACCTACTCTGGCACGATCATGTTTAATCCCCGTACTTGAGAGGTTTTAGACATAATTACATCAGACCCACACGATGTACTTAACGACCACCATGTTTCCTCATTCCCATCATGCATTTCCGCAAAGCCCCAATTGTCTTAAGTGATTGATTTTAATTACCTTCTTAGGGCTTAAATCTTGGCCCTATGTTTGAAGGGCCTTTGTTCTGATCGGGAGGTTTTGCTCTCCCTTAATGAACAGCTACCCCCCTTGTGCCATCAGAAGAATGGAAACTGATATTGTTCCTACCCCCCCTCCCTCCACTCACCCGCCACTACGCTTCAGTTTTGATGGCTTATCTTTTTTATTAGCTCCACATTATTATTACCACCATTACTACCTGCTACCATCCCTCGCTCTCATTATCCCTTTTTCCAGCCCACAATACTCTGGGAGAATTGTTATCGCGCGGTGAGTTCATCTTGTCCCAGTGTTTACTCATGATTGATTTGCGGGCGGCGCATCTCCCTGGCCACCTCTGGCTTACCGCTGACTTAGCAGGTCGGCAGGGTTAGTTATTCTCTGTTGATAGACATCTTTACTAGTGGAGGAGCGCACTTTTAACCCTTAAATACAGACATCTATCTGAGCTGAAGCCTCTAGCATCCAAGCTGACGCCATCGGGGCTCATCCATCAGGACAGGGGTGAGGGGGGGAGTTCAGTGTGTTTGCCCTCTGTCCGTCTGTCTGGAGGACAGAGCAGGGCCGGGGAGGGAGCTGGAAGCGAGAGCCATGACATAACTGTGCTTGACGGAAAGGGGGAAGTGGGAGGGGGGGGGGGGGGGGGGGGGGTCACTCTGACGGCACTCACCAATAGAGATGATTTTCCTGTCTGTTGATGGGGTTCTGGTAGCTGCTATGTCGGAGAGGAAGGTCACATGACCGCACAAAAGGGAGAGCCGAGTTTTTTGGGCAGTGCTTACGTCCGCAAAATCTCTAGAGCGCGTACACATACAGACACGCACTTCCTTTCACTTTCTCTTTGTTTTACAGGGTCTGCGGGGGGAAAAAGCTAATGGCTCCTTGAAAACATTAATTACGGATTCCATTGAGAAAGAGAGAGAGTCAGCCTATTTTCAGGCGAATGAACGACTGCCCAACCCCATCCTTTACAAAGTCCTTCGTCTCTGTAATGAAGTTGGTGTTTGCCCAGCAGTGATGGCAAATGTCATTATGGCGGGTGAAGATGATGATTCAGAGTGCCTGCATTAAGCTGTATCTTTGGACATGACTTGTTTTTTCGAACAGACCCATCGCTCTCCCTCCTTCCCCACCGGCAGTACCACTGTCTACTTAACGTCTGGAAGGTTGAGGAGATTTCATTTACTATCTTCTCTTTGCCCTTTTGGATATAAGAGCTGTGTTGCTCCCCCTGCACTCTGTTTATTAGTCATCCGGACGAGCATCCTGTCGCAAGTCTGGATTAAGTATATTTACACACAAACACACCCAGCACACACTCCATGGATGGCAATCCAGGGCTCCCTCGTTGCGCTAAGCTTGCTAGCTCAGTGAAGGCCTTGTTGGTCAGATTCTGTCTGCTGCTGAAGCCTTGTAATCCTGTCAGTATTACAATTTACACCATAAACCTCCCCCCAAAAAACCTCTGAACAAGCTATGGAGTCTCAGAGAAATTATGAGCACATGAAGTCAGGTAGAGAACTGATTAGTTCAAGTGGTCGGGTAGTTCAGTATTGTGCTGCGAAGGCATCCTTAGGTAGCCTGGCAGTGCTGTCCAATGTACTTCCACTCAATCTGGTTAATCCTAAAGTTCTTCCAAGACTAAGTGACATCGGTCCTATTGTGTGCTTAAGAAGGTGGTAGCAATTCAGTACCCATCATATGAGGTCCATTTGAAGACAATTCAAGAGCAGTGGCCTCAATTTTTAATGGCAGACTAAATGGTCTTCTCTCGCCAGTTGAATTATTCAGAAACGTTTAATTTTACATTGGAAATCTCCTGGGTTTACAGAGGTAGGTAGGCCGAATCAGAAGTTTTGTAGTGGGAAACATTCTGTTGAAATACTGTTCACATTCCATGTTTGTGCAAGGGTCATTTCTGTTTTTGAAGTACTTCATCATGATGAACATTCAATATAACAATATTCAACTATCAAGGCAGAAAGAACAAATTGCAAATCGATCACTCAAAAGTTTTGTCAAAAGACAAGTCATCCTCCGATGTGCCATTTATTTGGAGGGCTGCTGGGCAGACAGTGTCAGTGACCACAGAATGCACTGTTCTCCATCTCCCCCTCGAAAACTGGCAGCAGGAATAGGATTACAACTATGGTGAGAAATAAGATGTGAAGCCAAGTGTTCCACTTGAATCTTCCATTCTACCTCTGGCATTTTGAGCAAATTGGTTAGTCATGCTCGGGCGCCATTTTGCATTAGGGCTTTGGATGCCCCTAAGATGATTGCTTACATGTCTATATTTGAAGTTTAATTACCATCGGCAAGCCATTAGCCTTGTGTGCATCATCGACGAACGTGGGTGGCATCGCGGGCAACTCGACAACACTAATTACCGACTATTGACGGGTGGCAGCCTGAACGTCCAGCCTCAACATAGGGGAGGCAGCAGGGCAGGGGGGAGGGTTTCATGGGTGCGTGGGATGGGCTGGGCGGCTCAGAAGTCTGATCATCGCTCAATGACCTCTTCAAGAAGACCTGTTGTGACCAATTGTGCCTTCCTGACAACACATCAATGCTACAGGGAGAAAGAGTCCTCTGGTCCTCCCGACTGAGAATGGAATCGGTCTCTTGAAACTGACTGCTCAACCTAATGGCCCCCACCCTCTCACCCTCCACATCTATGCTGTGGCCAGACTGTCCCCTCGATGAAGGATGGCAAGCACTCTGCTTTGAGCTGTTGTTGTTTCGCTGAAACGTTTTAATGAGTCAATTGTCAGTCCACCTATGTTGGCAGTCGCTCGTGTGACCCTGCATCACACGCTGCTCATTATTTACAGGTGTTTACTCGAGTGAAAAGAACTGATGTGATTTGATTAATTTCACTATAATGTGCTGGAAGTATGCCGAAACACTGTTGTGTTTTCAGACAAACACCTGTCCATAGGGTGATGTAATAACCGAGAGCAATGCTTACAAGCCAGCAAAGTCAAACTAAACATGAAACTCTACTAAAATCAATCACTTACTGTAAAACCCCCCAAAACAACAACCCTGAAACCAAACAAAACCCTGCAGATGGAACTGTGAAGCACCGACGGCACAGTGAGCACACACCCTCCTCCTCCAGCTACAAGGTAGGCCAAGCGGAAATACTCCACCATTCTCACATAATTCACGGCAGCCTTGATTAGTGACAACAATCATTGCTGTTCCAACGTCTGATCGATGAGAGGCGGCCATCAGCATGGCTCAGCGAGGCCCAAAATGGCCGACCTCCTGTATTGATAAACCACTAATGGGAAGAAAGAGAGCGAGGGGGAGAAGTGCCATACTTGTTGGATAAGGGACAGCATCCTCGGCTTTCAGGTAATGGAACTGTCATTCCTCCTTCCCCCTTTCCCTCCCTCTGATAACAATCAGCTCTCCCTCCCTGCTCCCCCTGCCTTGTCCCATCTCACCTCCACATACATCTGGAAGGGAGTGACACTATTATCAAAATACATTTGGAAATTCTTTCTTTATTGCTCCGCCAGGCTAAACTGAAGACAACGGAGGGAGCAGAAGGGATGGATCTGCATAATGATGCTAAACGACTTCCTCTCCCCGTCGTGGAGTTAGCACCTGGAGTAGTCTGACACGCTGGATTCTTCGCACCACTTTCCTCGAGACGATATCTTATCACAACGTCGTTAATGTCCAGCCAGGCTTTTATCTGCCCATGAATTAGTGTCTAACTGGTGGGCCATTCTGGATGTGATGTGATTATTAACATGCTATTCACAATGTGCTTCCTCATTAAACGAATGAGTTCCATGAGAGTCGGTGCAAAAAAAGGCAGAGGAAAGGTGAATAAAATGAGGCGTCGTGAAAGAAGTAGAAAGCAGGGGGAGCTGTGCGACCCACACAAGGAAATGCTTCGTAAGTGTTCAAGGAGAAGCCAAACGTTCTTCAGAAAATGTGACGTGCATGGGAAAAAAACGTGAATGTGTCCGACAAGGGTAGTGGTCACACGTGCACGAGCGGTGGAAGGCGGTTGGTCGTTGACTGTGTTTTGTATCGACACTGAGGGACTGGTAAGTGTAGGTGATGCAGAAGCAGCAAACTGTTTGGCCTTGGTCCTTTTGTCCCTTTGCGGGGTGTCATGACGAGTCACATGACACACTTCCGCCCCTTCCCGGGTCTATTTCAAGAGCAGCTGTGAGTGCGGGATATTCCGGGCATTTTCCGGCGACAGTCTCTGCATGTGTGTGTGTCAAAGTAATGCTTCCAGTGAGTTCATTAGGTGGATGCACTCTGGGAAGACTGCCAGGTGTACTGTCCTCTGACCTCTCACTGTGTTTGTGTGTGTGTCTGTGTGTGTTTGTGTGTGTGTGCGTGCGTATGTGTGTGGGTTAAGGTCCACTAGGAACAGCACAAAAAAGCAGTCCATATGGACAGATCGCCCTCACGACGCCGTCCCTGTGGAGTGCATGGCAACAGGCCTCTCCCCGGACATGGAGCTCAGAGGCAGCAAGAGCGGCGAGCCCCAGCTCTCCTTGTCACATGGTTCCACTTTATAGTCACTTTAGATCCCACCGATCAAGAAGAAAAGCATTGTGAAACACGTACTGCAATGTGGACTGTTCAGTGGTGGAGCGTCTAACTGCAGCTCGACAGAGCATCTGCTAAATGAACGCATTATGCAATGCAATAGGGTGATTTGCTTTTTATTTTTGACATATGTCTCCAGCTGTCATAACATGAACTATGACTTTACAACAGACCCATTTAGCAGTGATAACCTAATGTAGTACGGTTGATGCGTATAGTAAGACTGTACATGGAGCAAGGCTCTGAATTTCACATTCTCTCAAAACTGAGGCAATGTATCCTGTACCCTATTAGCAGAGGAGCTTACATCAATCAGCTAGCTACAATATCTGATCTGGCACTTGGCTTGACCAGTTGGTTCAACACGCTGCCGTATATATATCACCGATATATAAACCTCGATAGAGCATCTATCCCATCTGCCTGTGCATATGTCCTCTGATGTACCAGTCTACAGCCAGGCCTAACTCTTATGGAATGAGAAGCTATTCATCTTTAACCAGCAAGGAATGATTTATTGTCAACTCATAAGGATTAGATCAGATCTGAATGTTTAACAGACCACAGTGCAGACATCTATGCTAACATAGCAGAGATATATAAAAGTTAAAATATGTGTAATGCTTAAAAGTTAGGAATTGAGAATGGAGGGAAGTAAGAAATTAGAAAATTGTTCGTGAAGGTACAGGTTAAATGTATATTTGGTATAACTGATAATTACGTAATTTCATAGGTTTTTACCTTAAACAGGGTCCTCAGATTATTTGAAATTGTACTGTTTCTCCAATTCTGCAGCTGCCCCCACCTGTCTCTATTTGCAAAATGTTGTATTCCGATATCTAAAAAACAAATATGTTTCTGAGTCACTCGAAGAAGATGGCCAAAACATCTCCATTTCCTTTTGAGTGAGAGAATGGGGGAGCACATAAAAGAAAGGAGGAAATTCTGTTGCTTTTTTCATTATTTATTTTTCCGATGCATTCTCATTACTTATTATCTCGAGAAAGTTATTATTATATATATTTTGGAATGAACAAGAGATAAGTGAAATCCCTCATCTCTCACAGCCTAGAAGCAGACCTGCAGCCTCTGATAATGAATGCAATTAAGGCATTGCTGCATTAAACCCACAAGTAAACAGAAGGCTTAGTGCTGAACAATATTAGCCTTACTTTTTATTTAGGGAGAAAAAGAGCGATAGGAAAGCGTTACCTTGAGGGAGCTGACTTTCTGCCAGAGGAGGGGAGAGGAGACATCCCTGGAGGAGTTGCTACTCAGGAAAATAAGAGAAGTTGACCATCCCAGAGGAATGTACTTTGATTTTATTTCTCAACTCCAGGATTTTTGTGCGAGTCAGATGGCGGGCTATCATAATGGCCGTCTACGGTACATTAGCTACACAGATCCTTCCTGAGCTCCATTTGTATTAAATCATCCCATTTAACTATAGATTGGATTGTAGATGTCACTCCATATATACTATAATATTTAGACATTGTGTTCTGCTTTTCTTTTTCTTTCACTGACTAATATTTATCTTATGTAAAAAGGGTTGGTTCAGCCATAAATATATAATATTTACATAGACTCTGTCTCCTGCCTCCTCGAGGTATAGCTGATATTACTGACAGACAGCTCACTCAAACATACTGATGAGATCTGACCATTGAAACAGCCCCACAGCAGAACAACACAGTTCAACCAGACTAACAGTTCCTGGCACTGACAGCTCACTAGTGGGCTTTTGCAAACCTCCAGTGGAAGGTATGACACCACTGTCCCCCTTTGAAACCACAGGTTATTACGTAGACTGCTGGGGTGTGTGCCTGTGAACAGCATGGAACAAGAGTGGTTTCCAAGCCATCTTGGATCTCCAGCCACTGGCAGTTCTATGGATGCAACTAGCCTTTTCGAGCTAATCTGTAAATCAACATTCAATTTTTTAATTTCCTGAGAATAGGGGAGGGTCCGCTGGACCATGAGCACACCCAGCCTGGGGAGGCAGCGCGTCCCAGCCAGCGGTGACGTAATGAGGACTTGGAGGTGATCAGGAGATCAATGGAAGTGCAGTGTTTTAAGCAGATTGGCCTTCCAGCCTAGTCTTCAACAGCTGGTGCTCAAATGAATGTGCCTTCGCTATTCTGCCTTTCCATACCTAATCACTTTCCTTTCATCCTTACGGCAACACTTTAGATGCGGGTGCTTGTGATTAACATTAGTTAATAGCTGATAAGGCCTTAGCAAGCTAGTCTTATTAACACATTCATGTCAATACTCGCAAAAGGCTCGGATGATCTTTAAACTAACCTTTATCTTATCTTATTACAATAATGTTAACCCTAACACTAACCCCTAATAACAGTATTAACATCTACAAAGTCTTATAAACTATAAGCTACTAGCGAACGCTTGAGACAAGCAGCTGGATCTAAAGTCTTCCCAATAATTCTGCTCAACGTCCACTCCTGTACCCCTCTACTCACAGCACATGGCACAAGTCATCAAGGCGATCACTGATCAGTGAATCACATTAGAGATGTGTCATCTACAGCGATGGCCACATTCAAATTGTGGATTTCAATAAACGCATGTTTCTGCACAAGACAAAGAGAGGGGGAACGAGTCGCTTGCCAGACTGGGGAGCAGGGAGGGCTTGTTCCAGATCTACCTCAGCCGCCCTGTAATCTGCAGCAGTGCTGTTTCCGTTTCAGAGTGACAAGTTCATTATGCAAGCAGCAAACTGCACGTCAAAGCTTTGGGACTCCTCTGGGGAGCGACATCCAACTGACTGTGATGATGTAGGGAGGCTGGTTGTTGTCACTTTTTTGCCCGCTCACAGTGTTCTGCAAACCTGGTAACCAGCGCCCCCCCCCCCCCCCCCCCCCCCCACACACACACACACACCATGACACATCAGGAAGTGATAATTGGCCACTTCTGAATTATGACGGCTCTCCTCAAAGACTCCCCCACCCCAAGCAAGAAATATGGTGTAGTCCGGGAGCAGTCAGACCTTATTAAAATAAGAGGCGGAGGCTATGAATCCTGTGTGCCGGGAGGGGGTGCTGACAGTTGTAACGGCTAAGCTGTCCTAAATCACAGCGTGCTTTCTAGCTCGCTACCTTCTGCATGAGGAACAGAGGAAGCTGGGTGGTGACACTGAGACAGATACAGAGGGAGAGAGGCAGGGAGGGGTGTAGGGAGGAGGGAAGAGAGAAAAGAAGGAAGGGAGGCAAAGAGAAAAGCTGGAAGGAGGAAAGGAATGAGGGAGAGAAGGTAAGAGGCAAGAAGAGAGCGAGAGAAGTTGGGAGGAATAGAGGGAGTGAGAGAAGAAAAGAATGAGGGAGGGGTGAGGGGTCACCTTAACCAGGGTTAATGTTACCTAATTTCCGATAAGGCAGCATCCTGTGTCAGACCATACCTGGGAGCACATTTGAGGAAAACAGCTCTGTGGCAGACATAAAAGAGCTACAGTACATGACAGCAGTGAACCAGCTGTACAAGGCATGGAGCCAACGTTGTCAACACGCAGTCATGTACCGCTCTTTTGGGGCATGCGTTACTCACTCAAGCTGAAAGGTCTCAGAAGTCACATTACAGATGCATCATTACGCACGGTTTCATTGACTCAATGCTAGAGCAACCGTGATTGCCTTTAACTTCTGTCACACGGAGAAACGAACATCATCGTGCATCACACCTCGTAATTAAGATCCAGGGAGGTGGTGGGGAATTCTCCTGTACATTGCTGTGGCAGCGTGGAGGATCATTTCAGCTGTCAACTCTCCCACTACTAATACCTAGCTCTCCAGCACTTCCTGTTGAAAAGCGACACGCTAAAAAGGAAGGAGTGTGTTTCTGCGTGGAGGGGGGAGGGAGGTGCTGTCGGATGCAGAGAGCCGAGAAACAGAAAACCACAGGGGGACTAAATAAAAGCCATATTAATGGCCACCGGAAAAAAAACAATCAAATTAAAGCAATGACACCTTTTCAGAAAAGCTGGTGAGGGGTCTGTCAGCCTGATGGAATGCTCATTTCTCTGCATCATTTGGCAGCAAGCTCGCCTCTCCTTCCCCTGTTCTGCCTTAATGGCCATGCTGACAGTGACATGATCTTCCGAATAAAGAGAGCTGAGAGGGTGAAGACTGGAGGGAGCTTCCATTAAGGTGATCAAAAGTTGGCTTCTGTGAAAAGCAAAAACAGAATTTCTCATGACTGCCCTTGAGTTTTCAGGGCAGTGCCAGGCCAGTGCTTGAACCATTTGAGAAAACCAGGGCTGTTGAGAGTCTCCATTTACATGCGGTTCAGCAGCAATAAATCCATCGTTCTATCGGGCAAAGTAAGCAGGAGAAGGGGCTAATCTTTACAAAATGCAGTCTTGTTTACAAACATGCATTTGTATCCCGAAAAATAAATAAATAAAAATATTCTATGAATACAGACACCTATTCTATGACAAAACGTGAATGTCTATACCGTTGCTTTTTGTGTTATGTTGAGTCTCTGAGAATTCTGCCCACGTGTGTGTGCGTGTGGCTACTTTGTGTGCTTCTGTGTTTTTGTCCGACAGTGCCATTGTGCTCAAAAACAACCCTGGCCCTGTTCCGTTGGTGAGACTCCAGCAGGCTAATTACAGCCCTCAATCACCCTGTCTCCCCACCCAGCCACCTTCTCATCGTAGCTCGCTGCCGCCCACGCCACCGGGAGACGTTTAAGCGGCAGCCAAGTCCTCAAGGGGTCTAAAACATACCGAGAGTTCCCCCACATATGCTTTCGTTACCGACGGGGAAAATATCTGCTATTCCACTTGCGTATCTTTGAAAGCCAAAGACACAAGAGCCCCTTGAGGTGAAATGGTCCCCCAGATTTGAGCTTGCTTGACCTTAAAGTTTGAGCAGTCCTTCATAAGGATTAACATCCTGTTTCAACACCCAGGGAATCTTTGGAATTTGCCTTTTAGATGATTGATCAAAGATATCATCTCCTGTCTGGCCGTAGTCAATGTCCTGTTTGCTTGTGTCAGGGAGACCACAGAGTCAACAAGTTTGCCTTCAGATAACGGTTTGTTCAAAGCTTTGTCCAAGATCATTTTCTAAATTAAACATCTACATGGCTGCCTGATAACCAGTAGATATGCATGCTAATCACAGATTACACAGTCTGCATCGAAAACCTTCTCTGTCTTCTAAAATGGAATACCCTCTCTCTCAGGCTCCGCGCCACTCAGAAAGATTAACTTTTGGCAGCTAGGGGGCAGTATTGTCCTTCATAGTCTTTCGCAAGCCATCCCATGGCAGTATTCTGATGAGGCTGGAAATGTAGTTTTGATTTCATTCCGGGGTTCTGTGGGAGAGCACTAACACACAGGTACTGGTTTCCCATGGTGAGGGGAGGGGCAGGGGTGTATCCCAAACTGAAAAGAGGCCTAGTTGAGGTGGACACCTGGTTTGTCTGCGAGCACCCGCCCTGGGGAATGTGACAAGAGGTGGAATTTGGAAATATGAAGGGGAGGAATTATGCATAGTGTCTGAAAAAGAGGCATACAATGAGATTGCTTGTGCTAGTCCTGGAGCGGTTGTTGCCTATACACAACTTCCATGCTGCGGTCGAGGGCGGAATATCACCTGATAGAGAGTATTTGCGGATACTATGGTCAATAGCTTCATGACTAAATATGTTGTTCTATAGAGCAAAGTGGTTTGAGCAGGACTTAGTTAAGGTACTGAATACTTGGTGGGGCTCATCTTTAAAGCCACATGATGATGAAGTCAACACAATTATAGGGTTTCCCACACACTGCCTTCCACTGCATGAAATTAGAATCTGAATCTCTTGCCCTCCTTGTCTTTTACCTACCGTCTACATGGGCGGTTCCACATCACCAGTAACATGTTTACTAGACATAGACACACACAGACACACACACACACACACACCTGCAGAGCTCCTTGGAGGAAAACATCTGCAGTGATGATGTCATCGCTGTTTCTGAATGCTTTGAGAGTTCAAGAGATGGAGTTCAGTATTGCCACCGGCAACAGAGTCTGGGATTACAGCGCCTGAGACTTCCCAGTAGGACTAGAGTAGTGAGTGGGAGTGCAGGACACATTTGCATAGGATGATTTGATATCGAAGCAAATCAACAGTTTGGATTTAAAATCCCACTCACATAAAAACAAAGACCAACGTTAATTTCACCAATTCATGCCAATATGCCAACATAACTGTGCCACAGTTTGTTTCATTTGTCCATTTTTGCTTTCCCTGCCTGCGTAGACTCCCAAACTCATGTCAGGATCAATCGGAATCTTAGCAGTCTGATTGTAAAGGAAGTCATGGCTCATTGCACAGTGGGTGCATGTAGGGGCTCGTAGACATGCCCTATAGACATATAGTGAAGCTTGTGGTGCCCAGTAGGTGAGCAGAACATCACTGACCATTTGGCTCTTTTAATTTGCACAAGGTCTGGATCCTGCTGTGTGCTAGACCTGCCAGAATTGCTAAATGATATCCCTTGCTAGCCCCAAGCAAATGATCTTGGTTCCAAGATTTATACAGGAATATTTGGAAAAGTGATTAAATCTACTGGACAAAAGGTCGATTTGGAGCTTTGAAAACTTGCTGCGGCAGTTTGACTTTCTTGTCCAAAGTACAGTAGTACAGTACTTTAGGCCTACGAACATCAAGGCTAATAGTAGAAAGTGTATCCTCTAGGTCTGTGTCTGATGCAGGACAAACTGCCGTACACAGATATACAGCTCCTGGCCTCAGATCTATTTCAAACCACAAGTCTTCACAACTGCTGATACACGAACGGCAGCATAGGTTGCCACAGAGAAATCTCTCAATTTAGAAAACGACTTCAAACACATATACTTTGTGATGATCCACTGTTTTAAATATCACTTGGAGTGTGATAAACAAAGGACACGTATTGGGTTTTGTCTCTGGCAGTGACAAACAGCGTCAGAGACGTTCCCCGTGTGGATGTTTAGACAGCTGTGTCTAACAGTTTCCAGGAAAATACAACCATGAAGACATAGACAACCACAATCAGAAGCAATGAAAACAAGAGCAACTCCGGGGCGGGTATTTCTACTACACGTATCACCAGTCTGAGCTGTGTGGGAAGTCCTTACTCGTCTATCAGGCTGGCTTGATTAAACTTACTAGCACTCCGCTCAGGGACATATCGATCACGGGCAACAGAAGTGCGCAGTGATTTTCAAGTGGGCAGTAAAGTGCAGCCTTTAAGCGCTCGCTGATGCTTCTCTGACAACAGAATTAGTCGGCCTTTGCCTTTTTTCCCCCCCTTGGTCGCCCGCCCCTTCTCAGCACAGCTGCAACAGTAGCCGTTAGGGGTTCTTGTTAAGGGGCAGAACTCTCTGAGAAGAGTTTGTGTTGGCCCTGTTTCTCCTGACCGCAACCGATGCCTGCGAGATACCGGCTTTCAGAGATGGATCTGTCTGTCCGGGATCAATATATGATGGATGTGACATGTTCGTCGATTACAAATGAGCCGTTGCATATTTTTGCTATGTTGCTATTAGACGCTGACATAGGGCCAGCTTTGGCTAGCTGAATGCGTGAAGGCAGATGGCAAAATTTGCTTAACGTTTGGTCTCAAAGTGGATTTCTGTCTACCTAGCTAGTTGTCATAATGTAGATTTTTCCTAGATTAAATATATTTTTACTGCGATTTGTGTAATAACTTTGTTTTACGACTGTACACATCATTTGCTTTACTTTCAGCTAAAGGTTAGTTTGGCTTCTGTTGAGGTGATGAGTTACCACTTGTTCCATGAAATCCGTCTGTCTGCCTGTGGCTGTGCGTCTGTCTGCAAGCCTGCCTGCAAGCCTGCCTGCCTGCCTCTGCCTGTGTGATTATGTTTCCATCCATCTATCTGTCTGAGCTTGTCTGTGTGTCTGTCTGTCTATACCTGAGTGTCTGTCTGTGTTAATGTACTGTCTGCCTATTCCCTTTCTGTCTACTGGCCTATCTATCTGCCTGTCTGTCTACCTGTCTACTGACCTGTCTGTCTACGGTCTGCCTGCCTGTCTGTCTGCTTGCAGTACTGCATATCTGTCTGGCAGGCTGTCCACCTCTCAGAATGACTGCCTTTCTTCCTACTTGTCTGACTTATTCCTTTCCGGAAGGAGGCAGGTTTATGGATCTGACTGATAAAGAATCCGATGCCTAATCCTCCCTAAAGGCAAAAAAATGGCTTTTTTACCCAGATGCCCATAAAGAGTGGTGCTGTTTTGTCACTCCCGAGGCACTGATGCTAAGAGCCCCTATGAAACATGGAGGATAGTGACATATCCTTGTCTCTCTGCCTGCTTTTTTCTCTCTACCCTCTCTGTCCCCTTCTCTCTTGTCTAGGCTCTAGTGAATGCAAACAGCTTGCGCCAAGGGATTTTGGGATGTGTCTGAATCGAGGCTGAGTCGCAGGCGCACTGGGCGTGCCTTTTGTTAATAGAATACGCATGGCTGCTTCTCCCTGGGGCTGTTGGTGATGAGGAGAATGAAAATGTTAATGTTACTGCTGTTGTGGATTCTCGGAGACCTCTTGAATTTGTTTACTCCGGAAGAAAAGACAACACAAAAGGAAAACCGGTTTCTTTTCGGTCAAATGTCCAACTTGTGCCGGACTATATTTCCATAGACTATTCACCTTGTCATGAGTAGATCTAAAGCTATGTTCGGTGACAGGTGTGGCGTGGTCAGAATCTATGAATGACATCAAATGTGCTGCATGTAACCTCAGGTGGACAAAGTCTGACAGGAAATGCATGGTGTAAGTGTAAAACCCAATTGTGAGAAGACACCTGTTTTGCTGACTGAACACCTGAAAGCATCACACCTCCTCATCAGGCCGACAAGGGGACAGCTTAGGTCACTCTGATCCTGTATTCCCGTTGATACAAACAGCGCCGTGAGGGAACATGCATGCCGGTAAATCATACAAGTTTGAATTGGAGTCAAAATGTCAAGGTTTTGACGACAGACACGGACGAATCCATGAATCACCTCAGTGGTAGGCCCTGTCTCCACAAGTCCACCTTACACAGCGTGTATGGACCTGCATATGGTGCCTTAATAGACAGCCATCTTTGATGCGGTCTGCTTATTCCATTTTATGGCTTCGGATCCCATCGCTGATTTTCCCCCAAAATGTAATCTAAAGCGTGTGAAAAGGGACACATTGTTCTTTTCCCCCCACTCCAACTCCTTTCTTTCCTCTCAGCAAAGTGTCAGGAGCAGTTCATGTTCGTACTGCAGAACACGGATAAAGAATTTCAGCAAATATCCATCTCGACAGTCCATAGATCAGAGCTGTAGGTAGTACTTCAGCGCATGTTCGCCGGAGTGAGCGGTAGTGTCATGGAGGACGTTTTCTTGTGTTCTCTCTTCTCTTCACCTCAATTTGTTTTGTTCTCCCATTTCTCCCTCTCTCTCTTCCTGTCAGTTGATGTCTTTCCATGCAACTCTTCGTGACAAATCTCTGTTTTTGTGTTTGAGCTTTTTTTGCCTTGCCTTCGCATCATTCTCAAATGTATCAAGCCCAGTTTTGGCCTGGGGTTCATTTCTGTATAGTGGTTTTCTTTTGAGAAGTCGCTGTGGAAGAAGGAAGTTAAGGAGTTCAAATTTGATTCACGGCGCACACATTCTTTGGCCTCTGCTGTGCACACACACAAGCCATTCAGAAAAGCACAGCTAGAAAACCCACAATGGACATTTTGGCCATTCAAAGTGTCCTTTTTTGCTTGTATTGTTTTGTTTGTTTGTTTGTAATGTGCAGGCCGGATGACAAAAGGCCCAAGTTGGATGCCTTGAAGGAAATCCCAGTTCGTTACCCAGGCTACCAAACGTTTTCCCCACAGCTTGGTTCTTCTGTTAGAGCAAATGCAAACAATGAAACAGCTCGCTAGATAACCTCTCATTGCCCAGTCACTAACACCTCATTACAACATAAAATCAGAGGGCAGGGGAGGAACCATCTCAAACTGTACTCTAATGCACAGAACACCTGCAAAAACACATTTCTGTTACCCAGCCACGCCATCGCCTGATTATACCAATGCATATCATGTTCGACACCGCTTTCATCGTGCCTGTTTTGATTACATTATCTAGCAATTGCACACACTGTATAAAGCTCTTTTGCCTCATGCGTCATCCTCCCCATGTGTGTTCTGTCACCTGGTGCCTGTGTTTCCTTCTCTCTCTCTCTCTGAATGTTTCTTGTTCCGTGTCAGTACACACCGACTCCCTCATGTCACTCTGTCTGTTCCAAACAAGTGTGCGTGAGTCATACACCAGTGACAGGCAAATTAAGTAAAGTCTGGGAACACTTATGCAATGGTGGTATCGGAGTGGGTTGGCAGAAGGGGGATTATTCGTAGCTCCTGCTTTGAACTAAGGCACACAGTGTTGAGTTTAGTAATGCACGATGCTTGAAGAAGTAAAGCAAAGGTTTGCATGCTTCTTGACATCACGAGCGAGGCTTTCAGGGAGTTTAAAACAGACACCGACCTAAGTCAAAAACAAGATTTTTGGCTTGCGATGGTTTCTGAACTTTTCCTCGCCTCACATTGTTTTTGTTGAAAGAACACTCTCTCCGTCAATGTGTGGGTAGAGGAATGGTTCGGCTATGAGCCATTGGATACGTTTGACCTGCAGACCACACCGTCTGCAGTCGAGTCCAAACCTCATGATGTGCCGGGCACAGAGACCACACTAACAAGATGACTGCTATTTAATGGTGAGAGAGACCTGGTATTTATCATGTAGATGACTGTTTCCCACGATCTTGAGAGGCCTAGCATAGGTTTATGTCAGAAAATGATGGGAGTTGGAAGTGCAGAGTTTATTCCTCAGGACCTTTTGAAATAATGTTAACCATTACAGGTACAAAGAGAAACAGTGTATTCTACTGAATGCAATTTCGTGTTGCATTTTAGACCAGATATTTAATGTTTTCACTTACTTTTGTAGCTGGGAACCTTCCTGGAATGTGTGGCATTCCATTTGGTTGGGCATTGGCAGATTTCTCGTTATAATCTAGAAAAGCTCACTGTGAGGGAAGGAAAAAAAGTGACCATGTCTTCTCTCTGAAGAGTAATCGATACTGGATGGAGCTTTGAGATAACAAATGACAATGTTGTGACACTGATTCAAGAGAAATGAAAAGCCATTTCGGAAACAACAGACTTTGAAAATATTTGTAGTCTAGCGGTAAAACAGTTATAACACATGCCATTTAGTTGTGAGCAACAATGGCCTGGGGTCCTCCGTATGCAAGGCATGGCAACACTGCTATGGTGAAAAAAGAGGAAGGTTGTATTTTAGAAAAGGTCCTAACAAATGACCTCCAATAACCACACTATCAGACTGTGGTTGAAACACTGAGCTTCTGAATCATACAACATGTCACAGAATGCAATAGACAGCAATGACAAAAGCCCCTGTCATGGCCGACTTGGCACAGACTGTGCCAAGATGACTAAAAGAATTGGTGCAAGCTCAGTCAACCATTTTCTTTTCCCCCAGTGCTTTCCCTTGCAGTTGTAGGTAGATGTTTTCTTCGTGTACTTCTGCACCCGATAAATCAACAGCAGCAACCTAGCGCCACCGTGTCCTGGTCTTTCCCCTCCCTCTCCTGCTCTCCCTTCCCCCCATCCACCGAAAGAGACAGTAATCTCCTTTAAATGCTCTTTAAGATACCATCCGTCATTGTAGTGGGACCCTGC
Organism: Plecoglossus altivelis; assembly: GCA_036571765.1. NCBI lineage: Eukaryota > Metazoa > Chordata > Actinopteri > Osmeriformes > Plecoglossidae > Plecoglossus > Plecoglossus altivelis. The sequence continues at coordinate 2,910,439 of BROE01000023.1, read as the reverse complement.
ACCATCCCAGAAGCCTGGCTTCATCGTTGTTTGGAAGAGAAGGGGGAAGAGAAGAGTTGGACACGAGTGAAAAGAAGACAGACAGCCAGAGCGAGTCACGTAGAGCCGCCTTTATTGTGAAAGGCATCTTTCACAGTCATTAGTGGGGCTTCAATGGTCTATGACTCTCATAATGGCTACCCCCATCTCAACACACTCCTTACATCTTTCTTCCTGATCGGAGGAGTTCGTGAAATGGAATCCCTTACTATTATCGATCTCTAGGGGTACTGTGTACGTAGCCCACGCTCCAGTTCTCATCATCATCCTTCTTGGATAAAAGGGCTAGTGTTGCGCTTCCTTTGGGGAGATGTGTAGGGATGAACAAAATGTAGGCAAATGTCTGTAACATTTGTGGCCACTGGACGCCTTGTGTGTCCTGTTATGATGCTAGTTTCCATAGTTAAGGCCTGTTCCAGCAACAGGTATTTAGATGATCTTCAAACGTCTCAAGCACTCAAACAGTTTAAGATGAAGAAAGCATTGCTAGTTGCCTCACTTGAGTACGATTGTGTGCAGACTTGAAAATAGAGGTCAAATATATCCCAAGTCAAAGTAAACGTCACCACTCACTGCCTTAACTGCACAATTCGGTGAATAGAAGACATCTCTACTTTTTTCTTTCAAGCCTGCCAACAATGCAGCCATCAGTAACAAAAGAAAAGCCGAACGTCTTTCACTGATAAGAAGCTGTAATCATAATACAACAGCAGAGGGAACGGCGATTTAACTCAATTTATATGTAAATGTAATATTTCCGGAATAAAATAAGCTTACAGTGTCATGTGGCACCAGTCTGTGTTGTTTCCACCCTTGTTCATGATGGTAACGACAATCAGTGCCATTACCTGATTACATTTTTTTCTCAACACAGCTGTAAATACATTTGCATAGTTTCTCCAAACCCCAAGAGAAAGTTTTGCCCTACTGACTAGAAATGTGAGACATCTTTCTTTTTTTGTTGCTACATTCATAAAAAGAGATGGCCGTGTTTCTCTGCTTTCAAGCCTTGACACCAGCTTTGTTTGTGTGTTTAATTTGACTGAAATTGATCACAAAAGGTAGCATTAGCCATGAGAGTAACCTTTATTTAGAGACCAAGCATTTGGCAATTTCAACTCCTGCGGTGGTTCCTCGGAATGAAAGGGTAAACAAACAGAGGTGAGGGACGACTGCGTTAATAAGCTGTTTTCTGTGGCCTTGGTTCTTAATCGAGGGGCTGCCAACTTGTAATATACACGCATGCATCATTGTGCAATAATTCAATAGCCCATGACTTGTATGCCAAAGCCTCAAGTCAGCGCTTTTCAGTATGTTAGACAGTCAACATGGTATGAGAGCAGACAGTAGAGTAACTTATAAACAACACGATTTACAGTAGGCCTACTGTAACTCTGCATGTGTTCTCATAATCCTGCATAGCAATCAAGTCAATTTTATCTCTTGTTTAGTTTGAACATCAACCATCGTAAATGATATCAGTATTCCTAATGAGTGTCATTGTGTTGTTAGAGGAGCAGGGTAGTGCATAGAATCAATGATAATTAACGAAAAACGAATGTTGATTGCTTCATGCGTTGGAGATCATCAGCGACTTTTTATGTCCAGTGTCCAAGTATTTACTCTTTGGATAATTAGGAGACATAGTATTTAAAATAACACTGCTGACCTGCAAGTACAACAATGTTAGTACAGTAATGAATTGAATTGATTTAAATGCCTTCACGCTATTTGTGACTATAGCCTACAAGAAAATGACAATGAAGACAATGGGAGATCACTTGGTACTACATCTTCTAAGCTTCGCCTATGTCACCTTCATCACTTAACAATATTCAAACTCTGGAAACTTTCACAAGGCCTTCTTAGCATTGTGAATCCCTGCAAAAAGATTTTGCATATTCAGCTCAAAACAGAGGCAATTTATCAAAACTGACACGTGGAAAATGCCTGTTATGAGGATAAACCATATCAATATTTAGTCAAATTAATTGCTACATTGTGGTGGTTGCACTGGCCTTTGTTGATCATTGTAAACTGAAAATATTATTTGCATCAGTTCTTTGTAATGCATGGAATGCATTGCCATTTTAGTGGCCTAAAACATGGCCACTGCACAAATAATAACCCTTCTGGTGCATTCACTCTTGTAAATTGCACGGAAACTTTGTAATGCATTTCAATTTGAACTGGAGACTAACTATATAGAGTAAAGATCAAAACAACCACTGCAGATGGCAAAGGTCTTGAAGATGAGGAACAGATTCACTGCTCAGTCTAAAAGAAAGATTTATTTTTGTTTTGGGCTTAATCGTGAGGAAAAGTGTTCCGTTTCCTCTTTGATGGTGCTTCATCAAGCCTGGTTGGATCCGCTATCGTGAGACATTGCTATGAAAGCGCTGATGTTTCCCGAGTGATGAATTCCACGAGGCGTCTGAAAAGCAAGCCACGTTGTGTCATTGAAGGATATTCTCTCCATGCTTCTATGCCACATTTTTCCACGTTTGGCCTTAAACAACTCCTGAGGCTTTCTGATTCATTCATTTCTTGGCTAACCCTAGTCACGGCACCAGAACAATCGTTAACAAAAACATCGGAGGCAGGATGAGGTTACAAAATATAAATGGCCGGTGTTTACAACGGACATTTGGTACTTCTAAAAAAATCGAAAAAAGTTGTGGGTTGTTTCTTACTCAGTCCCTCCGATCTACCATAAACATGTGGTTCCAGTCGAAGAAACGGCGTCCGAGAGGGCTATCCACCACCGCGTGTTGTGTGTCAGATTTGTTGAAGGGAAAAGTAGTGAATAACATGGCAGGCCTACTGCTGTCTTCTTTCCCATTTCTCCAAGATACACAATGTTCATTTCTGGTTAGTGGTGTAACTGGTCGCCTCTATGCTGAGACTTTAAAGACATGCTGTAATTCTCAAAAACATTTCACTTTCCAGTTTCAGACTTTTTACAAGTGCAATTAAATGATTTCATTCAATGTCAGGTGTCAGTCCAGTGTCACTAATGATTTTTGCTTGTGCCGTGGGTATAGATGTTCAACTGATCCTGTCAATGAATGGTTTTATGTGTAATGCAGTACCATCTAAATTGTATGCTGCTCTCTCTTCTACCCTCTGATCAATATCAAACACTCAGGATAGCTGGACAGCAATGGGAAAGTGCAGGATGTTGACAGACAGATAGAGAGGGGGAGTGAGAGAGAGAGTCGAGACAGAGAGAGACCAGGTCAAGAAACCCTCAGCGCCCAACGCCTCAGTCTCCCCTCCACTCCGGCCTCAAGGTCAAGAGATACACAGAGCCTGCGGTTGGGAGTGGGGGGAAGGGGGGGAGTGAAGGAGGCAGGGGCCAGATAACGGGGGATGTTGAGGCACAGACATTAGCCAAATCCGTCCGGATCACAAGCCACTGGATGCAATCCAGTTTTTGCAGCTACCGCGATAAAGGGGTCTGATTATGTGTCACCCATCAATTCGCCTGCATCCCGCCGCTGTCTCCCGAGTCATAAATCCACTCATGACAAGCTCTGCTCTTCTGCAACCCCACCCTCCCTCCTCCCTGCCTCCCTCACTCACTCCCCCCTTTTTCCCTTGTTCGCCACTCTGTCTGCCTGCCCTCCTCAGGCTGCAAGCACCGGCTCACAATGAAGGTGGGATTAGCTCCGGTGAATCTGGAGATATGGGCGACTGGATTATTGGAGATTTAATTGATTGTGTGCTGTATGTCCTATGTCGAATGGGTGTCATATGTTTCAGCCACTGTTGAACATTACCAGTAATGCATTGTATAATATATCCAAATGAGCTCCTATTTCACGTACCAAAATGTGGTATCCATTAAAAAAGGCTCTTCATAAAATCCCTTTATTATATCCATATAGTGTGTCAAACACACTCAGCATATTTATTGCCATATAACAGGTGCAATGCATTTTATACTTTCTAAATTTCAGTAGCATGAGCAAGACATCTACAGTATATATTATGTTTCACTGTGGTATCATGGGGAAAATCATATTTTCTTTTTTTGAGCATGGAAAGTTTTCTTTAAATAGTCCCTTCAAAGTGGCATCCGCAAATTGTGGCCTGTTAGTTGCTTTTAGCATTTATTAATTACATTAGGAAACCAAATTGGCCAGTCCAGGTTTGATGTATTACTTGGCTAACTTGTTTTGTCACTCTGGGGATATGCAGATGGGGTCGGGCAAGAGGATGTTCACAGAGAGCCGCAGGGGGACAGACAGCGTGGTCGAACCCTGGCCTTGACCTTCCGTTTACGGCCCCGATCTCCATTCGAACCTGCGCCCTCGGATAAGCAGAAGTGTCCAAGGTCTCCTGGCCCCCTTCAAGAGCATGACAACACACTAGGAATAACACTTGGTTTAACACACCAAGAACTGTGAGTGGCGTCCGCCCTGGCAGACCCAGGTTTATTTTGATTTGGAAAGGCGAGGCAGTAGACTGTGACATGATCCCAGAAGAACTCACTAAACAAGTCAAAGTAGAAAACATCTCTTTCTGTCCAGGACTATAATAAATAAATGGAAAAAGAAAATGGGAAACTTAGTTCAGAGGATATGTCTGCTTAACATGCTTCCAAGCACGGTTTGCACCTGACAATCACTTTTCAAACCGGTGTGCCACTCCTCTCAACCAGGTCACCTTGACGTCAACCAATCAAAGCGTGATCATGATGAGCAAGCAGGAAGCTGCCACCTCCCTGCTGACGGGTCCCTCCCTCTCCTGACACTTGTGCCTGCTGACACCCAACGGTGTTTCAACGGCTGCTGATTGACAGATGTGCGGATCCTATCAACATTAACGCTGCTTTATGTTTCCCCCGAGGCCTTGTGTGTCACGATACCGTCTGGAAGAGCAGTCCTTCCATCATTCACTCAGGCAAAGTTAGGCTTCAGCGATCACTCCGGTCCAATCTATCGATTCAATGGAGATTAATGACTGAGGAGAGAATGGAGGCTGTCGTTGTAAACACATAGCTGCCATCTTAGATGTCAGGAACAGTGCAAACACAGTGCTGCATCTTAGTTCACAACATGACGCTGGATGAACAGGCGCTTTGTCCGTATTGAGTTTGTTGTTATGAAAAGTATTTGGGGGGGAAAAGTCTTTTGCTTTCATATTGACGTGTGTGAACATGGTGCATGTTTAGGAATTTTCAGTGGCGTCTTATTTTAGTGCATGGTTTATTTAGGAAAACTGAGATGAATGCAGCTGTGAAGGTGAGGAACTTCAACACGCAAGACACAGGGAAGCAGTCAAAGCTAACAAGCCTCACTCAGATCAGTCCTGTTCAGTTTGCCTTTCAATTTCTGTGAGATGATGTCCCCAAGCAGCCAGAAAAGTAGCCTTATCTTCACACTGATGGGTACACAGTCTGTGCTGTACACAGTCTGAGGGGTACACAGTCTTAGGGGTGCACAGTCTGAGCGGTGCACAGTATGAGGGGTGCACAGTCTGAGGGGTACATGGTCTGAGGTGTACATGGTCTGAGGGGTACAGTTTGAGGGGTACACAGTCTGAGGGGTACACAGTCTGAGGGGTGCACAGTATGAGGGGTGCACAGTCTGAAGGAACACAGTCTGGGGGTACACAGTCTGAGGGGTGCACAGTATGAGGGGTGCACAGTCTAAGAGTACACAGTCTGAGCGGTACACAGTTTGAGGTGTACATGGTCTGAGGGGTACACAGTCTGACGGGTACACAGTCTGAGGGTATACAGTTTGAGGGGTGCACAGTCTGAGGGGTACATCGTCTTAGCAGTACATGGTCTGAGAGGTACAGTTTGAGGGGTACACAGTCTTAGGGGTACACAGTCTTAGGGGTACACAGTATGAGGGGTACACAGTATGAGGGGTACAAAGTCTGAGGGGTGCACAGAGTGAGAGGTACGCAGTACAGTGTAGTACAGTAGGCAGTACAATACTGAAGCACAGCTAAACTGACACACTGGTCTCGTGCTCGCCTACAGTGTTAAAGTTGATAACTTTTACTTTTCAGAATCAGTTGTGGCAGCCTGGCTGCTAGTTGTGTGGGAACCATCATCCCGTGAACCTGAGGGAAATCAAGATATTTTTACCGCTCGCGCTTCTCAAGTGCGTCGTCACCCCTACCTATTGAGCGCCAGTTGAACAAGGTTCACGGGTTTTCTTAGCACTAATGGGCAAGATGTGCCGAGCTCTCATCCTATGTACAGAAAATTGATATTGATGTTTCAATTTCCCCTCCTTTTTTATCTTCCCTCTACTTTCTTCTTTGCTACTTCGTCGGCCACTTTGTCTCAGCGAACCAACCGATGACTTCCATCTCTTCCTGACTCTCAGGAGGGTAATTTGCTGACTTGGATCATAAACAGTGGAATCAGAGGTTGGAAACACATGCTGACTGAGATGTGATTATGTATAGAAATGATAATGGCCACAATCACTGGCTAAGAGAATGCAGGTTGAGAGCGACGGTAAACGTTGGATATTCAGAAGTGCCACAAAGGAATAGGTATTCAATTGAGGGCCAATATAATGTATAAAATGTTTTTTAAGTGTAGCATGTTCTTGTTTATCAGCTCAAAATAGCATTTTTACAGGTGGAAACGTAATTCATCTTGCACAGAAATACTCAAGGCTGGATTGATATTGAAAAGTGCCATGTTTGTTTTAGAGCACAGTAGACGGTAAACTCTAGTCTGTCTCAAACAGATTCCTCATACTCACTCTACACGGCCTGCCTTCTTCTCTATTTACCACAGCCCAGCAACTTCCCTCCTCGCAAGCCTTCACTTTATGCAAGTCGTGGCCTCCCAGTTTTTAAAAACAACTCTTCGGGAACTTTCATCCATTCATTCCCTTGTTTTGCCTTGAAAAATGATGCCTGTTTGGTCCTCTGCCTGCCCCCGTCCTCCCCTCCAACGCTGGCCTCCGCACCAGCCCTGCAGTCATCACTGCCCTGTCTAATAACTCTCCTCATCTTTAAGCAAAGCGTCTGCCTAATAGACTGCTCTCAAATCACACACGAGGGGACTGGTGGAGTGAACCGAATGTCACGGTGAATTTATCTCCCTCTCAACCCCCTTACCCCCACCACACATCCTCGCTGAGACCATTATTTAACCTTAGGAGAGGTCAAAGCCTCCCTGTAAGGCTTGAGAGGGAGAGAGAGACCGAAAAGGAAGAACAAGACTGTAGCCAAATACGCATCCATCCATCAAAGTACCCATTGGGGCGGTCCAGTTAAAGGTTCTTGAATCTCTCCCATCTTCTCAACATATCTCAGTGAGTCCCACACCAAGTGGGTTGACAGCGGTGCGCTTGACTGGCCGTGACTCCCTGACCCTCAGGATAGGGCAGTGGAGGAGGTTGGAGGGCAGGGGTTGAAGGGGAGGGGTGCACTGAGGGAGGGTGGGGACTGACTGGAATGCTATCTCAGCAACTTGGCATGTGAGGGAGTGCTGACCCAAGAGAGAGAGACCACGATTTTCTCCATGTCACGGCTAATTTTATTTGCGGATTAATTATCCACAAATTGGGCCTGGGCCTGGACACTATCCTGAAGAGGTCAGGGGAGCCTGCAGCCAGAGAATGAGAAAAGGGATCACTTTCAGTGGTCATTTTCAACAATTGGGCAAAAACATTGGTCTGTAAGCCTCTCAACTGCTGGTCTACGGTGAGAGCTTGTTCTGTAGTGAGGGTCTGGATGCCAAATGCAGCTTGACACAGAATGACCGTCCCCCTCCAACCAAACCAAGAGCCACAGAACAGTGACCTAGAACCTCTGACAACACAGCAGAGGATCCAAACACTGATGGGAACAGGTTTGGTTAACATCCAAGCACCGCTTCTGCCTCAGGCGAGCAAACAGGAAAATACCTAACAAGAATTTGAAATGATTGACCTCCGTGAACAGAGATCACTGCTGACAACATGGTCAATGTGTAAAAAATCAAATCTCGAGCATGCGTATCTAATGTTTGCCAGTTTGTCTGATCTATTTCACAAGCGTGACCCCAAGGTTGACATTGGCTCATGCAGCAACATGGCGGATTACATCTGTTCAGGCCTGTTGGCGTGAGAGAGCTATTACAAAGAAGCTCCATGTTGTGCTACGTCAGCCAGAGACACAGCTAATGAATAAAGCACAGAGTTTGACCAAATACAAACTCAAGTACAGAATAACAGCTTATGTACTAAATAATAGCTTGTGTTGTTTACGCCCCTGGAAGAGGGCGATGGGGGAACCATCTCACCTGAAACATTCTACGTGTGTAACATAAAACATATTTTCAATAATAAATGTATACATCTTACAATCAGTTTGGTGTCTGTCAGTTTTTCTATGGAGCAAAAGGAGGCCTCAGTAAATATATTGGTTGTGTGGTTACCAATCAAAAAGGAAATACTTTGTTTCACATGTTGCAAATCCTCAACCGTGTGTCACATAGGAGAATCTGCCAGGTGGGTGTGGAAATGCCTCTGCTGGGCAACAGAGCAGGATCTGGCAAGCGTCCATCCTCCAAACGGCCCTATTATATTTGCTTTGGAGTTCTCCAGTTGCTCTGAATAAGAAGGATTTATCTGTGTCAAACAGTCTTGTCTGTCTTGTACCTCATTTACCCTCCTCTCCTTTCCTCTCCGTCTTTCACACGCACATTTCTCTCCTTCCTTTCCGAAGGCCTTTCGAGACGTCTGCCCTGACTATAAAATGCCTTTGATTGTTTGTTTGTTTATCAAAATGGAAAAATTGGTCTGGCACATCCTGACTCTGTTGTTCTGAAAGTGGGAAATATATTCTATGTAAAATGGAGAACTTTGTGACATGGGCCAGATCAAATAATTAGTACGTGCATCAGACACCAGGATGGGCATAGATTACAATCATGGTGCTACATCAGTGATGAGTTGAATCATCCCACAGACCTGCATCTGAACTACACTGTTACACCAACACCACCCATTTAAATCAGATACTGCAGTAGTTTAATCGTGGACATGTAAAGACTCAATGAGAGACTATCCTCATGATTATTGTTAGTACCACAAATAGTTTGAAGTACAAAATATCTTATTATGCCTTTTTAGAATGGGGAAAAAGGACTCTGTTATTGACCTAAAATTGTGCAGATAGAGGCCTACATTTAGCCAGATAAGGGGGGGAGAGAGCGGAAGATATTAAGAGCAAACAATCATCCCCAAGAAAATACTTTCCTGAGAAGTCATGCGTCATTCCATGTTATTTTCATCAGTTTTACATGAAATGATGACAAATTGGATGCCGAGGTGAGCAGACTGTGAGTCATTTTAAGCACTCGCTTATTAAGAAACCCAACTTTCATGATCGCAAGGTCATGCAATTTCCCCCCCAACCCCTTTCTGTCTGTTTCTGTTTTTCTGTTTAACCCCCACCCCTCACCCCCCACGCCCACATTGGTCTAGAAGTCTGCATGCAGTGGGAGCAGACCAAGACTGATGCAGTAACTGGCTTGCCAGCTCATTATACGAAGGCATTGCTGTTGTTTAATGACGTTTCATGGTGTTTTCCACTGTTGCCTTGGGTGAATTCCTCCCTTTTCTTAAAATTACACAATTCTCCCATAATATCGATGGCCAATACTGCCTTTGCTGACCACTTTCCCAGGATTCTTCTCCTCTCGCCTGGGTGCCGGGAGTTCGTTGAAGAGTGAAAAGGGTCAACTCGAGTTTTGTCTTAACCACAAGGGAAAGCACAGAGTTTGTGACCTTGCAAGAAGAGAAACAAATCCCATCTGAGTATTTCACTTTCCTTTTCAGCTTTTGCCACATCATTTGTTGTTTGAGCGCCGTAATTGTGGTGTAGTGAGATCCACATGGCTATCCTCACAGCGAACAACAAAACCAAAAGCTGGACTCTAACCGCAGAACACCAGAAAATGAACAGTTGTCTCTGGAATTTTACATTGTCTGTTTCAAAGAACAGTTCCGATGGCTAAAGGAATGTAAAACCTCACCAAGCTTTTTTGCGTCACCAGGTGATGTAAAAATACTGGATTAGGAGCTTTGAGAAGAACCTGCAGTGGAACCCCCCACTCAGGGGGAGGATTTGGGGGCCTATGTTTGGATCCCACCCTGACGCTGCCATTGTTCACTGCTGCCCTGAGAGTTAATCACATGCTTGCGGTATGCAAATTTGTCGTGCTGTTTTTAATTGTAGTATTTGCAGGAGCCCACCTGAAGTTTCTCCCACGTCTTGTCTAAAAAGAGCGCTAATTCAGCACCACCTATCCTCAAAAAAGCTGACAACTTTTCAGAATTCAAGTAGGTGAGTTCACAGATTGAAGGCAAAAACCATAGAGGGCCAAACTGCTTTAAAGAAATATTTTACAGTGGCTTCTCCGCAGTTGTCTTCAGCTGGTTTTCATTTATGTCTCTACCACTGGTTAAATCTTCAGCTCTTAAGAATACTATTTCTTATGTGTCTCAAACCATTAAAAAAAAAACATATGCCGTCTTTGTTGCAGCAAAATGAACATTTGCTATATGAGCCACACGCACATAAAATCTCATTGATTTGGATTTTACTTCCAATACTCATTACATTTCTGAATGAACACACCAGCATTTCCATTATCATTGGTTCTGAGCTGTCATAAATGACACCACTTAGAAACTTAAGCCTATTATTAGGCTGAACATATTTTGAATTGTGTTTACATGTGTCATTTCTGTAACCCACGTCACAACACGGTGCGTCGCAAGCTGGACGGTAGGTTGACACACACACTGTTGTGAGGACCATAATAACCATGCTATTCTTGTGTTAATCCTTGTTGATCCACCAAACCACACAAGTTCCTTTTTCAACTTTTGAGTCACTACAATTGAAGAAAGGGACAGTTTGTGAACTGCAATATGAACATTCCAAAAAGCGTGCATAAAAATCATTGCTCTAAATTATAGCATGTTTCAAATATGAGGCCATTCGAAAATGACCTTCTCCTCATTCATCCAGACTGATGACTAAATGATGCATGAAAGGTGCAAATGAGCACGGTTGGGTAGTGTGTCAGTGTTCTAGGGAAAAAAAAGACTTCAGGTGGTCAAAAGGTGCAGATATGTCATATTTATGAGACTGAACTGCCTATTCAAAGAGGACCTTTCAGGATTCCCACATGGGAATGGTTCTGCAAATGTCAATGCTAATAGTACACAACCCATGTTCAATGTGAAAAGTAGCCCCAATCTAGGGATCGTCTGCTTTTCTGACAAATAGTGGATACTGTTGCACGCACCAAAGAAAAGATGAGCTTGCTGTGCATGGGACAAGATAGGTGTCATTGTCAGGATGAAAGCGTAATCACATTCATAGCTGTTTTAGAGGCTGTAACATTGAATAACTGCATGTCTCACATGTCGTGTGACATCAATTGTCTGAGGAAATAAAAGTGTCTCCACACCTGACTTCCTAGGGGTGAACGCAAAGGACATAATTACATTAATTACGTAAATTAGAAATCCAACAAAGAAAAGTGCCTCCGGGCGATATCAACAATTAGACGGGAAAAGAATGAGTTTAAACGAAAGTAATAAATGGCATTTTCCTCCAAATTCAAATGAAGTGAGCTGTTACATGGAAGACGCAGCGATCCTATCTTGGATATGGTTTAGGTTGGGGGGGGCATGGATAGTTATGCATGAAGGCTCTTGCTGGCAAGAAGGAATATTGCAAATTAACATTACATGTTGTTATTATTCTACTGCGGTGTTTGATTAGACTTTTTAATGAGCTTTAACGAGAGCCCTGGGCAGGGTGTTGTCAGGGTTTTGAAGTCTGCTCTCTTCCTTGTCATGAACAGAAAGCACAGCGTGAAGCGGCTCTGAAAAGCTTCCAGGAGTTTTTGAAGAAGACCAAACAACCTGTGAGCCTGCTCTCCAAATCAATGTTATTGACGTGAAACACAGACAGGGATGACTAAAGCCTTTGTCATTTCAATTCTACCGGTGGACGTTGTTTCTGTTTGAAAATCTGCAAGCTTCACGCTTTATTCTTGACATTGTGCCTGTGTGACTTCTCCTCCTTATATTGTGACAGAATTAACGAGTAAAATAGTAAGTTTGTTTGAACCTTGAGTCTATGATAACTGACCAGACAGCTGCTGTGCTAATGATTAAGTCTTGAAACCAAAACCGAGTTCCTCTGGAGGTGCTTGGAATCTTTCATCAAAATGTGACACGCACCGCAGCTGCAAATTCAGCTTGAGCTCCTTATATCCAAGAGCTTTGTTAAACTTATTTCCTTGGCCTGAGGAAAAAAGACTATCCAAAAGGGTGACTGGTGAAGTTCAAATAAATGACTCTGCAAGAACTGTGAGCGAGAAGGGCTTCGCCACAGCTCAGTATTGGCACCTGGTTTAATGGATGTTTAGTAAATGGCTGCGGTTGTCCCATGTTTGTCAGCAGTCCCACAGTCTCCCTCCGCTGAGAGTAATGCACTGCACTGTCTCGGCGACAGCCCGCAGTGATTTGTTGCGTTCCAAACACACAGCCGCGTGACACTCCAATAATGGGCTTGCGTGTTTTACTCAAACAAATGGTGCTATGAGTGGCTTGATGGAAGCCGCACACTTCATTTTTATTCAGGCAGAGCCGCCTGACGACAACTGCAGGGGAGGGGAGGCACGAGGGGCCTGTCATCAACAAGAGATGGATCCATACCGGTCTCAAATTCACAGAGAGGAATTGATCTCCACGGAGTGTATACACACCTGGAGGGGTCTTCTCTGCTGAACGGACGCCAACATCTGCTCCATAAGATGCGGAGAGGACACCATCGTGGAAGTTTATCAGAGTTCAAAAGTTCTGTCATGTCTCCTGAGACTAGGGATGCAGTGTGGCATATAGAGCCTTTAGAGGACAAAGCTGTTGTATTTACAGTTGTAAATAGATTTACAGGAATTATGGCAAGCTTGAACTGTTGTAGTTGTCAAATGCTTGAAATTGTATCTATCAGATATTCATTGATAAGGTGCTACCCAAGTGTCTTCTGAGACTATGATGTCCTATCAGTATGCTGATAATATAATAGCCTATACAGCAGATATCGACTGGCCACAGCAAGGACATTGATTTGTTTTAAACTGACTACATATGGTCCTCTTGATTGTAATTATGCTATAAAACTAGTACCCCTGTGCAGAGCACAGATATGGCATCTGAGAGTGGCAAATCGCAGAGAAACGTGACGAGCTACAGCTCTTGCCTGCCTGCCAAGATCAGAACATCCATCTTGGGGACAGGGACACGGGGTGAACTTGTGTCAGGCTCTTAAAAGGCCCGGCCATACATCGACGATCTTGCTAATCGCCCCATGGAGAGACACTTGTAATGTGCGCTTGTGCGTCGCCACGTCTCTGAGGTGATCTTCAGCGAAACCGAGCAAAACCTTCGCCGACATCAGCGAGGAGGGCGCGACGTGGGTCTGCCTAGCCGAACGGACACACCGTGTACCCTTGGAGCATTCTTACAGATGGTTCTCCCCGGATTCCTGTCGCCCACATGGCCTATTGTTGCCATTGGCGACCACATGGTCGTGGGCACGCGTGCTCCTCACCAAGCCAACCTATTTAATTAAATAATCACAATAATAATTAACAGCCTGTGAAATGAACAAGTGAGAGGGCGTGCGGCGGAGAGCTATAATCAAAGCGCCTTTCACATGTCTGTCTGCTCTATGACCAATTTGGATGATGAGTGAGCGGTTTGTACATACTGAAAGCCCAGGCCCGTTATTATCCCCAACAGACGTGGCACGTAGGGTGGCATGGAGCAAGCCGCTCGAAGCCCTAGGCCCAGCCTCTGAAACAGCAGGGGAACAACAAATGGCAGTGCCACTGTAGCACTCGGTTCAAAGACAATAGGAGCAATAATGAAAAGGATTCCGCAATGCATTTTCCTGACAAGAAGCTGTTTCATTATAGGGTTGTTTCAACTCACGCAAAGTTGTGTAAATTATTTGACATTTAATCTCGACTGAGTTTGGGACATATAAAAGTATTGAATGTTGTCAAGGGATACAAAGCATTTGAGGGCCGCATTGAGACTGCAGGCCGATTGAAAAGGGCCACCCCCAGGAATGTGCAGGTACAGTTCAATAAAAGGAACACTTTGACGAGGTAACGTGGTTACTGCTGCTGCAGTGTTTGAGTACCAAAATAAATGAGAGGTTTTCTCCAAATGATCTTTGCCGTACTTCATCTAAATGACTGTAAATGACTGTGGCTAATTAAAATCACTGCTCAATGATGGGTGGTTGACCATCAGTAAACTCATCTTCGATGGCGGCCTCCCTTCTCAAGGGCACTGTTCACATTGAGAAAAGGGCCTGTTTTACAGCAGACAATGGTTCACTCTATTCAGTAGCTGGATTGGACTTCAAGGGCTAGCTGTGAACCATGCTCAGAGATTTGATTTGCCTCATGCTAAATCTCTGTATTACAGTAGTGAAGGAAGTAGATGAGCAAGTGTTAAGTTAGGTTGTTTTGAGTTGGATAAAATACACTTTTCCAAGTGTTTAAAGAACATTGAACATTTAATGACCCTGTGATTTTCTAATTGCAAAGCAGTTATTACATTACATGTGCACAATGTACATTTCTCAACATCAGTTTGTCAGTCACTGTTTCAAGGAGACTGACTGGCTGGAAAAAGTCACTTTATTTGTGCTTCTACACCACCACCTGACTCTCAAGGGTTGACTCTAATATCTAAGGAAACTCAGTCAGAAAAGATAAGAAAAACAGCATGCTTCTCCAACACATGGTGTGTTGTTTTACTTTACTGTCGTGTGTTATCTTTATTGGACAACGATGACTTTACGTGAAATTCACAACATGGCTGCCACACCAGAGTTCAGGTGCATTCCAAACACTTCATTTTCCAGTGAGGTCTCTTAACTCCTAACAAAGTGTGACCGTTGACTAGTCTTTATAAAATGACGCATAACAACAGAAGCAAAGCTTTCCCACCAAGTCGCGGTCACGTTGCTGTAATGTTGACTGCTAAGTAGCCTACCATGGGGCCAAAAGCCTGCTCTCAATGAGAACCGAATGTATGAAGTCATGTTCCTGCAGATTTGCAACTGTCAACTGTCATTTGGGTGATGAATGAATATGGAGCCTAAGCAAGCCATAAGTTCTGGCTTTGCTCCATTACTTGGGAAGGAGAGAAGAGACTGAAATAATGACCCATTTGCAAATAGAAGAGTTGACATCGACATCCATCGCATTCTACCAAAACAACAGCTTGCATTCTTTCAGTCTTGTCTTAGTAGAGAGGAAAGATAAGCAATTTAAGGCCCCATTTCCTCTCTGTTTCTTGCAAAGATATTGCTTGAAAATGTGCCTTCATTTTTTGATCTGTCAGCTCTAAATCCAAAAAAGATTCCCCCCTCCCCTTTCGTCCTTCTTTGCAAACAAAATGAAGCCCAGAAAATGAGGTTTTAGAACTGCACTACAGCTCAAAGGCTCTGGCTAGCCAGTAATTTGTACTTGACAGCTGAAGCAAAGCAGTCACAAGTGTACTTTGTGCACAAGGGACATTGTGGAGGCAAACATGCAGGCTAACTAGATGTATAGGCTTGAGAAGCAACCGTTTTTACAAACGCCTGGAACATTCTGCTTGTGTGCCCCCTGTGAAAAGGAGATAGCGAAGGAGAGAAGGCAAGCAGAGTGGAAGAATAGGTTGTGGGTGATGGTGCAGAGCAAGTTAGAAGAAGGAACTGGAGGGGGGGGGGATGTGGAACTTAAAGTAAAAAGAAAAAAAGGTTGTGGTTCATTCATTTCTGCTTTTCTCAAGGACTCATTTGAGGATGTGGAATATACAGACGGCATCTATGATCGCGAGCATACCGCTTCTTGTTCATAGATTTTGAGAATAAATGACAGACTTCATGACGAACGAATGCCTGATGGCTTTGGACTAAGCATGTTTACCATGTTGAATATCGTGATTACTTTCTAATCGGGAGCTGGCTGACAAAAGTTCTGATTGACAGACGAAGCCAAACATATTGTAATCCCGGCGAGAGACGGGATT
The DNA here is from genome assembly GCA_036571765.1 of Plecoglossus altivelis. Classification (NCBI taxonomy): domain Eukaryota; kingdom Metazoa; phylum Chordata; class Actinopteri; order Osmeriformes; family Plecoglossidae; genus Plecoglossus; species Plecoglossus altivelis. Next base: position 2,894,315 of record BROE01000023.1, on the reverse strand, counting down.
ACGGGCATTTTGTTGTGTCTCCTTCCCTGAGCTCAGTTAAACCCCCATAGAACAGAACAGATTTTAATAAAGATTTTTAAAATGGTCAACAGAAAAAAACAACTGAAAGACCTTGTCCCCTTTGCAAGCAAGACCTGGTCTGGGCTTTTACAACGAGTGGGGTAGATGATGCACGTGCTGGCTTCTCACATTGCCCGCACAGGAACTCAACACATTTATAATGCAGCAGCACACAGTTTTGACACCTGACCATCGCAGACATAAAGAAGCACCACATGAGAAGCCAGAAGTGTCTCAGTGGGAGAGGATTGTGTGTGGGGAGGGGGGAGGGGTATGACACACAAAAGAGGATAGACTGGAACATTCCAGAATCATTTGGCTGAAATATCACAGAAAATTATGAATAAGACTGTTCTTGCTACAGCATGTCCTTTCAGTGTGACTATGACAAGCTACTATCACACTCATTTAGTTTGACAGATTGTGTGAAGTTGTTTGTTTTTTACATGTCTTGGGCCATTTTCTGCTTAATTTGTCTAGATAGACACAGAGGCAGGACAGACAGTGAAGTGAAAAGAGATGGACATTCAGGAAATTACCTGGGCCAGACTCAAACCTGGGCTCTGGCAAGGCCTTGACCCATGTAGGTATGTACTCAACCCATGATCAAAATACATGCAACAATATATGCAAAATAAACCTTAACAACAAGCCCTTTCATGGTCACCAGTCAGGGTCACCCACCACCTCTGTGTTGAGTCATCGAAAGTGTTTGGATGGTGAAGAGCCATTTGAGTAAAGGTAAGCCTTGTGGCAATAATAATTTGCACCCACTGTAAAATATATACAATGTCACGCTTTAGAGAAACATGCCATTATCTCTTTCATTTTTCTGAATCTGTGATTGGAGTGGTGAGGCTTGAAGCCCAGGTGTCAGTTGCGAAATTGAGTTTTGGACATAAATCTGATATATAAATAAACGACTTGACGTAAAAGGCGATTAGACTTGTTTCTCCTCACTAGCCTAAAGATACAGATATTAATTTCACATTTCAAGGGGCATCGACTATGTCTGTGAGCAATTCAATTCAGTAGAGATTCTAAACCACACAGATATGCACTGACGCAAGGACACACACACACACACACACACACACACACTCAAACAGGGCATTGACATTTTGCTTCAGACACCTACCTTGGTGATTTTACTCAGAAACTTGACCAGGACTACAGTCATTTTCCAAAAGAATGTGCTTTATAAAGGGGCACTTTTTACCAGAATATAAACCAGACAAAAATGGAAGCATACAGACTTTTAGGTCACGTCTAAATAATTTGTAAGCTTAAAACACAATCAGTCATGGCAGTCTCACATCTAATGATGTTTTAGGCCAAATGTTAAGAGGGGAAAATGTCTTTGAAACATATATTTGAATTTAACATGACATGGATGGATGTGACACACATGCTTAATGCCAATCCCCTGCCCTGCCTCTCAGTCATTGAAACATGTGGTTGTGTTTATACATGAGAGGAAGGTAGGCCCTTTCTCCTCACAAGGCCACGGTGCCCTGAGACAGGTTTTGGAGCTATGAATACGAATGCTGCTGTATATTCACGTCCGATATAAAGCAGCAGAATCTATTAGACACGTTTAATGCAGCTTGACTGCCCTGGTGAAGGTTGTTCCAGGTCAGTCGCTGCACGACTGACATTCTATTGCGACTGAATAGACGCTCCCAGTGTTGTTTAAATGTATTTTTAGATTCTGGTAGAAGTGCTTCGTCTACAAGAATTTTAACAGTACAATGGTTCCCTTCAAACTCTCCACTGTGAAATGCATGCAGTGTTTTTGAGACAGAAACGTCAGACGAGACTGAGCTTTTGCTTGACTTTGAATTGTGTATTCATTGTCTAAGGTGTCATCTTCTTGCAAAGAAATACATTTTCCATTTGATCCTGATGCCTTTAGTAACATGATGAAAGAAGAACATTGTCCATGCTCATTTTTTTATGATACATATAGTATATTTATTTGACCGTAAAGCCAAACATTTTACGACACTGACATTACTGACACATAACATTGAACATAGCAACAGTTAATATATTTCACAACAGTACATATAGCTGGAGGAAAAATTCTAATTTCAAGACTTGCATTACAACAATATCTCTGATGGCAGGCAAGTACTGTAACATTAAGTATGGTTCATCTCTGTCTAACAAGGCACATGTCTAAAGATATCTGCTACAATCATTTATCTGCCAAAGAGGCAAATCACATGTCCTTCTGTTGAAATTTCGATGAATCTCTGACTGATTATTCTTCATTAGGACCTCATACCTGGCGAGACTTTTCTGCCGTCACCTTATTCGGTCTTTAATAGCAATTTAGATGATTAATTGGATCTATTTTTGTTTTACATCTCAGGTGACACTGTGCACCCGCTTATCACTTTCTAGTCATTAGGTGGCATGGTCTTGACAATGGGCCCGCTGGCACAGGTCGACAGGACTTATCAGGATAATATATGGTCCAGGTGCAAGGGGTTCTGGGTCCTCCTCCGACGGTAATAATTCTTCATTTCTGCGGCTGCGCTTCAACCGTCAGATGGCCGTCTCAAGTTTAACTGATACGTTCCCTGCTGGACCACCAGCTCTAGACTTCAGTGGATATAGTGGACTGGACTGCTGGGGCTCCAGGCTAGTCTTGGTGTGTTTAGGATCCTAGATGCACCGCTGATCTAGCAGGATGCTGGAACTGGTCTCACTATGCATGAACATCTATTCTTGATGTGTTTGGGTACTACCAGTTCACAAAAGTGTTTAACCTTCAAATATGATTTCCAATCTGAGCTCCAGTATGAACTCCAATCCAATACTTGGTCTACTTACTATAACATAAAATCAATCATTTTTTGCTTTGTGATCGCTATTATAAAACGGCTGCTAGCCCTGCTCCTACGATCAGGGCTGGTTCATCATTGACATGCAGCTCGGGTCCTCATGGTGCTCATTTGGTCTGCAGTGTAATCGTTCCCGTACTGGGCAGAGGGCCTGCTGACAAGCCCAGTGCCGTGCCAACGCGGAAAGTGACCGTGAGATTAGTTGGCCACGGCCACACAGGGCAAGGGGGCTCACTTTGGTGATATTACCGCAGGCAGACCTTACTGCCAGAGACTGAGGCTAGCAGCTTTGGCAAGGTATCCCTGATGGCAGGCACCATGATGTCGGACACCAGCTGCCTGCTGGACCAGCCATGCGAGACTTCCGTCATTTCTCAAAAGGCGACGAGGGAAGGATAACAGTGTGGGATACTCCCATGGATGGAACAAGTTTGGTGTTCTCAGTTATGCCATTCATGACTACCTCAGTGTGTTGAGGTGTTTTTCGTGTGTGTGCAAATATCCACCATCAATCTTCACCACCATGTGTTGGCAGCTCTATGTGTTTGGGAGTTGAACCCAGGTAATGGAACTGCATGGCCTCCATATCTTCCTCTCACCCTCACTGTTCTGAGACGCATCTCAGCATTCCTTGTATCGGTGAGCAGACCGTATTGGAGTCTGTCCCCAGCAGCGATACTCGAGGACCTGTGTCAAACATGCCATGTTGTAATCTTTGAAAAACGATGCCGGCGCTGTCGCACACGCAAAGCTCTCGTGTTGCATTATGGCCTTTTTTTGAGTGCTTTCACTTCATAGGACCATCATACTGCACAAGTTGTTTCCAACGGACCGCGTATAATTCGAATGGATGGCTTGCCGAATGGCACAGCTCAAGTGAGCAGGAGTTCATTTTGTGAGCCATTTCACCACATCACTCACCATTACTTTTTACATTTGCCTCATGTCCTTCCCTGTGACAAGTGCCTTTCAGATATATCAGAATGACATAAATATAAGTATTAGTGCTCCCTGTGTACATGATGACAGTGTAAATACCTCTCCCTTTTTGTTTTCCCTTTCCCCTCCATTTCTCTGACAAGATCTTCAAAATCCCTTTCTTGTGCAGATGCAATTTCTCCACGCCTACCTTTGCTTGCCCACCACCATGATGACAACATGTGCAGGATTTCTGGAAGTCTTCTGGGGACGACACATTTGCATGACAGTAGCTTGCTGCTTTGTCAGTTTATGCTGAATGGGGTTGTCGTATAGCCAAGCCAGCCTGGTCCCACACAGGGATGCTGTTCGTACCTTTGCCCAAACCCCCCCTCCATGTTCCTCTCTTCACTGTACCACCCCAGTAAGAATCCCCTAGATCTGCTGCAAATGCTCCGTGCCACCACCCCTGCCCCCACCATACACACACACACACACACACACACACACACAGCAAGGCCAGCACTTTGGCTGTCACCTTTTCCCTCCCTCCCCTCCTCTCCACTCTCTACTGGGGGAAGGGTTTAATCTAGTCTTTTAATGATTTAAAGTCCCTTCTAATGTGTGTTCACCTCCACACACCCCCTCCCCCGTCTGCCTGCTTCTTCCTTCTTTTCATTCTCTCTAAGTCCCATGTAAATGCAAGCATCCTTCAGGGACGGCGTTTTGAGAAACCATCATCCACGCATGGGGGGTGGGGTTGTGGTTGAAAAAAGGCTGGATATCATACGCACAAGTTTTCAACAGTAGGTCTCCTGACAAACAACAACAGCGCTTGCCAACAAAAGTCAGAGTCTCAAGTCACGTGTCAGTAAAACCACAAACGGGGTTTCCATTAGGTAGGAACAGGGGCTTTTTTGGGTAAACAGGACAGATGGGCACCACAGATTGCTGACATTAGCCTGCTCTTCATCTAGATCATGATTTCCCATCAAGCTAATCATTCATCAGAGGAGTCCATCTTGATTTTTCGGGGGGTGGACAAGCTGTGCAGTATTGGCTGATAAAATACTTGACCGCACAAAACAGGAAACCGTGGAGTTCCTCAAAATAACTAACATGGGGGGTCTATTTCAAGTACCTCTTTGACCAAAGATATCCTTGTAGGATGTGATAAGTTTGAAGTATGTCTCAATATATCCAGGTTCTGATGCTTTTGCATTTTTTGTAAAATTCTGAGGTCTTGACAAAAGAGAAACCTTAAAAAGTAAACCAAAGCCGGTGGGATGGAAAGAATCGGAGTTGACGTTCTTTCCGCAGCAGTCGCTGACTCATCCGATCCCTGGTGTCAGTTGTGTCGTAACTTTTCTCTGAGGTAACGTAGCATGCTTAAAGAAGGACTCTTAACCATGAAACTTTAATGATGCCCTAGCTAGCCAACGTGTCACACCTGTCCTGAATCGCCTGCCCCAAAGGTACAACCATGTCTGCATCCACAAGCCTGACCTGAAACTGTTAGGAAAAAGATAATAACACAAAAGAAATACAATCCAGAGAGGAATTATACTCACAAAAAGGGAATGGCAGACAAGAGTATGGGGCAAAATGTTGCCTTTTAGTCAGCTCTTGATACAGAATCAGGTCAGTAGGTGAGTTTTGCACCATCACTGAACTTTCTCCACTTTTACACGGTGACGATTTATGATGTCGCATCTCTGTTCGTTTTTTTAATTTAAAAAAAAAGAGATATAGGGTCTCAACATATCCATAGATATATGGAAAACTGTGGAATGATCATGTTTATAGCCACATTAAGCAGCCTTTAGAGGTTTTTACCTGATAACCTGACAACAATATTCTCGTTCAGGGACAGGTAAGGCTAACTAAGGAGTGATGCTTGATGCAGGGTTAACCTCGAGGTAATGTTAAGTATTCTGTTCAGCTCTTCACCACAATCGATACCTCAATGCTGTTCTTAAAACACCAAGACAATGTAAATCCTTTAATTTTTTTCATTTTTTGTTCAAGGAGGCCCATGGTTTTTCCTTTCAGTCTCGGGCCCACCATCCTGGCATGTCCAGCTCCCCATCCCCTCCTCCCCCCTATCCTCAGCTGGGCAGGTTGGTGGGCCATGGCCAGGGTTGAAACACATGCCTGGGGAAGAAAAGAAAGAAAGGGAAGAAGAAGCGGAGAGAGCTCCTAATGAAAGGCAGCCACACAGACTTGCCCTTCTGTGAAAATATAATAGAAAACAGGCTCGCATTTCCAACCCCCCCCCCCCCCCCCCCCCTCCCACTACCACCACCAACTATCTCCGCTCATGACCTGGCGTCAGATTTATGGCTTCATTTTCTCTGGCCTTCGGTGAAGTGGCATCCTCTCGCCACAGATAGCCCTGCTCACCAACTGATGTGCAGTTAGCAGTAGGGGGACAGCACACACACAAAAAAGAATAATAATAAAATAAAGGACCTAAATCGAAAGCTGCTGGATTGTGCCACAGCATGGAAAAGTGATATGTTTTTTCATATGTCGGTAGACAGGCATTGCACACATGGGCGGTGCAGGACACAATGGTTTGGGGGCAAATTGGTTTGAAATGATGAGTCACCGTTCCCTGTGTAAAAGCGGACAGAAGTAAACTGTTCTGGGGACTGTTCCAGAGTGTGGTGGAGTGGTGTGGTTGAAGCGAGCAGAGTGATTTAGCTGGGTGTTTGTCAGAGACTTCTTTTGCCTCTGGCGACCGAGGGAACGGCTGTGTGTGCGGTGTCTCGGCGCACTGCCATGATTAATTATAGCGTCACACAACGCGAGTGCTCCCCGAAGTCGTGAGTTTCTGAGGAGAAGACAGAGGGATGATAGGGTTTGTAAAGAACTGTCTGACCATGAGGCTGATTCTCAGTTTGTACAACTTCTACAAAGATGTAAGATCTCAGATTGGGCTTAATGTTTTTCAAAATGTACCAAAAGGATAATTGATAAAGGCTAATCATACCTTCCCCACCAAAAAACCCAAACATTCAGACATTCATCCCGAGGGAAAATGATTCAGACAGACAGTGCATCACCTCTGCACTGGCTTGAAAGATCCCCTAGCTACCTGCCATCCATACTAAAGAAGCAGCATGCCTTTGTTTATCCCTGACCAAAGTTGTGCTTCTCACTTAGATAGACAGTCCTCACAGGTCGACTGTATTAAGGCGTCTATTTGTTCTCTAGAGGCCCAGAGTGAAGAGATCCTCAGAGCACCCGGGAAGTCAATAGTAGAGCACAGAGTCAATCAGTAGCTGCTGATCTGGTGCTTAGGTAAAGATTTAACTGGAGAGGATGAGGCTATGGCCTTCTATCGACTGACACGACATGCTGTATTTACATAAACCTCTGGCCCAAGGGACTACTGCAATCAGAAGCTGCTCTTGTTTCTCTACTTTCCAGAACAAATAAATTTAAAAATCTGCTTTTTTCCCCCTTACTATATATTTTTGAGGAATATTTATGCATTCTTCCTACAATGGATATTTCTTGTACTAGTCATTTCCCCACAGTTTGACATTTGAAATAAAAATGCAAACCAAAGATTTCGAAACCATGTCAATGCATTGTCTTGGTAAACATAGGGCTGTATTTCGTGTTTGCTTCATCCCATATATTTGTCTGTGTTTCGTTCACAGAGTTGTGGATGTGTATTTAGAAAATATGGGATATGCTGTGCTAGCCCAGCCCTGGGGCTAAAGAGGCCCCAGAGTTTCCAACCAGAGGCTGGTGGTGGACAAACAGAATACACGATTAAAGAGGTTGGCAGATCTGCTGTCAAGCTGGATATTTGCTCTTGTCCATCATTGTAAACAGAGTTGTTTGTGGGAAAACAACTCATGTCACCCTTTCAGTGGGCGCTGACCCCCTCACCCATTTCAAAGCTTAATCGACACTCTGTACGCTTTTATCTCAGCTGGCTTTTATCTATGATGGTGCCGAGGATGCTTAGAAATGAATAACACTATTGAAGTTACTTTTTTCGCAGAGTGTTTTACCAGACGTCAAAGGTTACGCTGTCAGGGTCATGCGGTAACCCAGGCACATGCAAACCAACATGCCTGAAATCAGAAACCGGGAACCCATCCATCCAAATGTGGTTGGCAGACAGGCCACGTTTTCTATTTGCACAAACAGTAGATATATAGAATAGAATCTAATTCAACAATTGTCAAGCCATTGTCAGGGGTCTCTGAGTCAGAGTCAAGGGTCCTCTCTCTGGATCAAGTGTGGATGAGAACCAGTGAAATGTAGGGCATTTTCATGTATAGCAGTGAACCGAGAAGCTCAGATGTGATCATGGCCAGAGGTATTAACTGCAGTGGTACTCTGGAGGGAAAGAATATGATTACTTTCATACTGAAGAGTATACTGGGGAACCATGGCAGTTCAATAATGAGCCCAACCTCAACTCTACGTTGACCTACTGAAGACCTGCTGACAGGTCAAATTGGTTTAGCCCACAAGTCATTATGGAATATCCTTGTTGACCAGAGAACTCGCCTGTATGTTGTTATTGCATGTTGTCATGAATGGGAGGCTGTTGTGGTGGCCCTATAAATCCTCATTTAGCCCACACATTCATGGTATCTTCTTTACATCAATTATCTGGTCAGTTTTGTCTTTTCACCAAATGTATTCCACATAATAAAGTAGTACAATAGATAAAGAAATACAGTACATAGAAAGTCCACACTCATCCCATCTGCCCTGCTCCTTAGTCTATCAAATTGCTATAATAAGAAGGATGCTATAATGAGTGCAAGTGCTGAGGGAATAGTCAGAGTTTAAAGGATTTTCAACTCTATGTACAAACAAAACCTAGCATTTCAAAAGGAAGACAGCTGTGACATGAAGATTTGCACATGTGCAAACAATAAATCAAGGATTGTTTTATCTGACTATCTGCCAGGCTTGTTCATTATGATACCTTCCCTTATGCTACTAAAATAAACTAAATAAAGGCAAGCTGCAGAAAAAGGTGATGGCAAATAACTACTAAAGGAGGTTCCTTTTCATCGGCAGCCCTTTGGAAGTTGCCAACAGTGATTAGTCATAATCAGCTGCTAACATACAAAAGATAATGAACGGCAAAAGCTCCTTACTCTATATTCACACTTCTTTCAATTGCAAGGTTTCTAATCCAATTACAGCCAAAGTGCTTTTGAGAAATCTCTCTGGAAATCAGTCCTTCAGTCTGAGACTGTTGTCTAGTTTCATCCTTCTCCCCTCCAATGGTGTTTTCTTCACAGCAAAGTAAGTGGTTTCAGGGTGTGAAATCGTGCTTCAAAAGTCGTTTAACTATTTTTCTTGATGCAATCAGCTTTTGAGAGAGGTCAAGGGTTTGCCGATTCTTTGACTTCTTTTGACTTTTTTGGCCAACATTACACGAATCGCTGTCTGTATATTGATATTCAAGGATAAAACACTTTTGTGAGACAGAGATTTGGCATGTTTCACAACCTTGATATTTCAAAGGGTTATTTTGTCAGCATTTTCCTCAGAGTTACTTTTTTAATTTATCAATCTTAAATTTTTGAGAGTCACACCTTGGTGGGACACACATTTCAACATAATTATTAGGCACTTTTGTATTGGTTTGTAGGGGTCTTTTTGCTATAATCTCTCTGGCACAGGTTGGGCCAAAAACAAGAGTTGAAGTAATTGACCAATGATTATGATTGAAAGAGTGTTAACAAGTGTCGCTGGTGAACATAGGGATTCAAACACTCATTCATATGATGAAGGGGCCCTGAAACAGCTTGTGTCTCAGCAACATCTCACTTTCCCACAATCCATTTCCTCAGCTGAACATTTGACCCCCATCTGCCATTTATCGCCTCCTCTACTCCCTCCTTCGAGGTACGCGTGAGCACTGCTGTCCACAACGCTGATCGGAGATGGCAGAACACTAAGGATGTTTCCCCCACTACCTCCCCTCAGCCACTCTCCCTTTTGCGTCCTTATGTAAGCATATCAAAAGAAAAGAAAAAAAGAAATGAAAAACACTCTGAGAACAGTAGTTGGGATGACTGATCACTCTGCAATCTGCCTGTCAGATGAGATCATGTTGTCCCAGGTTAGACGCCAGCATCTGGCTGAAGAAATGTAAATCAACAGCCTCTGGCTCAATTAAAGAGGACAAAATGTCTGACTCGCCAAGGGTTGAACTTCCTGTCATAAGAGACAGGAGGGAGCTTCGTGTTTGCGTGAGATTGGTGTCCCCAAAAATAGACGGTGAATGCAGTCATGACAACCGCATGAGTGAAGGACGGTCCCCTGAGGGGGCTGCCTTGGTCGGCCTTGGCTCCTGACAAGAAGTTGGCATTTCCCAGATCAATAGTAGACATTGATTGTCTATAGCATCTGGTTACCCTGTTTGGAGAGAGTCATCGGATAGATCAGAAGATGTCTCCAGCAGGACTTGGCACATATTTAGTAGACAGTCTATCAAGGGGAAAACATTCTTATAACTCTTGTCTAACATAAATTAATTTATGTGTTCCCAATACACCAAGGTAAGCTAAAACACGTGTAAATCCATTACAAGACATGTATTGTACCGTGTATGGGAAGATTAGGCTGGCACAGATCAAGAATGGGACACTGACTAAAGTTGCTCGCAAGCAATCATCATGAGGGCTGTGATTGACACATCAGTTGACTGATTAAGTATCAACTGAATGACAATGGATCCATTAACATCCTCCTGTCGACAATTTACAAATCAAGCACAACACAATGGCAACTCAACAAGTCACATCTCTTCAAGTTGGTGTGCAACAGATGAAACAGAGGCTTTTATAACAGATCCTGATAGAGTGTTTTCTCTGGAAGCTGGTTTTGAGCACATACAGGATGAATCCCTATGAGGAGCCTTGTGGCTGCCCCACTGCCCCGCTGCGCCCTCCATGTTTGGACTGGATGTCTCGGACGTTGACGGGCCCTTTTATACTGATCCAGAGCTAGAGGTTCATGGCATAACTTTTAGCGCGAGGCCTGTCCAAGGCCCAAACACATGTCCTCTCTTTTGGCTCTTAGCAGAGAAAGATGATGGGCTGCATTCAGAAGACTTGTCTCTTTCTCTCACTGGTTATTCTCTCTTTTTCATCCAGACTTTATGAACCACAATAACATCTGTCTCACTTTGCAGACAACAATGCATCTCCTCTACAGAACTGAGTTTGTGGATAAGAAAAAAAACACTTTGTACAGTCGTATTTTTGAGCCTGAAAAGACCTGAAAATAAAATCTGTCATCATTTCAATCGTTATTCTTTGTAAGATGAGTAGTGATGGGTATCAAATGCCTCAGATAAGCCGAGTCAAGAGAATTTGTAATTTACGATGATAACTTGATTGCAATCTGAACAGACAAAGCTTTAAAAAACACACACACAAAGGATTAGAGAGTGACTGAACTTCCATTAGCATCGTTGGTTCAATAGGATCTATGAGGACATCGGAGATGAAGAGAGGTATGGAAATCCCATCCAACCAATGTTAACTTCAGGTCACGCACAAAGTACAAGGTGCCATCACATCGTGCAATTGTATGCAATTCATACATTAGAGACAATTAGAGGAATTTGCAAGCAATAATCCTCTTATAATTCCCCTAAAAGTGTAAGTATGAAATCAATCCTGATATCTATAGTACACCTTGGCTGTCTGCGAGACCTGTTCTCTTTAAATTGCCTGCAAAGGTATAATCATTACTGTACTAATACATTTTCTTTTCTGTGGCCGGGTATGAAATCTGCTTTCCCCAACTTTCTAAGACCTTCCCTTCATTGTCCTTCACTGTTGGTCAGCCCCAAACTCCATCCATCAACCTAAAAGATCCGTTGTTCATTTATAACTGTCTTCCTTGATATGATAGACAGTCTCCTTCCCCCTCGCTTAATTGCTTTCATCTTTGAAGAGTTCCTCCATTCACCTCCATTGTTGTAGCTCAAGCAGATAATCTCCTGCTGGCACAGGGATAGCAGTGGGCTGACTGAGGCCTTGTGAAATATCACCACCAGTCAACTGTAAATGTGCATGTATTACTTTCCATGGAGTATGTACAAATGAGGAACTTTTACAGGTGAGGATAAAAAATGGACATAGCATCCCCTCAACTGGAGGAACGTGTCTTGTTTGACCAAGTGTGCAATTACATTGCTCACAATATCCCTCTGTCCCAAAGCTATCATCGGTTTAACGTTGTATGGCTCTTAATGTCATAAAGGTTCTCTGTTAGGAACTAGCTAACATCTGTCAACAATTAGAATACATTGAAGATGCCTCAAGACGTGTCAAAAGGTGGTTTTCTCAGAAGCTGAACAGCCTTCTTGACCTTATGCAAATAACATCTGCCACAGTCCATCAGTCTCCACGACTGGCCACAGGGGGTGTCAAAGAGAAGAGAGATGGGCCATCTGGAGACCAACATGTGGTCATCATAATTCTGCATGTACCACCTCCATGTCTAAGCCTGAGGGGGTTAGGAATAGCTGCACATACAGTCACACTCTTCCTGATCCATTCTGCAGTCATCTGGATCAAGGCAAGTGGAGCACATATACATGGGGCCAAGAACAACATTCTGTCCAATCTCCTGATGTAAATGATTGGGATTGGAATTAAAATCTCCCTAAATGAATTTGAGAGATGCAGCATTTTTATTTGGGGATGTGGCATTGTCTTGTATGATGAAGGTGCACCTGACACAATTAACAAGCAATTTTGTGCAATTGTGAAGCAAAACAATTTGATTTCAAAAACGAAACAAGAACTAAAGCTACTCACCGACCCTAATTTGTTTTGCCAGTTATAAACGACCTGTTATCGGAGCTGTTTTGTATTCAGTGTCCATCAATGCTGTCATGTAAAAGATAAACAGAAGGGGGGGTCTGACCACACTCCTAGTGTAAATCACATAGAATGGAATCAAACTAGCCACATTGTGTAACATTTTACCGCACCATGTTGGGGCAGAAGGAATTAGTCCTGAATTCCCTTCACAGTGGCAGGGTGGGAAGGTGTAGACATAGATAAGAGCAAAGGAATGTAGTTTGGAGGAAATTCATTCTAGGTTTTAAGGTAAAGAACTTCCTGGAGTTTTCCCCCCAGCACAGTCTTGCTCCGAGACTTCTCAGTGGGGAGTCAAAAAGGCAGAGCTTACAGCGGAGTAATGTGCTAGAGCGGTTTGAGCCTTGCTGGGTGTACGTGCGAAGAGAAGGATGAACAAATTGCAAGCCCAGCTCAGAATCCCACAACTGTCAGAGAGACACAAAAAGAAGACAGACTTGAGAAGGTCTGTTTGCAGTCACAGTCCTAAATGAACTGCCTTTGGTAACTGGTTTGTGCAATTCACAGTGCATTCACATTTGTGGTCAACTAAATTTCTAACATTAAGAAGTGTGAAATATATATACACAGATTAGCATTGGAAAATAAGTATAGACTTTTAAATTGTACAGATGATAGGTTTCAATGCAATATAGTCAATGATTTGATTAGGACCTAATCTGCCTGAATAAAACAATGTAGCTATGTGTAATGACCTTCTAAATCATTGGGGTTTATTTGTAATACTGGGTGGATGTTGTATTACAAACCAATGACAGATCTTAATGTTGTGTAACCTTGCTCAATTTTCTCCACCCAAAACAATAGAGCAAACAATAAAGAAACAAAAACACTGAATTCACAAAAATGATTAAACAAAAGTATCACTGTCTTATCTTGGAAATAGTTCCATATGTTGGGACTCCTGCCTTCTCAGAGATCACTGCAGATGGACTTCAGAGATGAAGCAAGATGGAATTTGCTGTACGTTCTTATCTCAAAGCTCAAGTCTGCGGTTGCCTGAAGAGTAACGGTACCACAGTAGTTGAACACATGCATCAGACACATGTCATGTTGATGTATATTTGAGAAAAATGAATGAATGAATATTTTCAGTGGACAGTTGTTTGAGCCCTTTCTTCCTATCTTTCTTCCTCCTCCATGTTTTTTTTTTCTTTCTTATTTTATTTTACACTCTAGACTGAAATTTGTGTCTGCTCAAAGCGGAATGTTAACTAATTATTTTTTGTTATCTCCAACCATGGCTTGGGGCTCTATCAGACTTCTGTGCATGCAGTACAGATAAGGGCTGAGGCAGAGAGGGAGAGAGAGGAAAGGGGAGATAGAGAAGTGGGTGAGAGAGGGGGAGAGAAAGGATGGGGGAGAGAAGAAGGGAGGGATAGGGAGACAGAGAAAACGAGGGCGAGGCGCCCGATTTTTAATCATGAATACGGGTAGCTCTGCTCATCAAAGGACCACTGACAGTAGTCTGTCTAATCTGTTCTCCCTTCCCAACTCCCTCCATTTCCTATACATCTTGCAGTTCCTCTAACCTGCTCATGTATGCTGTACTGTGGTCCTCTCACCATCCGCTACCTATTGAGGGTTACTGTGTGTGCGCACGTATGTGTGTGTCGTCCTCAGAAACATGACAGCATTGAGGCTTGCAAAATAAAATATCTCCTCCCTTTTGCAGTAGCTCCTACAAGTAACTGGTGCAATTCTGTTTCAGGTGAGGGTTACTAACCTCTCCCTTTTAAAATGCTTCATGGGCTTGGCATTTAATCAAAGCATGCACAGAAAACAAGATTTACTCCATATCTCACCAACGATGAAAAGAACACACAATACTCTTTCATAATCCCTCAGGGGGTTTTACGCTAAACCTTAAGATTTGTTGATTTGTGGTGGGGGTCAGATAAGGTTGAACTAGGGTTGGTTTGTGTGTGTCTGTGAGAGAGAGAGAGAGAGAGAGAGAGAGAGAGAGAGAGACAGACAGAGAGAGAGAGAGAGAGAGAGAGAGTATACATGTGCATATCACATTTCTGATGGAATCGATTTTAGCTGCAACTTTATACGACATGACATGTTTAATCTGTTTCTCTTGCATACACGTGTTTCACACTGGTGGCATGTCGACCAGGATGGTCTTAAACAAGGGGCAAAGGTCATATTTGACCTACAGGAGGATGTGACCTGACAGTATGAACCATGTGATTCACCAGTAGGTACAATCTTCAACAACACTGCACCAAAAAGATCTAAATCTTTTATTCAGCTTCCTCCCCCATTAGCGTGTCATCACATCACTATGCAAATGATGATAGATAAGATGAGGGCATGATTCAACCCAATCCAGCATCATTTCACTTTCAATACCACCAAATCTTCCTAATGCTAACTGGTAATTACTGTGAGTCAATGACGTCTAATGATGCTTGAATGTGTGTGTAATTGCCAACCCTCTCTGCCAACCAAGCCTATTTGCAAATGAACAGTTGCAACAAGTATTTTAACAAGAAGTTTTTTTGCAGTTTAAAAACCATGCAGAAGAACACAGATACTTTAAGTCAAGTTGAATACATAATCAGACGACCTAATCACAGCAATTACAGTTTCAAATTTTTACCAGTTGACAATCGTATGTATGTATATACCTTACTACCCAAGGTGGTGTACTGCTTCAGCAAGATGGGTGAAGTTTGACTTGTCCTGCTGCAAATGCTGATTTTAGAATTTCCAAATGTTAAATTTGAGCAACTGCCATGTTGAATGCAGTGCTCGTGCTGATTTTTGAGCTTCTTCGAAAACAATTGGCGGCATTACGAAGCAATCGATCACAGCTGTCTACTCTATCAGAAGCCAGCCTTTTTGTACACTTCCGTTCCTGTACAACATAGTTGGCTGAATGGGACATGCTAGTTCGCTAACACAGCACATCAACTTACAAGCCTGTTCTGCGAAAAGAGCTGAAATTAATCATGTCTCCTGCCCCCCCCCCTCCCCTCAGCACGCACACACACACACACACACACACACACCTCAGAACTGTTGAGGCGGCCAAACGACTGCCAGTTCATTCCCTGGCTCCTCTGCTGTCACAAACGTGGAGCGCCAGGCCTCTGATGGTGTCGACTCCCATGCCAGGGCTGTCTGAACCATTTCCAGGCAGCTTATCGTCATGTGAGGGGGGAGTATGGGGGGAAAGGGGACAGAAAATACTGGAGGAAGACAGACACAACTAGAGCTGTTGTCCGTGACTTCAAACCCACAATGGAATTGAATGCTGGAGTGTTTGTTTGTTTTGAACATTCCCCTCTTGGGACCCTTGGCTTGCCCTCTGAGTTTGGAGATGAGGCTTTAGCTGTGTCACAACTGCTACATCAGGGATGTGATGCCAACTTCAGAGTTACTTTCTTGTTTGAAAGGTTGAGTCCATGAACTGTAACATTGCAACTCATACGTCATTTGTATAATGGCAAATTGTTGATTTGATTTATAATGCAGGAACAATCAAATCAATCAAAACACTCTTGCCAAAAGCCAAACATCCCCATACATTCGTCTGTTTGAATCATTTTGATAGATTTTGTTTATGAACACAACTTCGGAGAGTCCTTCTTGGAACACTGAATCTTCAAGTAGTACTGGCAGATAGACTGAGATAGAGAGAAGCCACTTCTCACAAGGCATGTATGATTTGAAATATTTAAGCCTTTCCTAAATTATTAATGGAGCCCAAGTGAATTGGCAATATCTATTCTTATCTCTTGGTTACTTAGCGCTTGAAAGACTTTCTGAGCTTACCTACGACTGCTAAGTAGCACTGTTGTGGGTGGTTAAGTAAAATGTTTGTCAGCGAGGGATTATTAAAAGCACAGCATGTCTGAAAGATAAAAGACATCGTAGGGGGGAGAGAGACAGCCCTTGTTTAGGTTGTATGATCTGTCAAACTCATAAAACATAATCAGGGCTGATTCAGAATACGTTGGTTGTCAGGAATTTTAAACATGGGCAATTCAATTCGATTTGGGAAGTTGCTGTCAGACTTGTTGACTATCAAAAAAGCAAGCGTTTAACAGATGCTAAGAGCATTGTGGACTGGATGGAATTTGAATAATGTAGTCCGCCTAGTAGTTCAAAAGAGGAAGTGCGCATTGTCAGATGTCATTGGGAGAGGAAACCCATGGGAGCCCTGCTTCTCAATCTCCCTTGGGACTAGTGTGGATGGGACTGAGACATGAACTCTTGTTCACCTCTCTTCCTGTCTCTAAAACTCTATTCATGATATTGGGTAGATAGGGCAGATAGGATACACATACACACCCACATACGCACAAACACACACCTTCAGAGGCATCAGTCTGTGGCTTTCAGTAATCTGCTGGAATTGGTAATGACGCAATCCATCTCAAACCCATTTTCAATTCAGCGTTGGGAAATGAGATAGGACGGTAATGGAATCTCATTGATCTCCGAGTTCTCTTTCTCAGGTCTGTTGTATGGTAGTGTGGTAGTTGTTCTTACTGACAATGCACTGACGTTCCAGTGTTCCTGGATTAGCAATGCTATGCTAAGAACAGGATACATTACCTCACGCTAACAATACAACTTTTACAGACAATAGTTCAAACATGTTCTTTTTTATTTCTGGGGTCCATGATGTATAATGACAGTAATATTCATTCACAACAACAAGAAATATGGATAGATTTCTTGGCTTGGGTCTCAAAAACAAACTATGGTAAAAAATAAAATGTTCAAAATAATATTGTTCCTTTGTTTTTGGTTTTATGAAGATTTGCACATCAAAGTCCTGTCTGTACTTGATTATGACTTGTTGGCCATCTTTTGTGAGAGACGTCCTCTGTTGTGTTTTTTTGTTGTTGCGTACAACACTGCAACCAATTTTCTCTCCTTGCCATTGAACGAGGGAACTTCTCAGACAAGGTCAAGTGGCGCTATGGTTGGGGTAATCCTTTGGAAAACATAAAACGTCTCTTGATCTGAAATATGTGACTCGTATCAGTAGTAATTGGTTTTTGGCCATTTAACTGTGGCAATGAAAACATATCAATCTGCCATTGTTAAAATGCTGATTACGTTCTCAAGCATGGCAATTGTTTAGCCACCCATAATGGTCGGGTTCGGACTATTCAATTGAACTAACATTCCAAGTAATTACTCCCAAGATTGTGTGCATCCAATACTGAGGTTCTGAACTTTGGATCATAAATAACCAAAGTGTTCAAAGGGGGAAAAAGAGAGTCTGTATAAAGCAAGCTGCCTTTTTGATGGACAATGTGGTCAGTAACATAAAATGAAACATTTTCGATCAAATAGAAAAGCGTGTCTATACTTTTTGGTCAAGTTACTACATCACAGTCCATGCAGTGTGTGACTTTCATAATCCAGCATTGTCTCAGACCTTAAAATGTGTTCTTGATTCAGTTTGTATCATATAATGCACTTTTTTGTTGTTTATTTAGCCTGACAATATAAATACCTGACAATATGGCTACCACCATTCTTTTGTTCCTTTACATTAGGAAGTAGCAAGTGAAGTGTGAAACAAACTAATGTGATGAAGATCCACAATTGTTCTGAAGTCAGAGACAGTGGAGGTATTGATTTACGCTCGTTCAAGCATGAAACTAGTCTACGTGTGGGTGTACACGGCCATTAAAGCTATAGTGTAAGTGTGTATGTGTATGAGTATGTGGAGATGAGTGGGCCACCTTTCATTTGGCAAGTCAAAAGGACGTGGTCATTTCCATAGCAAAGTTTGAAAAGATTGTGTGTTCCCACCTTGGTGGTACTTTATCTATTAACCATATCAGGTGTTACTATCCAGAGTAGAGTATTGAATACTCACGATACACATCAATACAAATGTAGAAATTATTAAAATTATTCTGTTTGGAATGACTATTCATAATGGCATTAGATATGGCTTTTAGGTTATGGACTAAGTTGGGGTGAATTGTGTAGAAGGTCAGACTTAAACAACTATGCTGTTGTTAAAAGCGAGAAAAACTGTCAAGGAATCTGTGTTAAATAAGTGTGACCAATGCCCTGATAAATATATACTAGCAAATGACAGTGTCAGCAAAAACATCTATTATTCTTAGTAAATACATGGTTTATACAAATAAAAAGGGGTATTGAACTGATCACAGCACCAAGCAGGCAATGCTCACACTAACTTTTGATGTAACCAAGCGGCCAGTCAATTTTCAAGACATTTTCTGTGTGACACAAAATGTAGTTCATTGGACAGAACTTGAAACAGTTAAAGTTGCCAACAGTCCACGGACACAATGAGCCCTCTGAGAGTATCTGTTGTCCTTTAGGTTTAACCAGTCTGGGACAAAAAATAGATGTGCAGTGGAAAATGGTCCGTTAGATGAAGTCATTGGAGATGACAGCTGGAAGAAAATCGAAAGCTTCAAGGTACGAGCAGATGCTCAGATGGTCATCATTGTGCTATCACAGGTTCAACTGTCCACACTGTAGGCCAGAATTATCCAACTTTATCTGGGATAAAGTTTTGGAATAAAACCATAGGGACAAAGGCCTGTTTCACCGTTTTAGTTCCAAAGCCTTGTGTCACCTCTCAGTCTGTCATCACCTCACTGATTTCTTTAACTATTATCTTCATCAGTGTATGTGGATCTCACCGTCCAGTCTCTCACTGCTGATGTGATTTGCTTCACACCACATGTGCACATGGAAGGCAAATGTACATACAGACACACACTGACGGTGACATGTTCCAATCAAATCAGCGGGTGTTTCCAGTGGCATGCAGTCGTCTTGAAGTGATATGTATAGAGGAAGGTTGACGATGTGTGAAGGATAACCTTTAGCTGATGGATGTAATGCCCAGACCTGATCTGAACCAGATCAGTAGAATGAATCACTTCACCTGCAATATTGTGCAATACAATATAGTGTGGAAACAAAAAACAGTTCAACAAGAGTATATAACGAAAGATCTAGGCAGCTAAATGAGTTGGGTTGAAATCCTTTGTTTACTTGCAATATTTTACCAGGATATACAGTTTCCAAGAAAAAGATTTTATCGATTCACCTGATTATACTGAGTCAGTCCAATCAAAGTCCCAGTCATCCGTGCTGTAAAAGTCAAGGGGGAGTTAATTTCCTGGTCAAATCTAGGAGACTGCCATCGTCAATGGACCTCTAATGACGAAGTGCGTAAGGATTGGAGGCCAGTGTTACACCCCCAACAGTGTCGAGATTGTGTCGTAAAAAAGACATTCTGAAGAGGAAATTGTCTTCCATCTGTGGATTGCTACGCCCGACTAAGCAAACAGCAGGACGTCTTCAAGTAAGAGTGACTACCATTCAGTCAGTGACTGTGCTCACTTCTGTAATTGCGTCTCTCCTAACAGTATCTGGAGAATGTTGTCTACATTATACATGTATGATAGTAGCAAAAAAGACAATGCTAGAGATTAACTGTAAACATTGATGTTAAGAAACAAATGAATGCCATCTGCACCAAAGTATGAGTCCTGTTTTCAATTTGAATTTTTTGATGAGAAAAATAAGTTCCTCCATCAAAAAACAGACCAATATTGGAAAAGCATTACAGCATTGTCGTTTTACCTCACACAGAACATGACAGCCTCATAGGGAATGTAATCAGCATTCACATCAGCTGGCTCACAGATAGGAGTTAAGTTGAGTCGTCTGCTGTGGCACAGGCCAGAGGTGTACACATCGTGCTGGTCCCTCCCCTAACATACGGCAGGTATGTCCTGCCATCATGTGTGTTATTTTCTGTTCTTTTGGTCAGGATGAGCAACGTGAGATAATATGGAGATGCCTTTTCATTTCTATCAAGAGTTACACAGGGGATACAAATTATATCACACATTTTTTCACCTGATATAATGTGTACCCCCTCCCTTAACATGCAAAAGGTTTCTCCTGCCCTCATGTGTGCTCTTTTCTTTGTTCTTTATTTCCATGTGGAGCAACCTGAGATAATATGAAGATGTTTACTCTTTTCTAGAAAAAGTTACAGAGGGGATACACAATATACCAAGCTATTTTTCACATGACATAATGTGCCGGAGGGTGTTATTGTGTAGTGTCTGTGTGGAGTTAAGTAAAAGCCTTCATGCTGATCAATAGACAACACATTAACCTTTACCTTTTCACCATGACAAGATCAATACCATTGCAGAGCCAACTGACTCCAAGTGACTGCCGGCCTACACCATCAACTCGATCCATTGCGATTTTCTGGATCCGGTTTTCTGCCCTCAGACTGAGCTTGTCTGTCTTTTCAATGGAGGATTGACTTGAATGATTCCTGGTTGAGGCCAAGATCAGGGCATAGCTTCAGCACGAGAGTTTCCCTGACCGTGGCTGTGGTAAAATCTGATATTCTCACTACTGTGTGAGGTGCTGTGGGGACCTGTTGCAGAGAGAAAGTGAGCTCTAAAGTATTCTGTGTGTATCCCATGTTCTACTACGGTGAAACTCTAGTTGGTAGAGCAAGTCACATCTAGTCCTCTATTGCTTGTTGTGCTCTCATAAATACAGTATGAGGTGTGTGTGAAAGACCATGGTCATGACTGTCTGAAGCATGATGACAGAGAGGATGAATTAATGGTGTTGGTGTACTTTTGATACTGTCATGAAAGCAAAAGAAACTTTCAAGCAGCAATGTTTGGATGTAATACTCTGAGGGCTTTTTTGCTTATTACAGAAATGAATGGTTTCAATAACTGTGCAACGGTGTGTTAAAAATGATCAGAATATAATTAACAGGGAAAGTATTAAAATGTTCTATTTCTCTGAAGACTGGAGAGGGAATCTTGCCACTGAGCAGAACTTTCTTTGTTTACAGGCGTCATGGCATAGTTATTCTCATACAATTTATCATAATTAAGATTATCATATTAAATACCTGCAGATGAAAATTCATTAAGCGTTGTTTTGGATGGAAAATCACATTTCAAGATTTTGGGGAATAAAATGGTAGACCGTCCTTATTTCTTTGAATGTGGGACGAGGCTTTGTGATAAATACATTATATTTCTATGAATATTTAAAATATTTTTGTAAAGTATATTTTATGAATAAAATATATAATAGAGACCATACTGAGTGGTTTTAGACCTGACTGCCCTGTCCCGTTACATTATAAGTAACTTTGCACATTTTGCTTTTCTACAGTGTGAAAAAAATACACTTTCTTTTCGAATATCAAACCACAAAAGGCGGCTTGGAACAGCGACAGCTACTTCCTCCCATCCTTTTTCCAGCATTTTGAAACTCACAAATACCTACAGTATTGACACAACCTCATCACGCTCCCTTTGAGAAGTGCCTGTCAGCCTCCATCATTGAGCTAGAAGCCTTTGTTGGTTGGCAGAAGTAAAAGCAACAGTTGGTGACCTCAAAAGTTGAGAAACTCAAACTCATTGGAGCAGCTAATCCAATACAGTTTACCACAAATCTTGTATAAATATGCTACACTAAATCACAATGCCAAATGTGAATGCTTTTTATGTTAGTGGTAAGTTATTGTTTTCTATCCCGGTTGTTAAAGTACCAACTCAGAGGAAAGGGCTAACTGGATGAGAAGCCATTTGCTACATTGGCAAGTTCTCAACTACATTCACTAAATCAACTGCAGTGTTCTGATTGCATTTCTAATGGTTGTGGTGCCTGTTCGTCATTTGAAGCATGCATACAGTAGCACTACCTCAGCAATGGAGAAAAGAGGTCACTATACAGGATGGGAAAATGTGCAGGTGTTGATTACATGCACTGGCTTTTTGTTAGAAAATGCATTGTGACTAACGGAACTAAAAACTGCATGCAGTCTGTTAACGTTTGAGTGTTGCTTTTTATCATAGCAAGCCTAATTTCATTTCATTATGTACTTAGTCTTAACAGACATGAATTATACAATTTTCTGCATGGGATATATCAATGTCAAGCCATTTTAATTGACATCTATGAGGAGGAACTTGGCAGACATTTTTTGTGTTTTGCTACATGCAGGAACGTGCTGGTAACCCAAGAGACGGAATACATTATCATTATTAAGAGGAGGTGACAACACCCTCTCGTGACTTATTGCAAATGGAGAAGAAGAAAAAAAGCCTGTTGCTGAAACCAGTGAAGCTTACAATTTAATTTTATCAGCCTGCAAACAATCAGTCTTTAGGAGAGGGACTGATGATGGAGCCCAGTGAGCTATGAAGCTTTGCATTTTAGAGCGCAATACATAACAAGAGTCCTCTTTTAACTCAGGGAAGGAACCTAGTCAACCAAATCCTTTTGGCAGGGGGACTCTTGCTGTAGCAACACAAGTCATCCCAGGCTAATGTCATGGTCCTTAACCTTTTTAATACCAGAGGAAATTTGATTACTGAAAATATATCCTTTTTTAAAACGTACAAATTGATTTGTTGCATTAACGTTTCACACATAGTGACACTGAAGAGGGCCCTCTAAGAGTTCTGTGTGGGTGAACTTTTATTCTAATCAGGATGAAGTTTGACAAAATAATGTGATTACTAATTCTCAGAAAAATATCCTGTTTAGTCTTCTTCTAGAAACTCATGACTGTTATATGCCTAAACATTTTAGATGACTACTTTTGGGATCTCAGGCCCCCACAAAATTAAGTCTATAATGCCAACCAGGCAATCACTCCTTGCTATCGAAAATCCATTGTACTTTCAATTGTCTACTCTGATCATCATGAAAAAGGCTGCCCACAGCGTGCCTGTGCAACAGTAAATTGAAAGTGTAATTTCTAACAATGTGGGGCCCCAGCGGTTGTGATGCGATTGCCTTGTCCATTTCCAGAGCAAATGTAAAATAAAAATGGCTGCCACATTCCAAATAAATAAGAAGGGAATAATAGTGAGCAAATGGCATTTTCCTGAGGTTAGCAAGGCCTCATTGGCTACATCATGTTGAAGGGGACATTGCAGCCATTTCCCCTTTTATTGCCTTTCTGTACATTTGACAGGCACCTTCTGCAAAAATGATTAGGGATATAATATGTATTGAACGTAGTGAACTCAGAACTCAGGTTTACTGACAGTGCCAGTTAATATAATTCACAGTAAGTTTTGACAATAATACATCTTTTTGGGATGTCTTTGGTGGTACAGGCCCATACTATTTTATGTATACTTTACAGTCCCTTGTAAAACTCAAGGCTGGTTGGCATTTAGTTAAATGATGTGAGAGAGCAAGGACATGAATATTCATTCATACTTTCTACCCATTTTCTAACTGTTGGAAAGTAACAACTACACACAATTGTTCCTCGCTGCAGCTTCTCCTTCTCGTCTGTTCAGGTCCCTCCTTTAACAATGTCACCAACTCAGAAAGAATGTTCTTTCTTCAAGTTTCTTCATCAGACCCAACTCCGTGTACACCATTCCTCCTACGTGCAGTGAGTTGTTTTTGTCTCGTTTGAATAATAGGGCACTGGAAAAAATGTTCTGGTGAACTAAAGGGGAGGTGGGTTTACCTTAGTGTTTGGAGCACTCAACAGCAAATCGAGAGGTCGCAGGTTAAATCTCCCTCAGTGTTGCTTTGGATGAAAATGTCTGCTGAATGAATCCATTTTATCATAGAAAAATCTTTTTTAGAACATGTGAACTTGATATGTCAATTTCTTTAAGTACCTCCAGCTAAAGATGGTTCCGTGGAGCTTTTAGTTAAAAGGTTCATTCTACCAATCTCACACAGCAACCCCTGCAACTTCAGAAACAGTTGTCTCGAATGTCCCTCCATGAATTGCTACTGTCAAGATAATGATGCTTACATTTTGTTTGTATTGTGCATGGGTCAGACAAAGCTAATAAAAGCAGACAGACTATTTCACTCACGTCAGACAACTTATATTCTTCATGTGTTTCAGTATGCCCACAATAATTTGATGTGTAGTCTTTAACATTTCCATGTCATGTGGAATAAACACAAAAACAAAATAGACGTACTCCATTGCTCTAGAACAGCAGTATCAACAGGCTGATCAACGACAGCACCTAAATTACACAGTGATTCTAATTTGAAGAGTGACCAAGTGAGTCAGTCAAAGTCCTCCACTGTGCCATTCAAATCACCTACAGGTTTCAAGCATCGACTGTTAAATTGAACATATGGCTTGACAGACTGTTAATACAGTCCCACGGAACACAAGCAACGCCTTAGAGAAGAAACCTAACACTCAGTTCTGGAAGGAAAACTTCCTCACTGGCTTGTACATTATCCATGCCCCTTGGCTCTAAAACACAGCTCCATTTGTCTAGTGCAAATTGTTTCAACATGAGTTATTATGTTTGTATATGGTCACATTATCCTGAGTTTAGGTATCCTGATGGAATTTATTTCTGGACATAGACAAAGGGTCGGTCTTATTAGTCAGACTGGTAAACCGGTAATGCAATTGGCCAGGCTCACTTTTTCGTCACATGATTATTGTATATGAAATAAGCTTTTGTCTTATTGAAAGTTTCCTGGTGACCTTGCATTGTGAAGTCACATGCTTTCAAGACATAATAGGTGTTCACTGCTTGAGTCACCAAATTGTCAATGTCCTGGACGAATGTATGTGATGGACAAAAATCCAACAGGATGAATAATCACTCACACAAATAGCATTCTCAACCATAAAATCATCATTGTTGATCTTCTCATGCAATTAAAAATGGTCAAACCATTCATCAATCTCATTGTCCATGATTATGGTTCACTTACAACGAAGAACGGGGGAAAACAAACAATACGTTCATGGCGAGAAATGAATCCAGAAGAAACAGCTGCAGTTTCCCCTCACACTAAAACAGGGCCACATGTCAACAGGAACCACATTCATCTCATCCTGCACTCCATGAGATAGTTGGTTTTTACAACAGATTAAATCTCTTCCATGGCTCAAGGAGCATCGTGGCGCCCCTCCCTCCACCACTGTCTATTCACGGTGAGTGCAGCCCTCTCGCTTCTCTCGCAGAACAGATTCATTGTCGCAGACGGTAAGAGGTCGCCTCGGTCAGAGGGCAGAACTAAAGTTGACAGTCAAGTGCAGTCCTCTGGGGCCAATGTAATCAGTGCCTTGTGCAGCAGGTGGATTATAAGCATTATTAATATGATTGTGTAATATATACCACCATCTGAATAGTGTTCCAGATTATTATGAAGAGAACAGAGAAGGGGAGGAGGAGAATATGACAAATATTATAAGACTATTCCCCCCAAGCAAATATTCCTCTAAATCTCAATATGGGATGAAATTGTAACCCTTTTTATTTGGTCCTGCATAAACAGTTTGGCTAAATTTTCAAGTTGGTAAAGCAATAATCTGAAAGTGACAAATTAGTTCAATTTGCACTTATTTGTCTTAAGATACACAGTTACAACATCGCCAGATGCCAACTCCCATAGCAAAACAGGAAATCTTAAAGTTACATGAGGTGAAGGGGTGAAATTTGTAAGGAGAGGAAATGGAACTCTGGGTAATGTTTGAATAGGTGTTCATTAAAGGATGTGTATTTTTATGGTAAAAGATATGAGTCAGACACAACCCAGTCATTAGTCCAGCTGGTTCATGCTCTTAAACTCATTTCTCAATTAGTGCTCTTGTACTTATCAGAATTAATTTGTTCAAAAGCTCTAATGCTCAAGGGGTTTGTCAAATAAATTGCAACAACAGAAATGCATGGTGTATCATACATTCCAAATAACCACAGATAGATGAAGTGTTGCTACAATGGATGTCTTGAACAGGAACTTTTACAGAAACATTTTTCATTTGAATGTTGCTCATACTGCTCATAAATGGGGTATGCATTTGAAAGGTTGCATAAAACCTTTATAAAAGGGAACTTGAATGCAAGTTATTCTCAATACATTGTCTGTGAACCTTTCACCCAAATGACTTAAGCAGCCTTTCTCTGGTCTGCTTTTTAATATTGTTGTATACTAAACATTGAGTTTCCTTAGAAGTCATAAAATGTTGCATGGCAACATCATATGGTTGATCAAATGTATGTGGCTGTTCCAGCTCTACCACCTCATTGGTTATCCTGAAAAATGTGTTCAAAACAAATGTTTCCCTTCACATCACATTACGTTGAAAGGGAGTATGGAAAAGTCAGTTTATAAAACAAAGTATAACACATAAGCCACTCAAAAAACGACTTTCTCATGGCTGCTGAACTACGCTCCCGCCATGTAATGTCTTTACTTAATGACCAGCCCCAGAAAATGCAATATCGATGTGCTCTTATTTAAACCTACCCCAGGGCGAGACATTCCTCTGCAAGACTAGGACACAGGAAGTTAACTGCAACAATGTCCTGGGGTCACACACTGTTCAGATTTATCTCCAAGATTGAAGGCACCATTTGGGGGGAGGCTGAGGCTTGAAGTGCATTTATGGATGGAGGAACAAGGTTTGAGTCGAATACCCAGTGCTGCTATAAAAACAGCACGCTATTCTTTGACACAATTACAACATTTCAACATCATCCACTCTTTGAATGTCAAGCTGATTTCACAGATCCTGTCATCTACATTTTGCCACTGGACCAAAGAACTTAAGCCAAAATTCTCATTCAGCACGTTTTACTTTTCCCCTCGATGTCTTTTACAGAACCTGAGGAAGATTGGTGAGCTAAAATATTTGTTAAACCAAAGCCTGGCACAAATTAGAGACAGATGCAATAGTATTTGATTTGAAAACCTTTGCTCTCTATGCCTTACAGACCACAAGGTCTTGGGGTAAGATTTAAGAGGAAATGCCCCCTGCAAACCTGCCTCTTCCTCTCAAATCCAACTGTGACCCCTGTGGGATTTCTGGGAAAATTTTGTAATGGCCCCATATCCTTAACGTCAACCTAAGAGTTAGACTTTTCCTGGAATCATAGATCTTAAACGCCAACAATTCAACATGCTCCCATACGTCTTGAAAGTGTAATCCATGTTGACAGAAAAATACTTGAGGCACATTGATTTGTTAATGCAAGTGTGCTGTGAAAAGGGTGGCAGTTCATAGCCACTGTTGTTTGAATTCTTCTAGTGTTTTCAATGTCTGTCCTTTATTAAATTAGCACTATTTTCATTTGGCATTAATACTTGATTTCCATAAAATTTCAGATTTTTTAACCATTAACAATGTAGAACTAGTGCCTTTAATCTACATTAGGCCCTATTAAGTTTGATATTTACGTTGTCAAAAAGTTAAAGGATAGAAAAAGGTTCTCTCTTCGATGGCTCTCTCAGGTCATGAAAGCTGTAGAGCTTTTTTTTTTTTTTAAAGCAAACATGCACTGTGTCTCTGTCTTTGTGCTCGTCCAGATAGCCGGAGGCTTGCTGGAAGGGAAGCCATTGATTATTCAGTTCACAAGACGGACCCAGTGATGTTGTGAAGTGTCTCCTTGGGAAAGAAACCTGCGTACGCTCTAACAACGTGTAAGTCTTGCAACGTGTTCAAATCAATCCAACATACTGTCACTTCACTCAAAATGACAATCGAGTCTTTGGCGATTTGTACTACCTTGAATAATCGCTGGTGACCCTTCCAGTTTTTCAAAGCTGAATTGATTGTCAAGGTCAAATGGATACCTTCAACACAATGTTGTGTTTATGCATCCAAATATCTGCGAAATACAACCCATATGACTCAGGGTAGTAAGAGCACCCGTTCTCATAGCATTTCATTTCATATTCTACATTGTTGGCCCAGTGAATGGTGCCTCAGTGCATCACAACACCAACAAGGTAGTGGCCAAGCCATGTTATTTCCCATAAACAGTCGATATTTTCCAGTGTTTTGTCCTCTCAGCTAATACACAGAAAAGACTAATTGATCCCAGCAGATGGTAGACAAGGCAATAGGTCACAAGCATAGCCACTTTCCCTTTGTACAACTCGCCATTTTTTTCTTCCCCAAGTGCCATCTGCAGCACTAAGGAAAAAGCCAGAGACATAATTTGAGGCCATACATCTTTTCAGATAGCCAGTTTTGTCATTGTAAGTGGACTTCCAAGAATAAAAAGGCCAAGAACTAGATGAGAGGTTCTGGGCTCTCGATCAGCACAACAATTTCAAAACAGCGGGCTAAAAAACAGACAAAAATCGCAGGAATATGGTGCATAAAAAACATAGACTCC
This sequence comes from Plecoglossus altivelis, assembly GCA_036571765.1. Lineage (NCBI taxonomy): Eukaryota > Metazoa > Chordata > Actinopteri > Osmeriformes > Plecoglossidae > Plecoglossus > Plecoglossus altivelis. The sequence continues at coordinate 2,865,437 of BROE01000023.1, read as the reverse complement.
TTCTATTTGATCGTGGAGGATATGCTTTTCTACAGACGGAAATTATAAATAGAATCTTCTTTTTCTCAACATTGTGTTTGGGACTTTAATTTGTTCATGCATTTTGTGATTTTTGAATAATATTTGGGCTTTGTTTTCACAAGCTGTAAGCCTTCTTTGATTGTTATTTCAGTTGGTATTTAACTTTGATTCTATGACATTTTGCATAGTGAGCGAGTGTGTGATACAACCGCTCTGTTCAAGTCATAGCCAGAGCTGAACTGTGATGCATGTTGGCAGGCAAGATGGGATGATTCTCATATGATTTGAGGCAATATGGTCTGAGTTGATTTTGGTTTGTGGGGGGGGGGTGTAAGTAGTATTGTAATAAGGGTATGGGTTAAACTTTCATTTCCTGTCCATCTCCAACATAGGATGATAGATTTAAATATATATATATATATATATATATAGTTGCTTAAGTTACTTAGGATTCTACTTTTTGGACAGACTGTGGATAGGTGAAAACATGCAATGTTTTTATTTGAAATCCATCTTCTTTGTAAGTATGAACATGTGTGTTCATCCGGTCTTGAGACTTTATTAAAATATATTTGAAAGGATTTAAATTCAATTCAAATATAAATGAGGCAGATTTGCCCCACAGACAAACCATGTACACTACAGGACATGAACAAGCAATCTCAGTATTTGGTATTCATGAATTGACCATTTTGTGGCAGCCAGATGAGAGTTATTAGATTGTGTGTTTTGTAAGGCTTTGCAAATGAAATGCAACAATGTTGGTCAACATTTATGGACCCGAGTGAAGTGGACCAGAAGATTCCAGCAAACACAAAAGTCAATAAAGGAACACTCTGTGCCCTCCTAGTTAAGTTTCTCATCTGATTTTTATTCCAAAACAAATACGCAACTTAACCTTTGACACGTCTGCTTAAGCTGTGAATTTACAGTGATAACGAAGGTTGACGAGAGGTCAGTGCTTGGCTTGCAAGCCTCAGAATAAATGTTTACATTCTAGACGAGTGATCAGTTAAATTGAAATGGCTGACTAGTAGTAATCCTTGAAATTGCCTTGGGGGCTTTAAAGATGGAGGCTTTAAGCAAAAGGCTGTCTGTTACATGAAGCAGTGGTATGTGTCTGTTGAGGGGCAGTTGGGCTCAACATTTCCAGACAGTGTGATGTAACGGAACGCTTAACGCGAGCACACTACAGCACACGTGTAGAACACACCCCAACCCGGCAGCACATATCTATTAATGTAAAACACGTCAAATAAGTCTGATGTTGGGGTTTTTCCCCATACATACTGCTAGGTGACCAAGATACTGTATGTTCCTTTTGACAGAGAAACATAAGGACACACCACACCTCCAACCCCCCTAAAAACCTTCCATCTGTCTATTACCTTGAAACAAACTACAATGCATTGTTAATCACTGATTAATGCACCAGTAAGAATGATAATGCTAGCCTTGATCCTTGAGCCAGTCAACTCAATTCCCGGGGTATGCACAAGGTCCCATCATAAAATGGGTTTCCATAGAAACCAAACATTTTCTTCCATGGCATTGTATCAGAACATGACTCACAGCAAACCATAATTGTAGTATGTGGTTCATGCTGTTGTGGAACTATGTAGGATTTTCTTAAAGTGGAAGGATACCTCAGCATAAGAATGCTGTTCCACCATAATGGCACAAAAAGCAAATCCCATTAAAAGTGATTACTGCCATTTTGGAGTTTGTCCATCCAATATCTGGGATTTGCATTCAGTTGTATTGCTGCCCTCTGCCACGCAGGCTCATACGTACAGATTGTATGGCTATTTTTGACATTTTCGCTGACAAACTTGCATAATTGATCATTGTAATTTAAAATGTAGAATGACATTCAGTCATTGAGCCCATCAGCCATTTTGGACAGTTCAGATGCCCAATGGATGCTTACTGAGTCTTTAGGTATAGGACAATGTTCAGAGATAAGAAATACCACTGCAAAAGTACAGTATGAATCCAACTCAATAATCCTTTAATCCCCGGCTACTGCACACAGATGAATAGTGGTACAAAAGGTAAAAAGTTGAAACTTTCCATGTGACACCCCTTCTGAGTGCCTCAACAGAACGTAAACAGAATGTCATTTCACTGTGTAATGCAAACACAGACACTGCTTCCTACTTCCTCCTGGTTTTGTCCCTTTCTCTCTCTCTCCTGGCAAATGCCTTGGAGGCTCCTGCAATTACATCTCGGGCACCAGGAAAAAGAAGGAACACTCCAGCGAAATAAATCGGCGCATAACAGCTGCGTTGAAACGGTGCTAATTGCCGATTGATTTGAAGCAGAGGCTGCAGATATCTGCAATGCAGAGGCGCATCTGCCACTCTCTACCCTAACCCCTCCTCCCTCTCTGTATTTCTCTCTCTGATTATTCATTGTTGATGCTGTTTACTTACCAGAAATGAGAAGAAGAATAAAGCAGGTTAGAGATGCTAAAGGGGCCAGACACCAAATTGGGTCCTAACCCCCCCCCCTCAAAAAAACACAAAAAAAACACACAAAAAACAGGGAGAATAAGATCAGAATGAATTAACACCATCCTTAGGCAAGTGCTCAAGACACCTTTCGAGATGCCAGAGATGCAAATTAGTCATAAAGATTCACACAAATAATAGTTTAATTTGCCCAAGGTGTGCATAGGCTTTTGTCACCCTTGATCGATCTCTCATCAGCTTACTTCAGAGATGTTTGAATGGGTGTGCTTTGATGTAAGTCTTGAGGGATTAGAGGCAGAAGGGAAAACATGATTTTAAAACACCTTGGAGTTAGTGTTTGTAATAAACACTTATGGCACAGCCTCTGCTTGTCCTTTGGAATACTCTTCAACCTTTCGATCATGGAATGCAATTCCTGCCCTTCCCAGGAGAGGGAGACCCTTGTGTATTACAGTAAAAGACAATTGTCACCTTTTGGATTATTGTAGATGAAACAGGTTACATGTTACTCATTGTTCCTGTGTGACATTGTCTGTCCTGATCCTGTACCCCTGAGTAAAATAACTTAATTTTCTGCAAGATCCGATTTGCCCCACGAATGCGCTACAGATGTATTCAACGTTCCTTCCTGACAAGTAATTGCAAATGTCTTGCAAATTGGAACACTTCCATGCAAACACATTTAAGAATTCTTTGTGAAATTATTTAGACTTAGACAAATAATTTGCCACAGTGTGAGCCATGAAATTTGGTTGAACATTTGAGCATTTCAATGTTTACATTCCTGGTCTCTGCAGGGGTCACACTTCACCACTGCGGCTTTTGTTTGCCGTCAACTCAGCCAATATTGCTGACAAATAATTGTTTAAAGGGGTTTCTTCTCTGCAGACTATAAAACATAGACATCACACTCTTCCAGCTTGTATTAATAATAAATTATAGCAAAACATGGCTGCGGGGATCTGCTCAAACTGACATTTCAGTTTCTGTAATCTGGCTGGCGAACCACTCAAAATTCTATCTACCTACAGAGAACTAATTTCACAAATGTACTTCTGCATGTGGGGTGGAATAATAAAGGGTTATGTAGATTTCCCTTATCTGACAGGATAAATTCTTTCTTTCGGTGTTGAATTTCCACTACAATACCTTTCAAGGGAGGGAAAAGGAGGGGGAAGGAATAAGGGTAAAAAGAATGTGCATATTCATGAAACAAGTCATGTAATGCGTCACTGCAGTCCCCTTGTCTTGCTGCACCTCTACCCCAACACACCTTCGATCATGGGGAACATTGTCATCAAAGATCATAACCACTTCAACTAATCCAATACAGTGTGAACGTTTGCCATAGTTTCAATAATGTGGCCTACTCATTTCAAAAGTTTCCTAGTTGACTTATGAATCGACACCCATCAGTGCCTTCTTTACATATTGCAATTAGATCAGCCTTTGTAAATGGATTTGTTCCATCTATCAGACACAGTATCAACTCCTGTTTTCACTGTTGCATATATACACACACACACACACACTCCAAACATGATTACATTACCATTTGTTATGCAGAACTCTGTACAGCATCATCATAAACCAAGCTTTATTAAGTGAGCTCATTTCCTCCCATCATAAGAGTGAAGGGTGGATCTCCGTACCCCACAGGGAAGAATCTCTTTTCACAGCAGGGCCCTGCCTCTCTTCACAAACTATCCAAATTGAAACCATTACACCTCAATTTGGTGATTCATATCCTCTAATGGGAGGAAGGGATCTTCCATTCTGAGTAATTCATTAGATTTGTTATTTCCCCAAAATGGTGCTTTTGGGTTTTGCCCGCTTTCATGATGTGACAACATTAAAGTCAGAAGTGTGATAGCTTGGAGAGAGCTACACAGAGTCTGTACAGCTAAACCACTTCTCTCTGTTTGGGTCAAATCAGTGCTAAGGCCATTTCTGGTGATGTATTTCACTGAACAATTTGGTTACCACTGAATGTTCATCTTTATATATGCAAATTTAACAAACAGATTGTCACCTTCCTTCTACCATCATAATACCATGAAAAAGTGCATCAAGCACCTGGAGTTTGTAGAGGGTTTGAAAGGACCTCTGAATAGGGAGGGGTAGTTGTAATTCAAATGTAATTGTGAAAAATGAAAGACTATTTTGCTATCTTACCTTCACCATTACAAGTTTTAAAAAAACTTTTTAGACAACATTATGAAATATTGTCTTATCTGAACATTTATAACAATAACTTATTTTAGCCTGCCTGATAAAAATGATATCTATCCTTTCTGGTATTTTACCTAATCAAAATGCCAATTTTATCAGACCCCACCTTCCCTTCCAAAAAAACGCATTTATTATGGGGCAGTCCCTATAGTCATATTAGGGGTCTTGAAGATAAAGTGTATTGTACCTCGATCGGCCAATAGAGGGTTTCCCAGCCAGGGGGCGGTTAGTAAACCCGTACGCAGGTTTTTAGGAAAGGATGTACGCATTTCTCATGCTGAGCCTAAGGGAGTTGAAAACGAGTGATTTTACCCTTCTGGGATTGGAAAACCTCAACATGGTTGAGGTATCATAGGGTTTTAGGTCACATGCCAATGTGATTCATGGTTAAAAAAATAGGAGCTGGTAGGCCTCAAAATGAAGGGGGAGTCATGCCTGAACATGTTGTTGTAAGTTTGTTTCCAAGATGTGCATGTAATAATATACACCTGCTTTTGATTTGGTTGGACTTTTCCTAAATCATCACTTATAGTTTTGTTTTTGTTTATTTTTTTATACATCAAGCAACCTACAGCCTGGCACATTTCTGTACCTCACACTCATTTGACAACATACAAGTAACTGAATCTACCCTCTGTAATATACACACAGGAACATATTACCCCCTTTAAAGAAAAACTTCAGATGTCACAGTACTTCCATTCAAGGTCAAAAACTATTCCAAATGAATAGTTTCAGTTGCTCCTCAGACTGTCTGTAGGTAGGCAACCCACTCCAGATGCAAAAATAACTTAATTCATGCCATTTAGGAACAGAATTAGCCAGAATTACAACAATTATAATCAGAATGTGGGCTCAAGTGTTGTTCTTACTGAGACTGTGTGCATAATTCAGAAAAGTAAACTCCAGGAAAGACGAAAAGAGCTACCTCTTCATTCTCAGTCATTTATTTCCTTTGCATATATGATATTAAATTGCCACACAGTGTGGAAATATCCCATTGCCACTGTTAAAAAGATTTTTTTAAAGTCATAAACCAGAAAATATTTCTAAGGTTAATCTGTTCGTTAGGATTGTTTTCATGAGAGCAGCGGCAGCAGCAATATCATATTCTTTTCGGGTTTGACCGACAGCGTATGAAATCTAAACATTCACGCATAGTTGGAAATACATTTTGAACACCCCAGCTACTCGTCCAAGGCACTGATTATTTTGCAATTAGCATGATGCTTACAATGAGTGCTGTGTTGATGTCTTGTTTTACCACTGGGAGCCACCTAGACAGTGCAAAGGGACTTGTTTGCTCTCCTCCACCACAGTGCCAAGCTTGAGGTTGAGCGGCTCTCTCCGTTCTCCCATTACGTAAGTGTCCCCACTTCTGGCCAGAATTTGGACAGCGTGGTCAGGGCTTAAATGGTCCTCATATAACCAAAGTGCCATGATGTCAGTGCAATCACATTGTTTGTACAGTAACCACGTCTAACACAGCCATTTTATTATGTCATTTCTTTCCCATTTATGGACTTCTTTGCGAGAAAATGAATAATGGTGATGTGTTGGATGGCCTGTACTGAACTTCTTGTAAGGCCAGAAAAAATGTCATTGGTTCAAGCTGTCCACCAATCTGTCATCATCACTGACATCATGACCAACATTGCACCTATGTCGAACTTGCCTGATTTTCTAGACCACAAATCACCCTCAACATACAGACACAGTCTCGAAGTAATACTCGGGACAGGAGGAAACAATCCCAAAAGTAAGAGACAAAACTGCTGAAATTGGATTGACACTTTATGAGAAAGAGACAAATGTCCTGCATAAAGCATCGAGATTGTGGCGCCATGTTTTTATTGCTATGGTTTATCGGTTCAATAGTCAACCCTTCTCCAAGTGCTAAATGTCTTGCTGATTTGCTAGCCCCATGCCTTCACCTGGCTGAAACAACTCATTAAAAATGAATAGTAAGATAACACAGAGTGGAGTGGATGAGAGAGAGAAAGGAGAAGGAACAACTGCATTCATGTGGTGAAGACGGACACAGTTTCTAACTGTTGGGGTATGCTCTGTTCCATTGCTCTTTACATGATTTGCTGCATATTCTTAACTTCCCACTGTACAGTACATACGGCCTTCTGGTAACATAGCTTCAGTCTTCATGAAGGTAGGCAAAGGTCTCATTATATTTGACCTGTGCATGTGCCACTTGAAGGAGCACAATTTGGAATGCATCTGCCATACAGCTGTTCATGCAGTTACCAAAATGTACTTTTCTGGAAAGGGGACCAATGTCAATATATTTTCTGAGATTTAAATGGGGCAATTATGGTTTTCACATGACATAGTTTCGCCAATTAGTTCATAATTTGCCTTCTGTAAAAAAAGAAAAAGAAAAAAAGAAAACTCTTCTACTTAACAGTTCCACTACGTGTCTCAATGCATATGTGCTATTTCTTTTTAAGATCATGGTGGTTCCTATGAGTTTTGGACTGTGTAAGTGTTATTTCTTGATTCAGGGGTACATAGGGTTCACATCAATTATTCCAGAGAGGATGGAATCATGGAAAAATCCACAGTGGCTCTTGTTCGCTTTGAAGTGATTTTTTTCCATGTCAGGATCCTGAACTTGATGTAGCAGCAAATATTTACCTTCACGTCAGCTGTGTCCTTTCTTGGTGATCTTAAAATGCGCTTTGTGATTCATACACTGCAATAGACAATGACCCTAACCACATAGACAGACCTTTAATCAAAAACTTGACGGTAAATTTTAACATTTGAGGATCTAAAAAAGAACCATAGCTGGTTCTGAGAAAAATATATATTTTCATGCATTTGAAAAATAAAGACCTTCTGCCATGACTACAGCCATTAGCAACAATGTTCCATGTCAGGCTTTTTTTTAAGCACATCACATTTACAATGGCTGCAAATCAGCTGCATTCCTACTAATTGCATAGTGGTCCTTCTGCCGGTCTGAACTGTCACATAGCCTCTATGTCACAGGGTAGTGACAGCGTATTCTCATGGCGATGAGCTCCTCCAGCCGTGAAAGACACAGGAGCTTGCCACCAACAATGTCACAAGCTATAAATGTGTCAGTGACATGTCACCGAGGTTGTTCATGCCGCCCAGCATCTACTTGTGAAAACCTGGTCCAAAATACACTGGATTCTTTATCATTATCACAATAAGATCCTTTCACCATTGCAAATTAAGCCATTTGCCTGGACTAGGTTTATTCTGCAGTGTTCTCTTTGGTTTCTAGGACAGGAGCAACTAAGAAATATTCATTAGGTAGGAAAAACAATGAAATTATCATGTGTGAAAAAATATAATCAGAACGCAATCCCTAAACCCCCCCCCCCCAAAAAAAAATTGAGGACAAGGAAATACCCAGGAGTTTTCTTCCAAGTCTCTGACTGGGACTTCTAAAGAACCTTTTACATTTAGAATGTATCAACTTCACCAGGCAGTGGCAAAAACTACAGGAAAGACCCCAATAGACTAACTGTATTAAGTATCATTCACCATTTTCAAACTTGAAATTATGAAACACAAAAGTGAAAATAACGATGATGCAAATAACATACCCAAAAGTGTGTACAAAACACTGAATAAAGTAGCTGAACTAATCCTCGCTCTCATTCAAGTGTTGCAGACACCAGAGATTAGAATTCATAACTGTAAATTCAGCCACCATTTTTAGGCCCCCAGATTTCCTCAACGTCAGTATAAAAAGCATTCTGGGTTATGTGGTGCTCAACAAGAGACAACGCTGAAGTTTGATTTACGAGAGGTTTTCCCCTTCCCTTTGAGGAGTTGTGGTGGGACGTGAAATTTAGCCTTCCCTTCGCTAGCTATAAAAATGTAATAATTAGCACGTTAATTTTGAGCAGAGCACAAAAGGATGTTCAACCAATCTATCCAACGATCAATCTACCTATCATCTCCACATTTGGCTTATGTGGACCATTATTAAATGCGCCTCGTAATTGGGCATAATTAAAAGGAAGTGTAAGTACTGTAATTAATGTCAGTTGTCAAGCACTAAAAGGCCTCGCAAAAGATAATGGTTCCCTGTGGTTTGGACATGAAGACCTCTGGAATTGGGATACTTTTGATTGTAATTACCCATCTTTCACAGACAAATGGAGCGAATGGACACATTTACTCCAAGTGACTTCTCTTGAATTTCTCTTTCTGTCACAGACTTTCAATCTCATATAAATAAATGCTTTACATGCATTTTGTCTAGTGCCAATGGGACTCCTTCCTTGAATCATTAATGAACATGTCAGCTATCTACCTTCAGACAGACGGATAATGCTTACCACTTTTCACTTATTTAACATGATGAATTTAACTTTGCCGCAGGAAAACTAAGCTTTGAATCAAAACAGACATAAAAAGACTTGGCATTCTTGCCTGAATAAAACATTTAGTTCTATAAAAAGTCACAGACTGCATTCATTCTATAAGCCTTTCTTAGAGTCTAAGTTTAGAAAATCTACACAATCCAGTTTGTCATTAAAAATGTAACATTGCAGGACTCAATTTGATTAGCCAAAGTCTCAATCTAGAAATGACCTGGTGGCCAGTGGCAGAATATATAGACTTATAAAAAAATTCATAATACTTATAATACTTATTCATAATTGATAGGAATTTAACGTTAGGGTTGTAAGCCAAGGCGGTACATTTCCCTCTGTTTTTATTCCCAGTTATGACATCCCGGCAAGGGCAGCAATGTAAACAGGAAAAGGTTAAATGTGGGAATGCTGGGAATAAAGAGGGCGATCGCCACGGGAAGGCTGTTTCATGTGGAACGTCATTTCGGCTGCCTTTTAAGGTACGCTAGTCGAAAAATGGAAATGTTTATTTTCTCGGGTTGCTCACCCGGACATTCGGTGACTGACATCAGCCCGTTTGTTTAACTCCACTTGACCCTGGCCATATGAAATTTGAAAGAGTATGAATGGCATGTGGTTAATATTCCACGGGATCAAAAGACAGACAAAGTCTTTTCTTCAGTTACAGCAGCAACTGGGATAATATTATTGATGCACAATTTCCAACTAGTCTGATATTTAGAATAATGTAGAACCCACATTAAAAGGATCCATATATAATGGTCTGTTTCACAAATTCCAGCTGGACTTGGCCTACCACACCAAATGTTTGCTAGAACATTCATGATAAGGAAATGTATCATGGCACTTAGCTTAGCAGAAACATTAACACGTTTCTTCTTCACATGCGCTCATTTCTAACAATTTGGATGAAAGGTAAAGGATTATTATTCATTTTTAATAAAAATAATCTAGAGTAATACATTACTATTCCTAATAGTTACTTGACCTTTAGACCTCTGAATCTTTGGATCATATGTTAAGACATGCTGTTATGACGTCATATCCTTTTACTGAGCCTACTGTTTGTTTCTCAAGGGCCTGCCTTGATCTAGGTCTGACCAGGGTCACATGCAAATCCTCTAAAGTAGCTTCCTCTCTCCATCTCCCCAGCACACTGTTCTCCTCTAACAGGCGGTGGATGCTACAACCATACAGCTGCCGGACTAAATGCCAGATTAATAGCAAGGAGAAGAGGCCACTACCAGGCGTTCAAGACACACCCCAGATGGTTAGATGGTTCCCATTCATCATGAGTCATGATGTGAAGTTTAGTATCGGATGACCTAACACAGGATGAGGAGAGAGGCAACATCCTCTTCTCCCTCCCCCCCTCCCCTGACTCTCCCACCTGGGGTGTATTTCCCTCTCGGTGTTTATGACACCCCAGAGCATTAAGGCACGTAGCACAGATGTATTCCTGCTCCATGCGCTGACTCCACTTGCATTCACATCCTCTTTTCCCCTCCACACCTCAGGCAAAGCATGATTACCCCATTTTAATGAGATTTTTTAATGTGATATTTTTTTGTTTTTTTTGAATCCCCACAAGAACAATACTATGTTCGCTATTGTACACACTGCAGTTAAAGGCTTGTGGCGCAATGGTTTGGTAAGAACACATGTCAAAGTGTTCGCTTCCCACGCCCAATCCTTCTCTAACATGGGCAGGCCTCACCACTGACTTTTACCGTCTCACTTCTCTACAGGTGTTTGTGTTGGAACAGGAAGCAGGTATGTGTTCTCACACATGCTGTCACACTCCGTCATTTGTCACAGAACACCTTGTGGGTTTGAGTGCACATGCAAGCATGCCAAGCGGGTTTCTTCCATTTCTTTCTCAATACGTTCTCCTAAAAGTTTTTTTCTTGTCTTCCTTGAGGGTTTAGATTGGCTGAGGGGCAGTTATGTGGGAACTTGTGGAGCCTTTTGTGAAATGGCTGTCTCGCAAAAAAAGGGCTATACAAATGCACGTTGATTTGATGCCGACAGGTACAGAGTCACACATGCAAGCCCGTGCCCACAGACGCCCATGCACACACAAACACACCCGCAGACTCCTGTTGTACATGTCACAGTACAATGAATCCATTCTGCTTTGTCATTCTGCCCAGAGAAGATGGAGGAAAGAAACAACGCGTTTTCTCCTCCTAATGTAAACGTGCCGATCCAGGCACCGCGCTCTGCTTCGCTGCTCCCCCAGGGGACAGAAAATGTCGGAGCACAGCTCACTCAGATCCTCGCAGGTATTTAACTGAATAAGAGGTACAACACTCAGGGATAAACTTTGGCAGGGTTTATCGATCGGTAGAAATCCCTGCGCATCTGGCACCTAATCAAGTTGAAAATGGTGGGATTGGTCTTGTGACCCTGCTTTATGTTCCCTAATCTCCAAGGCTGTTTTGTGAACCTGTCTTACATTTCTGTCTCAGTGGTTGGTTAACCCTTGGTAACCCATTTTAAATTATATTCATCAACAATTCTACTTGTTTGCAAGTAAAAATGGTAACTTAGTGTAACAAAGGGATGGGTGATGGATTGTCCTGGTTATCTTACCTGTGAGAAAAGCCTTTTTCTACCAATGAGACTGCCACCTACCCCCTATTCTCCATTCCCCGCCTGTGCAGTCATGGTGCGCTCCAAAGCATGCGTCACCCCAAATAATGGTGAGAGCTGACAGACCTTCAGGATCCTTCTACATGCCGGCCTTGGAGTGAATGAAAACATGAGCTCATAGGGCAGAATGCCTGGTTTCCGCTACGAATTTGGCCCCCTTGCACCGTCTACCTTCGCTGGGTCCCATGGCTTGAACAACAGCTGCTCTCAGCTTTTTTTGTTGTTGAATGAAACCCAGTGGGGTTTTTGAGCTTATGGTGACCATATGTTTTGGCTACAATCAAAGCAATAAAAAGTCACAGGATTGTGAATTTATTTTCTTGTGATACCTCATCAATCATCTTTCCAGCGGTGTTTGAAGGTTTTTTTTGGTGGTGCAGCAAGTGTTGAGGGCCAATGACATAGAACTGTACAAAACCTGAGAAAATGCAAGCACTGCTGTTAAATTGGCTTTCAGCAATGATACATCATTAAGTAAAGAGTTAAGCATCAGCCAATTAGAACACACTATATAACTACTACTATTACTGTAAATATGATTCATATTGGCCAATGTGACAGTCAATTGTATGTTCACTTTATTACTTTGGAACAAGCTGGCCCACAAAACATTTTGCAATGCAACACTAGAATCTAATTTAGTATCCCAGCCATGGAAGTTATTTAAAATGTCAACAAGAGCATGATTACAAATTAAAGATGTATGTCCCTGGCAAGAATCAAAAAAGCTCCCTTGAGAGGTTGTTATTCTTAGGAGAAGTAGCAAGCACTGAAAGTTCTTGGTTAAGACCAGATATCATACAGCACAAGCAAAGATATTTAGATGCTATTTGACACTATTTTTACTCAAAATGATCCCATTACTCCAGTACAAACCCACCTCATTATTATAATAATGCAAAACATGAAGGGAACCTCAAACAATACAAATTACTTTGTATTTTACAATATTTATAGCATGAAGTTTGTGTTTGTTTTTTTGCTCTACCTGAGCTATAACAAAGCTATTTGGAAGTATTGACAATCCTTTGGCTTTGACTTTATTACTATGTGTTCTCTAGCATTAATTTTAGAGTGAAACCAGATTCTATAAAAGTAAAGTGGTATGACTCCCTATCAAACCTACAAGCATAGGTACACATTTGTTTGTAGTACTGCACCAGTGCTGGGATCACACTGAGGCCACAGTGGGCCACATCTCTGCATCCCTGGTCGTAAATTGATAGCTAGCTCTCCAACTACAGGGAGTCGGTAGGGATCTGCAGTAGTTGTGTGTTGACATGGCTCGCTCCCATCTTGGGGACTTTGGGGGAAACAAATGGCTTCCAAGACAGCTGGGGACTGGAGAGGAAGCAGTTTGAAGGAGAGTAGAGGAGAGATATGGGGGTAAGGTTTCAGAGGAGGCTGAAGATGAGTGACAGGGCTGCCCATTAGGGCCTCGAGTGTATTGGGGAAGGTCATCGCTTCACCAGCCAACGGTCACCAACCACCAGTGTGTGTCTGTGTGTGCGCCCAAGATAGATTAAGCTGCTTGTGTTTCATTTTTGCAGCAGTTTGACACGAACAATAACATGGTAATCAAGTTTGGTAAAACGCTTAGTAAAATGTTTGACTACACCCTTGACTAATTGTTAAACAGCAGACATCATTCAGCTATCAAATCATTTTACATGTCAAGTCAAGAGATGCCATTTGAAAGTAACATGAAGTTTTGAATCAAAGCAAAATAATGAAATTGGATGTATGCACGCTGAAGTCGAAATAAACTGCCAGTAAGTGTCGTCCTTCAGCAGAAATAATGGCTGAGGTGAAAAGTGTGGGATCTCTGGAAAGTTTGTGAAAGTCAGAAGCGAGGCAGCTCTGTGACAGGTTTGGTGATGGCTCCTGAACACAGATTTGACATATTACATAGTGGGTGATTTTCTTTCTCTAGACCGGGAGACACTGCGGTAAATGAAGTGAGAAGCACCCATTTATTCTCTCTCCCTCTCTGTGTCTCTCTCACTCTTTTCTTCCTCTCTGTTTCTATCTCGTTCGCCTCTTCAAATTCTCTGGATCTCTCTGCTCTTTCTGCTCTACCAATCCGCACCTTTAGTTCCCTATAGAATATGGGCAGGGGCTCCGTTTACAGTCAGAATAAAATGCACAATGTCAGGGTTTTATTGCACAATATATGACATAAAGATTTACATACACCATCCTACAATCATTGTAACTGTAAATGTTGATACAGTGTGTCATATGACTCTGAATTAATTTATGTTACCTGATGTGGTCATCAAGTTGAAATCCCCCTAAAAATCTGAAGGAATAGCCCTGCCCCACAGCTTGTGAAAAATGGAAGACTTTCTTTTTTTTGCCACTACGGATTTCTGGGAGATGTCATTGAGGCTCCGAGACAGCTCTGAATTTATCTCCAGGCTGTCAGTGGAATTACTACAGATAAGGGGGGTGAATATGACAAAAGTTGAAAATTCTGAAGTCTGAAGGAAGCTCCGTTACTGGCTAATGATAGTGAAGAGAGAGTAAAATAGGGAGAAAATATATCTGAAGAGGTCTGAATTCCTGGACTGAGTCTGGACAATCCACAGAACCTATCATATCATTGCTCCGTCCAAAATGTATAGTTGTAATTTGCAGAGTTTTTTTCCAACAAGTATTCAAAATCTATACAACGTATTGTAGGTAGCCATGACATCTCTGCATACCTCTTTTTCTTATAATGTATTACAAGCTAAATGGTGGCTTTTTGTCCCTTAGCTTCTGTCATGTTTACAACTCAAAGCACTTCACAGTTTAATGGCAACCATAAAATGGCTGCCAAGTTGAGAGCACAGGACTGCCACATCAAATGGCAAAGTGATGTTTCATCCCAGAACATTATCACCTCAATATAATTTGAGGAAGAGAGCGCACAGACAGTTCAAACGCCCCTCACCCCAACTTCCCATCCCCGTTAGTTAATCAAAGTGTGAAAACACGTCTTCAGATATTTATAGTCCGCCAGCTCTCAGTGGGAATCCTCAGAGTGTTGCCTGATCATCCACTTAAATAATTAGTGGAATATTTAAACATGTAGCTCAAAGCAAAGAGAGCAGACTGTCAACATCTTCTAGTGAGGAGAGTCTTGGGTCTGTTTGCCTAAGCAGATAATCCAAACATCTGGGTTTAGTTGCCTGGCAGTCGAAAGAAATTAGATTACTGTTTGTGTTACCCATCTCCTGTGCGGAGGAATGTTAACCCGATGCTGACTACGTGAGTATGCAGCACTTCCAAGATTGGCCTGAGAAAGACACCATAATGTTGGCATTCACATTAACGGTGCAGTGATTGCATTTGTATATTACACTACGTACTACAAAAAGACTTTGCCCTGAGAATTGTATTATTTGTGAAACTGAGTTGGTCGAAGGCTCAGCACACAGTTTAGATGAAGCTGCCTTTGAGGGACGGTACAACTGATCGGTGCGCCAGCAGTTTTCCCACTGTTGGTTTGTCAGCAGATAAAAAATGTTGTTGACTTTGATGTCCTTCTGACCTCCGTTTTGACAGCGATATGGCCAAAGATACGTGTAGACATCTTCGGCTCTGCTGAGAAGTGTCAGGAGGACATTTGGAAGCATTCTAACTAGAGAGCAACACTTTCCGGCATCACCATTCAATAATTTTGATGTATTCCTTACTCAATCAGCGTTGTTTTAACATGTTTGCACGGTTAACATCTTAGTCTCAGAGCTGGTTCTATAACAAAGACATTGCTCCTCTTGTCTGTAATGGGAGATGCATAAACCAATCTCAGAGTGGGATTGCCACTGTAGTCTTCAGTGTTGAATTTAAATGACATGACTTTCAAGATTTCATTGTCATAAGCAATAATGACTTTAAACCACCCTGTTCAATATGATATGCCTTTTGTGTTAGTTGCACAAAATGAGTGCTGTTCCAGAATTTTAGAGAATAAACTTCCTGATGAAAAGAGCTGCTTGAACATGTTTCTATGACGTCCAGTTCCAAATAGTTTTCAGGCTAATATCTTCGTAAAGCAATTGCAGCTGCCATTTTTCAAGAACACATTCTTAATCCCAGTGATTTATCTAGCAGCTCTCAGATGAGGAATTTGGAGGGGGCCATTGCCAAAAAAAATCTATAAAATCAAATCCTATTAAAGCGAAATAAACAAGAAGACACTAATCCATCCCACGCCTGGCTTTGCCAACCCAGAGATGTGCTCCCTTCCTGAGATGCCGGTGACGCTCGTACTTAGTATTTACCAGTCGCTCCCACTCGCTCTCTCTCATCAATGCAAATTAAGTCTAATTTAGGTATTTACCGCACACAATCACAATGTCAGCCTGCTGTATTCAGAGACAGCTGTGATGTGGCGTTAGCAACTCTTTCCTGTGGGAAATTCTGAACTGTACCTTTACTGTGATGTTACCAGTACTAAAGAGGAGGCCTTATGTTGAAATAGACATTTATGAACTTTATGAGCAGGGGAAATAAAGGCATCCATGTCTGGAAATACTAATATTTAGATTAATAGTTGCTCATGTACAGCATTTTAGAAGGAACATTCTTTACAGTATTGAGTTTGATTATGTCTCCACACTTGCCATGTTTCTTCAGTATTAAAACAGATTGATACATTACCTAGCTCTTTAAATGAACTGTTCTGTCAAGACACATTTTATAATTAATATTCAGATTTGGCTGCCTGGAATATTATTTTAAATAATTGAAATGCAAGAGCTGTTTTTTTCCGCTCACCTCAATACAAGTGTCTTTTCTTACACCATAAGCCTAATTGTATTTAAACATACATGCAATACTTGTCACTGCATGACCTGATGGTCAAAGTGGTTGTCGAACGGTTTTAATCATTTGTTACAGAATACTAGTAGACCTATGCTGCATACATAATGAAGACAGCTTGCATATACTGTATTTCAGGGGCTGGTTTCAACAGCACACAATAGGATTTTGGTTTAAATTCATGACTCTGACTCTGAAGGTATTTTGTTGTCTATTCTCAGACAGTGAATGAGTTGGCACCGGATGCAGAGCATTGCACCCACAGAGGTTTTCTCCTTGGCAGGTGCACCCTTAGCCAGACAGCTTGGTGCCATGTCATTGCAGCGGCATTGAGGGCCGACCTCATTGTTTGAAACTGCTGACGTCATGATAGGGGCCCCTATCCTCAAAGGACACTACACTGATAAGTCTTACGGCACTCAAATCCATCACCTGCTTCAACAGACTCGTGAAAATACCCCTAACTCAAAAACATCAATACTGATTGCAATTTTTTTTTTTAAATGAGGCCTGAAGAAAAGACAAATGTTTGTAGTTTTTTCCCCCACCCCAGTCAAAATACACAGAGGTCAAGGAAAACAAACCTGTGTAAATCCCACAGTTGGCTACACTGTAGCTAATTAGCATTTAATATGAAAACGCTGTGGATCATAGGGCTTTGTGGTTAGAGGCAGACAGTCACACACACAGTTAACTGTTTCATTTCACACTCACTCACTCTTTAATGTCACACATCTGTGATCTTTCCATAGATATACAGGTAGAGCGGAGGTCCGATAAATGATGTCACCTAATTAGACTTTTCATTGTGTAGCACATGGCTTCACACAATACTTTATCCTGACACGAATATCACTTTTGCTTGTGTGGCAGCATTTGTCTACGTAATTGAATAATTGAATCTGGAGAGCTTGCCACATGGAGTCCATGTTAAGCATAATCACATTTCTTTTCTCCAGCAAAATGCTTATTTGCGTGTCTTTGTCATGAGACAAGGTTTCACCTCTGCCCAGTGCTTCAGTATCTTTGATGTCAGCTTTTGCTGCAGTCCAACGCATATTTCTGGGAATAAACTGCTGATACAACTGATAATAAAGCTGATATTAAACACTAGGTGTACTGAGTTTGTTGATAAGATGCAGAATTCTATGGTTTGAACTACAGACAGTGACAACATAAAACACCAAATTGTAGATCAATATCCCCTTGATACCTGCCATTCACTCCAACATTATCAACACATTTACAAAACCCTAAAACATGCTCTTTCCACATTTCACAAGTTGCTTGATATTAATGAATCGTTTAATACACAGGGCCCCTGTCATATACCACTAGAATACAGTCTTCTTCTGATGATTTGCGTATCTTTTATAAAAAAAAGGGGCAGCCTAGCCCTTGATACTGTAAGTGTATCAAAAAACTGTGATTTATGCACTTCAGACTAGGACTGTAGACATGAAGCTGCAAACAAGGACCCCTGGGGCTTTTCACACATCTCATGCTATCAATGCTACCAGGGTCTTCACTTCAACAAGAGAGCTAATTATCCAAGTGCAAACTAAACTGTTTTCACTAAGTGGGACCTTTGGGGATTCTTTCCCCCCAAAATTGTAATGACAAATAATTAGTTGGATTACCCAGATATGCCACAAACTAGTCTGTTTCCTTTCAGACTAGACTCGGATTATACAAACCGAAACTGAGGAAATTACTGTCCATTCAATCAGCTACAAAATGAGTTGTCACAATCCCATGTATTATACACCAGTCATTACTTGTGTCACTCACTTTATTGTGACATTGCAAAAAAATATGTAAGCTACAGCGTGTGCCACTAGTTAACTGGATTCAAGGATATACTGCACAGGACAGTAAGAAGGTAAATGAGAATGGGTACAGGTATCCGACTAACAACACTTCAATCTAAAGGACAGGCATTTTGGATAAACAACCATAGGCAGTCATAGAAACTTGGAGCTGGGAAAGTTACCATTTAATTTAGATGAAAAATAATCACATGCTTTACAGTGTTGTCATAGTAGTGGCAACTTGTGTGGTAATTTTTCCTGAAAGTGCCGTGAAAACTTTGAAGACTATTATAGATTCTACTGCAGCAGAGTGAGACATGCTTAAGGTATTCATTTTAGGGTCATACCTTGACAGCTCAATAACAGCCCTTCCATGACCAGGTGTATACTTAGTGAGGAAATTGTACTCGAAAGTCGACTCTACCTGACAGCTAAACGGCTAAGGCTTGTAGTCTTCGACTCCTTTCATGTGCTCACTTTTTATTCGTAGCTCCTTCAGTCTCACACTTACATTATATTTCATATAGCACAAGTGAGAATGAAAGAGCAGTTACTGGCCAACTGGCAATTTACATTCAGTTGCATGATTGCTAAAATTAAAAAGATCTCAAATAACAGTCATTAGCATGTGCTAGTGAGTAGGCTATGTAGTAGTTCCTGTTCTTTCCGAAGCTCCTCTTGAAACTGCATTTCTTACACATTTAGATATGTATTTACAATGGATTTTCCAAAATGAGCTTTGGAAGACATTACTTACATTAACTAATGTATCTTTCTCTGGAAGTATCAGGACACTTGAAATACAAGTGGCTTTGCACGGCACGAAACAGCAAGCATGCGATCGTCTGCCAATGTAAGCATGGACAGCATTTCCTCATGACAAAAACTGGACCAGTGTCTGAAAATATCGTTAATGTCCATATTAAAATGATTTAAACGGAACACAAATGTATCAGACCAATCATACATGTGATTGCTAAATGGTTTTAAGTAATTGTCTGGCATGCATCGTCCACCTTACCATCCCTGTGCGATGATTAGAATAATGGCTGAGGTTTGTAATTGGCATCATCACAGGCTGGCAGGACATGATACAATCCCTCTGTCCACCACCACCACCTCCTCCTCCACCACCACCCCCACCCACCCACCCCCTGAAAACTTGTGGCCTGTTTCAGCAGCCAGATAGCTCATGATAGCCAAGATGAGCTCCTGCTACCCAGACATTAACCCAAGCCCATCCACTATTTTCTCAGGCTGACACTTCAATTAAACTAATCCAGGATGTCCCTTCTCCCTCCTCCCCCTCGCCTTCGAGTCAGCGATCAGGAGAGCCGCCATTTTCCAGTTCTATCCATGCTCTGCATCATAAGTGTCGTGTTTTTTCCTTGCTGAAGTGAAAGGAAGGGTTTAGAACTATGTACTGCCTCTAGTACAAACGGAAAGATGAATTAAACAGGGGAGAGACAGATAAAGAGAGGGAGAGAGATAGAGATAGGGTGGGAGTGAGTTACAGGGAGCCAGAGAGGGATAGATGGAAGAGGAAAATAAAAAAAGAGGGAGAGAGAATGTGAGGGAGACAATAATAAGGGGGGCAGGGGGGGAGGGAAGGGAGCTAAAAGGAAGAGAAACAGAGGACACCGTGCTGTTCTGCTCCTCACTCTGCCCATCCTCTCATTCGCTCCGTTTCAACAAAGGGAGAGCCCCTCAGACTGAGATCTGTGGAAGCCTGCGATGCAAGCTGCTGGCATAATAAACAACTCAGCGGTGCTCATAGGATGGCGTCCGCTCGCATGGCGGGTGGGCTTAATTGTTCTGATGTCTTCTAGGTGTCGCCGTGCCGTTCCAGAAACTTCCCCTCCACAGGGGTGCCCGTCTTCCATAGCAATATAATATTTGGACCAAATGTTCTTAAATGATCATCGACAGTCATGTTGAAGGGTATTGATTTTCCTCTGCTCCCATCTGCGGGATTCCGATTGATTAGGCTGCTTACTTGAAAAATGGTGATTGCTTTTGACGTTGTCAAAACGAATTGCAAAATGGGTTGCTTTCAGTGGATATTGGTTTTGGTAGCTAGCGTGAGGTATAAAACAATCCTAAACAATACAGTGCTTCAACACAAGTCTTCAAACTGAACATCTATCTACCCAACACAGACTTGGGAGTCACGTTAAAAACCATTATAACCATTGTGCCTCAAGAACAGATTGAGCCGATAGGTGGTGTTTTACATGTAACAAACAGCCTCTGGTTATGATAGTCATTCTAATGTATCTAATTACTACAAATGGTGGTCTCCATCTGTGTTAATGCCTCCCTCCTTGCACCCACTATTCACCCGGGAGAAAGGCAATTAATGAAATCACAGTATCGAAAGGGTTACTCAGAGCCACATGCTCCTTTAAGCGATAAATATTTACAACATCAGTGCCTCCAGAAGTGGCTATGATGCCATGAATGCTAACAAGCAGTAGCTTTCGAAAATGGCAAGCCCACAGTGCAAGCTTGGGATGAACAACCAAAGGTTAAACCTTTGCGTCTGTTTGGGCTTTGAGACGTCTGCCAGTATGAGCTAGTTACATATCAAGAGGGTAAAAAGAAGAGAGACGTATTTTAGGAGGGGTGCGATCAGTTGATGAATGCAGTCCACATCAAAAAGCTACACTTCCAGAAGTATAGATGATTCCATAAACTCTATACAGCACCAGTGTAGAAGAGTTCTTGTCTACATTACTAAACAATTCCATGAGTCAAAATTGCCCCTGTCACAATGCTTATTTCTTCCCCTATTTCTCTGACACCCTGTCAACTACAACTCTGTTTCAAGTCCTCTTATCCTCCCCTCACAGCCTCCCCCCAGTATCTCTCTTCCCTGAGGCACTAGGACACAGAGGCCACTGGTGGGAATAAGATAGTTAATCTCCGATGGTTAAATGTTCTTGTATGGCCCTGAGCAATTCCAGTCAACCATCTACTTCTCTCTGTTTACCTTTTCCAATGGGACTCTGTCCAGCTCTTCTATTACATTAACTAAAAGGGGACAGGGCTTCTTTTAACTCCAAAATACATAAGCCTATTTAGTTTTACTAAGCTGCAGTAACAGTTGGATTTGTTTGTTTGTTAGAATCATTTTATGTAAGGTAATGGTGGTTTAAATGAGCAATCCCCCACTAAATTGCTTAATTCTCTACAGGCCTTTTACCTCTAATAGACTCAGCTTCCTGATAGCATCTTAGAGTTTACATAAAGTCCTCAGTTGGGGTTCTCCAGGCCCTCATGGCCAAAGTTGTATCTCTGCTAACTTCATTAATTCTCTATGTATACATTCTCCATTTATATAGACCACGGGTGGGCAATTAATTTGTTCAAAGGGCCACTTGAGAAATTTGGACCGTTGTGGCAGGCCGGTCCAATATGTTTAACTTTATTTGTCTCAATATTAGTTTTATTACTTCACAACAAAACAGCACATTATATAATTTTGAGCTGCTACTGATAATACATGTTACAATAAGGCTGTGTCAAAAGTATAATCTCTTTTTAAAATACCTTTAAAACCTTCACAAAAATAGCCTACATAAGATATACGTTTAAGACTAGCAAGGTAGATAGGCGAAGGATAGCCGACAGGTTATCATCATGGTCTGCAGTTTAACAAGCTCTTATATTTGTCCACATGTTTAGTCCTAATGTGCCAATTCAAATTGTAACATGTCTTGTTAAACACTGCATTCTGCATTCGTTTTTAGTTGTTTTTTTTACCGTTAGCGGTTCTTTTCGAGGGCTAACAAACAGCTGACTCGGTGTCTTCTGTCGGTGAGGCTCCGTAAGTGCACATACACAAATCGCTTGATCACTGTTGATTCCCTACCACTTGAAACATTTATTTTTGTTTAACTCGCGCAGGCCAAATCGGGACAGTCAAAGGGCCAGGTGCAGCCCGTACGCCTTACAATACCCAGGTCTGATCTGGACAGTGAATCTACCACTATTGATACGAGTTTGTAGTTCATTAAAATGCTTTCATGTTCTCAGAACATCAATTTAGCACACGTGGAGCTTAACTCAAATGAAAAATTGAGGGTTTGAAAGTGGATGCCTCACCAGGCATCTTCATTAGCAGTGCCTGCTATTGCTCACACTGCGAATAACTTTCAAGCTTCTGTCAGACATCCCCCATAGACACCCACAACTTAGAGAAAAAAAACAACATCACAGAGCATTGTCTCAGTCAAGCAAAGTAAGGAAAACTCAAAATTGCGATCTAAAGCCACAATGAACACCCAATGAACAAACATGACAAAAGTCAACCAATCATCTTTCTCCCAGTGGAGTGGGAGGACCTTCATTGCTGAAGTTTAACCCAGGTGAAACAAATTCTGACTAATGAGGTGGCTCCAATTAAGGTATGCCACACAGCACAAAGTGAATAGGTTTCAATGGAAGACTCACAGACACTGTTTGTTACCCTGTACCAGCAAAAACAATCACTCTCAAAAAATGAATTACATACGGCTATGAAGCCATGTTCTGTAGCTCTTTTACAAAAAGCCCTCATGCTATTTATATGGGAATAAAGTCTGATAAAAGGTCAAACTAAAGGGCTAAAATTCCAACCTAGTTGCAATCAGGCCACATTCAAAATTTAAGTCTGAATCCTTAAGAACTCACGAAGGAGCCATTTAATTCCAGCAAATGAAAAATAATTTACCAGACGTCTTCAGGTAGAAACAATTAAACTCCATGTGGTCCATATCCCTATATAATCCAGTCAACTGTATGAGTAGACAATGTCCTTATTGATCCAAATGAACTCCACTTGACATAAATATATGTATGAAGTTAATTAAACTATGTTCCAAGAGAGTTTAATTGCTCTTAACAAACAATTTATACTGCTCCCATGCTTGATTCCAGCAGAAAATAAAATTGGGTGTGGCTATGATGGTGCCTTCAGTGACTGTGCAGATGTAGGGGTAATTACTGTGGGCCATTCTGTGAATCCTCCAGATATATCCTAATAACCAACCCCAAGGCACAACACTCATTTTAAAACATTAAAATATAATATTAAATAAGTTATAATAAGTTATAATTGTTATAAAGGTTTTAAAGTATAACTTTAAACACGTGGTATAATTTTAAACGACAGAGTCAGGAACGAAGAATACGTAATAAACAATTCCGATATAAGCACAAAGTCCACAGTCATGTAACAAAGTATCTTTAAGGGGCCAAAAGAACAACAAATAGGCTGTGTCCTCCTCCAACTGTGCTTTAATGCGTCCCTGTGCTCCAGTGTTGTCCCTTCCCAGCGTATCAGAAGCTTATGTTCACGGCTCTCAATAGCCAACGCAAGGGGCCCAGCGGTGATGACCGCACAGTCATTAGCTTACACTTAATAAGAAACCGCTTTTTGTGTCACAGAGAATTCATCACCCTGTGGATAAACCGTAGGTGTGCTGAGGAAGGTGCCACCAAATGTGTTTTAAATGACACAGCCATTTCCCCCGTTTATAATGTTTTAGGTGGAACCCCTGCCTAGAGCACAAAATGGAATCTGCCACCAGCTGCGTGCTGGGTAGGGTACTTCTAGCCCTTTGCCTTTGATTGCTGCAGCATCACTAGTAGTTCTTTTAGTCCAAGCTTTTTTTTATGGCTGTTTCACGACTGGTTGTTCTTTTAGGCCAAACTTTTAATGTCTGCTAATACAGTGTTGGTTTTGTATTCATACCCTGAGAGGACAGGCATAGCAGATATGAAGTACTAGATGTGCAGTACTAATGGGTGGCTATCTCTGTAGAGCCACGTGTGGCTGCCAGCCATCAGGATGTCTGTCGATGACAAGTTTTGTCTGTAACGAAAAATACTGACATGCTTTGTATAAACGCAAAAACAAAATGTTGGTAGTCACAATTGGTAGTCACATAAAGCACTTAAGTGTTGTACTAGCGTTGATGTAACACTGGTTGGATATTTTTCTCCCTTTGTTATAATAATAATGCATGCATGTTTTTGCTTGATTGGTTTCCTCATAAACAATTCTGGAGCTGTAACTTTTGTTCCAACCAATAACATGGGTAACATTGACACATGCGATTACACACATGTAAAGTCAATGAGGTCAAACGTGTGTGCACAGTTCGTTCATTTGTCATTTCAGCATTGAAACGTGTGTAATTAAGATACATAGAGAGGCACACTTGAGGAAATCATGTAAAAAATCTTGGTAGAGCTGTGTTCACTGATACCTTATGTTACACACACTGCAAAACACCCCTGAGAAACTACTGTAAAAAGCTGTTGAAAAAACTATATTCTCATGACAGTTCATTTTAATTATGTTTTTTTGCCACCCCCTCCAGGAGTTGGTTAAGCCTGTATTACAGCGTTGCATACAAGTTCTAACTGACTCTTCCTCCATATTTGTCCCATTAAATGAATGAAAACCACATTTTCTCATTACAGTGAGTTAGTCACAGACATTTTGTGCCCATGCAGAAGCAATATGAGAAGTTTTATCAACATATTGTATTATGTAAGATTGACTGTGGGTTGTGGGGGGGAAAGCACTTTGCCTATCGGCTTCCCAGGTCAAAATAGAGGAATCCTATGAAGGGGCAGTCATGGGCCAGAGTCATTCAAATATGCTAAAAGTGCTGATGCCTCCTGTTTACCTTGTGGTAATGGATTTGTTTGCCGCCGAACCCCCTGCCACTACCTCCTCGAAGGAATATAGTGGGCTTAGCTTCATTCACTTTCTGCTGCCCTGGCCATTTATTTTGATTAGCGGAATGAAGTCCTCCACACAGCCATACCGAGAATAATTGACACTGTGTCCTAGGAGGTCATAAAAAAATATACCTCGAGTCCAGAGAGCAATGTGTACAACTACCCACTGCATGGCAGTGGAGTGGGAAGGGATTGCAATCGGCTGTGGAATGGGCATTACTGCTAGACTTGGCAAAGAAAGCTGTCAAACTTGCAGTAAATCATATTTTCCTGCTTTTTTATTACTCTGTTCCCAACTTCATTGACAGGATAATTGATGTGTGTTGTGGACATAATACTTACTTGGACAATATTTTTTTCTGACAGCTGGATATAGGTCACTGATATCAGAGGTGAAGCCTAATTTCCGTCATAACCTGAGAGTGGTTTTGATTTACCCAGACAAACTCTTCGTGAAATCATTTCATTCTTCACAATGCTGTTTGAATTCCTGTTCAGACAAACTAATTAGATTACAATCAGCTGTTCACTGGCACTTAAATTCCTCTTTGGACTTTTCTTACCTCTGCCACACACATGTTTTTGCTTACCTTTGTATGTGCATAGATACAGATGGTATAGCATTATTTCCTAGGTCATTAGTGGATGGAGGTTAGCACACTGAGGACGAGAAGATTGGAAAAAGCATGAAACTGGCCCAGAGGCTGGGCGGGGGGTTAGGAGGGGGTGGTGGTAGGAGGGGGTGGGGGCAAAGACAGATGGCAGGTCTACAGAGGTTGAGATCTGCGGAGGGATATTGGCTAAGTTGCTGAGGAAGTGAAATTAACCTTCAGGTCTTTCCTCTTCTAGCACCATGCTGCTGTTAATTTGAACCCACATCCCACCCAGCCACCTCAACTAGAACAGTTATAGTTCAAACATAAACAAAAGGTTAGTCAGTCTTGTTGATGAATAGACGATGCAATCTGAAAACGGATTCGGTGACAAACTGATTTCACATTACTGAAAGTTTGCTAGACTGCAGTACAGTATCTGCAGTGTCCCCCACATGCAGTTATGCAGCAAATATAAGCTCTCTTCGCAATCACTTGAAGGTCGATTCTTCCCTCAGCCTTGAACGGGGTGTAATGCGATGTGCATGCACACGCAATGTAGCATCGGGTGCGGTGTCAGCTCTTATCTGCGCTTGTCATCTCCACTGAGCTTGGAATCCAGTCGTTGGAAGATCCCGTATGTAATGTGATCATCAGCCTACTCCAGGGCATGGAGCCTGTCTCTTCGCTGAACAAGAGGCCCCTCCATTCTGGACCAGGGAGCCCCTAGGGTCCTGCTGTCCATTTCATTTGCCTGATACAATCGCTCCCCTGCGATGTTCCTTCACTCCAGTGAAGCTAATACCTTCGAGACTTTGTTTTCTGCTAGTCTCCTTTGTTCAAAGCCTGCTATGTAGGATGCTGAGATGTCTGTTATCTTTTCCATTGGAGAAAAGTCACTGTATGGATGGGGATTTGACCCCTGACATGATGAATCTTATGTTTTAAATGGACAGGACTAGAAAAATGGTGAACGTAGATGCGAAATGAATCAAGACTCACTGGTTCTCCAAAATACACACCAAAGATGAAGATGTTAAAATCAAGGGTCGCATGCGACAGACGAGTCCCGGAAGAAGCTGGTGAATTTGTGTGCCGGAGGCTACATCCAAAGTACAAAGTGGCTCTGGAGACAGACTGATGGGATGGCTCTCAAAGTCCTGTCGGTTTCGGAGACAAATCAGGTCCTAGTCTGAATATGAGGGAAAGGAGAAGAGTAGTAAACTAGTTCACGCCCCATCTGGCTGCTAACGTTCATTCTGAAACAAGAAAAAGACAAACTGTTAGAGGTCTGGTCATAGTAATAAGAGAAGGTCATTTTCTTGACGACTGCAGAAGTGAGATTTTGTGAACGCCACAGCTGCCATGGGATGAGGAGAGTAGTGTTTTAAACCTATACATTTACAAAACCATGCTGCTGCTACTGCTGCTATTAACTCTGACTAGGAAGCTTGAAAAGAATCTAATCTTGCCATCCGAATTAGAGTTTGGGGTGAGCGCCAGGGGAGCATGGCAAGCTGTCTTTGTTAAACAACAGATAAATGAGAAATGACTTACGTGGGGTGTTGTGACTGGCTGGTTGATTTCACCATTTTGCTGAATCTTGAGGAACAAAAATGAAACATCTGCTGGTTGCTATGAAGTGCAGTCTTCAGTGAAAAGAGAAATATAATGACAATGACTCAGATGACAGACTTTGTTATTTCCTTGTAATGTTATCACGGTCTAACTGTAAAGCTGACATTCAGGCTGGCATGTTTACTTAAACAAAATTAAAATCCAATTGAGATTATTTCCGTCTAATTGTGGAAAACAAGTTGTATCAGTGATTGTTCTTATGGCAGACAACACTTTCCTTCTGAGTCTTCATAAGGGCAATCATACATTTTTATGGTGTGCAGATGGACCTAAATCCAAACCAGTACCAGTCTGGTATTAAAACTTGTTCTTTTATACTATCAGGCCATACTGTTGCATTGTGATTTCCCCAGAAGCCGCTGTAAGATAAACCTGTCCATTTGATAATCAATGTTTTCACAAAGCTTCCAGACTCGTAGTACATGACTCAAGCATATACTCTGAGCTATATTCAGACTACTCAGATGGCAAACTACAATATACTGCCTGTGCACCGTGTATTTATTCTACGTGCCGCTATACTATTTGATATCAATGTCACAGTTTCAAGGGTTCTACATACAAACCTTATTCTTCTAAAGTGCTAGACCTACAGTAACACTGTGTAAGGCTTGGGTTAGTACCTCTCCGTTTGTCTTTGTAACCCCCCCTCCTCCGTAGATGATTTATCCTGGATACACTGTCAGACTTGACAGTTCCCATTATCTCTAGTACAGGGCTGAATGACATTTTCTTATCTGGCGTGAAGACAATTTTCTGATCCAACTCCTCATAATCTTACCTCAAGTTCTCCAGGCCAGCTTGTATTGATTTCCAAACAGTTTCCATTAGTGAAGTGGCAAAAGAGTCAAAGTTTGTGTTGCCATAGTGACTTTGCCATCCCATTGATCTGATACATCATGGCTTGTGTGATCGTTTGCGAAATACTGCAAACGACTCAATTACTGCTAAACAGGTTTGGAAAACCTAATCAACTGAAAAGTGTTTAATAAAACAAGTCACATGTTACAACATTATGTTACATAGATAACATATCCAGCAAAACAAACTGATGTTGGAGTAACATCATTTGTTGTTATCCAAAGCTTTTTGCTACGATTTTCAGATGCAACATTTACCAAACCGCATCCATGTCCATTTGATCAAAACAGCCGAAGAACAAAATTGGAGAGTGACCACTATTGGTGGAGGTTCAGTGACATCAATGTAATTGCACAATGAAAATCTATCAGGACCTGATGAGACTCCATTTTCCTTTGACAGGAGAACTATGGATATTATTTCTGACCCAGCCAGTGGAAGGTATAACTGCCTCATCAGTCTTTCAAAGTCAATGACAAGTGAAAGAAAAAAAGGGACACTATGGTGCATAACACTGACATTTTTTAATAGAATTCATTTATAACAAATGGAACTTGTGTCAGCAAAGAACTGATTTTCATACAGACTTCTTTCGCCACCAATGTAACCTAAGTAAGAAAATAAAAAGCACCCCTTTCATTCAGAAAAAAACAGTTTACGCGTACAACTAATCAGAGGTAATTGTATGATTTCTTTTAACAAGCCTTTTTTTTACAATTTCATTAATTAATTTCAGTCTATGCATCCAGACGAGAGATAGATAGAGAGCAGAGAACACGTTTATTTCTGTAATGACACTCCAAGCTTGAATGGCGAAGCCACGATAACAGATGGTTGGGACAGATTTCAGAACTCGTCTGTTTGAGTAATCATGGCACCAGAATGGATGCTCTTTTTCGCACAAACTTTTTTTTGTCTTTTTAAAGTTGATACCTTTTTGTGTTATTTACATACACACAAAGTGAACGATTAAGGAGATTCTTACAGATGGGTTCAAGTAATATATTATTGGGTTTAGAATCAATAGGGCAGTGCATAGTACAAAGATATAGAAAGTGCAAATCTTCCTACTAGGCCGACTGTGGGCACTCTGCAATGTTTCTCCATGCATGTGAAAAAACAAGATTCAAATGGAAAACAAATATTGTGAGGACAGTTAATGAACACAAACTGCTGAACTAAATACAAAAGTGGCATTTGCCACCATGAGATTAAATAATAGCACTTTATACCTTGATGTTATGAAAAAGGAGTACAAAAAAGGTTAGTAAGCAATGAGCACAAAAAAAAGACAAAACAAAGATTTAGTTGTTTGAAATAACAAGGGAGAGAAAGCTCCTGGAATGCACATCCACAAAGCTGAAAGAGCAGAGAGGGTAAATAGGTGTCCGAAATATAGACTCTGGGTTATTAGATTGTACGCTGAAAACAGCACTTAACTGTCAGGGTTTCTATATCAAGAGTGGCCAACACCAATTACTTTGGAGTTGCCAGGAGAGTATCACTGATCTTGTGTGTGTCGGTCAATAATAGTGTGTCTAATGCGTTGTGCTGCAACTTTGCAGTTGTCAGTTTAGACAACACATTTAGCCAGAATTGGTTCTGAAGTTTGAGGATTTAAAATACCTGTTGATAACAAATGTATATATGGATTCTGCAAATTGTTGCCTTTTATCCTGATCCTTTGATGAGTGTCATGCTAAAACAGCTTTAAATGCAGTTTTTTATCTTTACATTTCC
Organism: Plecoglossus altivelis; assembly: GCA_036571765.1. NCBI lineage: Eukaryota > Metazoa > Chordata > Actinopteri > Osmeriformes > Plecoglossidae > Plecoglossus > Plecoglossus altivelis. Next base: position 2,835,492 of record BROE01000023.1, on the reverse strand, counting down.
ACAAGTCTGTCTCTTTGAAATGAATACACAGGAAAATAAACCTATGGAAGGAACGGTCATTAATGTCTAACAGAAATTATTTCATGCTATGCTATTGAATTTGTGTGAAGGTTGTGAATTAAATGAGTTTTGTTTTTACCTCAGCCACAATAAGGCCACATAAAATGAAAGGAGGAGCATTGCAATGTAAGGATTTGCATATATAATCTCATAATGTGACAAATGAATACTTCTGGTGACGGAAATTATACACAGTAACACTATATTCATGGACTACTCAAAAGAATACATTATGATAAATGAATATTATAAAAACAGGCATAAATATAAGGCACTCTAAATGCAAAATGATAACATGTTAAGTGTGTCAAAACCTCCAAAAAGTGATGTCTTTGTACCTTGCCCTATTGTATGGAACGATGCGTAAGCGACCTGTTGTATGAAACTATAGGCTGTATGAGTGTATCTATATGCACTGTTGATGTTCTGAGTGATACTTGACATTCCCACTTCAAAACCACAGTCAGAGAACAACATTGTCATGACTTAACAAGGTATCCACATGAACCCTATCTATAATACACCTACTTATTGCACAAGAAAAGATGCACCGAATCAGAATACGATTTTGTTCTACTGATGTGCATTCCAGTGAAAAATCTCTTAATTTCCCCCATAGCACAGAAATCTCAACATGGAAGCTTTCATGTACCATCCATTCATATATAATCATTAATTATGTACTTTATCCCAATACATTTATAATATATGTTATAATACTTTAGTTTATATATACTTTATAAGTTAATCTTCTGTTTTATCAAACATAATCATGTATAGCTAATTCATCAGGGTCTCATCTCATTATCATCATTCTAACATGGAAGAACTAAGATAATCGGTAGCAGCAACTTCATACTTTGCGCATCCCTGTTGATTCCACAAAGCCCCAGTTTTTTCCATGGGTGAACTTAAATTATGTATGTGATCATGGACAAAAAATATATATATAAAAAAAGAACATAAACCTGTAACAAAATCCAAAAGGTTCGCAGTTTGAATACAGGACTGCACAGTATGCTATAAACAAAGAGCAAGATTCATTGGGAGCAAAAACTCTGCATGATAAGAACAGTTCTACGCTTAAAAAAAAGAAACTAAACCAGTATCCAATTACTTTGTACTTAATTTCATCAAGTGATGCATTGGTAAAAAGAAAAAGAAAGAAAAAAGAAAAAAAGAAAGAAAATAAATTCACACATTTCAAAAAGAAGCACATATTAGGCGTATAATAAAGTACTAAAAAACTAAATCAATGAGCTTAATCTGTTTCATATATCTTTTAACAATACCCTCCCCCATTATTGTTAAATGATGACCATTGTGACAGGAAATGGGTTTTTTAATCTTTATTACTTTAGTTTTGTCCTGTTTTCATAGTGGACCAAGCACTGGTGTCTTCTTTTTGATGGGTTGTCTGTGTGTAGTTGATTGTGGAACAGAAATATCTCTTTACAATGTGCATCGAGTTTATAGCCATTCTGTGTGCCTCCAATGCCTCTCGTAAGGGGTCATAATCATTGATGCATTACTTGTCAATTCTCTTATTGTTTGTCATGGTATCTTTTCAGTTGTTTCTTTGTGTCTTTTAGTTTTTGTGCCCATAGTGAATCCTTGAAGCAACAGAAAAAAATAATCCGATTGGATGCTTCAACAGTCTGGATCCCCTTGTCACCCTCTGTCCCAGGGTGACGTCTATGAGTTTGGGAAATACTTGGTCCTCCTGGAATCATCGTTAATATATTTTTTTGACATTTTGTGTCTCACATCCAACACTTAAATGAGTCGTTAGCTAGGAGTTTAGGAGTACTTTCTCAAGCAGGAAATTATGGCTCAGTAGAGAGGCTCGCTGGGGGTTCATACTGCCAAAGAGCCCTCTGCTTTTCCTTCTGTCAAGGGACTTCTACGTTGCATAGTGATCAAAGCTTCCCAGGTATTCCAAACCAGCTCTGTAACAGAACTGGTATTGATCCTGTGGAAAAAGAAATGTGGGTCACATTGCTTTTGTGCAGTTTCCTCATCACTGCAGTCTTTTCTCTCTGTCTCACTATCTATATGCATTAATGCTGGCTGTCTTCCGCTGGTCTCTGCTCTATTATCTTTCAAACATCATTTTTATTTTATTTGTATTTTCCTCGGTTCTGAAATTAGACAAATTGATTTCCAAACCCAACAGGGCAGGGCAATTCGTTCTAAGCAATTCAGCGAGGTAGTTGAAATGTTTTCTTTAGCTCTCACATTGATCTAAGAGTAGTTTCGCAACTTTTAAGATGAGGTTAGCAAGTGGGATATTTTCATGAATGACAATAGAAAAACGCAACTTTTTGATTTGACAACATGCAGGTCATGCTGCAGGTAAGAGTGGAAGTCCAACTCAGACACGAGAGATGTTCTTTAATGATATTTTTACATATAACCTGGGAATTTCTGCTTTATTTGAAACACATACAGTGAAGATAAACAACAAATGTAAGGGAGAGAGAGAGGAGGACATGCAGGAAAATAGATTCACTCCAGGAACATTTCTGAAGGTCTGGTTGCTTCATGGAATGAGGAGCCTCAGTAAGTCAGGAAGCAAACAATCTATGAAGTGACTAATCAACAAGTTGCGATAAATCTCACCTCTGTCTGCACCATGGCCGGCCTCTGTGTCCGGAGCATTTTCACTGTCTGGAAGATGTCCACTACACCTTCGTACCTCATCCTTTCCAAAACAATGCTGAGGGTGATGAAAACTCCAGTTCTACCCACACCCGCACTGGGAGATTGAGGAAGAAAAGAAAGTCATCAAAACGCTGCTAGTTAGGACCAACACATGACAGCCCAGTCTAGACTTATTTACAGTTCTTCTTGCTTGTTCATCTCAACAGCTCCCCACCTCCCCCACGCTAATTTTCATTCACTGATGATATACTCCAGATAAGCACTAGGCAATGTTCATTTAAAGTCTGGATAGATTTCTCATCTCTGAAGGATCAAAGCAAAGCTTGTAGTATTGTTTCCACTACAAAGAAAGCTTAATGCTTAAAGTGTCCTTGGGGGCTCAAAAGGATAGTGTACGCTGACATCTCATGCACTGCTCATAAACTCACCACCATTTGAAATGCTCCTTTGCTTGGCCATTTTAAGATTTTGCTTCAAATATACCTTTTTAAATTGGTTTTTAATTGTGTCACTTCTTATTGTGATTGTATATTATGTTTCATGATTGTTTCTTTACAATACTGTAACAGCTTGAGTGCAACAAAAAAAATCGAAAGTATTCTCACTCTTACCATTACTGTTATTGATATATCTTAATACTATCACATTTGAGTTATTGAGCAGAACGTTTTATCCAAAACTACAAAATAGCTACCATTTTATTTCTTCACTTACGGTCACATCTTAAACAGGCTATCATCTTAGAGTTCAGATCCTTACCTACAATGGACTGAGATAGGCCCATCTTGGCCAAACTGCTCTTTCGTTTTATGCACTTGGCCGATGAAGTCAATGAAGCCCTCTCCCGATTTTGGCACTCCTTGCTCAGGCCAGTCTGTAAACTGAAACTGCCTCACCGTCCTTGACTGTCCGTCCTGGGAAACGGAGAGAGGCACCCAGGAAGACTGAGTCTGTGAAAGAGGACTTAAACACGACGTCAAAAGGCAAAGGACGAGCTACGATGTCAAGACAGTCCGACAGAAGTACCACAACAGTTCTCTCCATAACTAGCCGTCAAACTCGCACATATCAACTCTGGAGTTTCTCAGTCAAATGCATCATCGTCTCAGGAGGATTGGGAAGCAAAAGGCACACAGTTTAAAGCGCCAGAGAAAGCGAGTTTGTTACTAAAGATATCTGTCGTTTCACCTGAATGTATTAATACATGAATACTAAAGACATGGATACCTTTGATGTGCTGCGTTTGCCAGGCTCTTGAAGAGCTGGTCTTTGAGGGTGTGCATTACTTAAGTGATATTGTATCCCCTTGATAAGGGAAGCAATCCCACTGAGGAACCAGGGTAACACACTACAAAGGAGAAGCTCGCGCCATTTATCAGCGTAAGCCTTTGATGGAATTAAGACGCTCAGTTAGCCCAGCACTGCTGGCGTCAATTTTGTTTTTACACATTGACATGTGTCATAATACTCTCCAATACATGTAGATGTATGTTTATCTGTGGAATCCCAGTTCACTAGGCGTAGCTATTTGATTTTCAGCCTCAATGTCAGTTCGGGAACTACTGGTCAAAAGACAAATTTGCAAGAGCTTTTGCCAACTATCGCTGTCGACGCCGTCAGTCATCACTTCATAAATCAACTTGATATGAAACTGCGGACTGAAGTAAACAGCTTGCACAGTGACTCCAAAAAATGAAGTTACAATTTCCGAGATTTCCAAGATTCATCACGTAAATAGAAGGGAGAATTTTGATCTGCCTCTGGCGGTGTCGAATGTAGACGGGGTGCTCATCTAGGGAAGCAGCGTTCCGTACTAACCCTGGCGTCAGTCACTTTGAACTCCCTCAGGATGTACTGGGGCATGTTGTACTCAGCCATGGGGTCCACCACAAAGTACTGGTATCTGGCCGACCTCTCTGCTGGCCAGTACTGGTGGCACTTTTCCTGCGTGAGCAAAAGGACGCAAAAGTCAGCCAAACGCGCCCTTTCATCCACAGCACAAAGTCCACAGAGGGGCCGTGACTGGCGGCTGCTCGGCGTACCCTGCCCATCTCCCGGAGCTTGGTCAGCATGACCACGATGGTCGAGTTGTGCTCCCAGAGCATCCGCCAAAAGTCCTCCGTGGTCTCGGCCAAGGGCCCTTGTGTGGCGATGTAGGCTTTCTGTTGCCTGTGGTAATGAGAACCAAGCTGATGAAAAGAGCTTCCTGACTGTATAGTTCACTTTTCACCCTCCCCTTTGAAAACAGCTATTGACAATTCAAGTTTGGTCAATCAAGAGACGGAAAATACTGGTTACCTGTATCCATCGATGAAGCTGGCGTTGATGTAGTCTGACCCTTCCACACCTCGAATGGGCTGGAGACAAACCCGCGTCGACTCGTATGGCATAATGTTGACAAGGCGGTTCTTGAACTTGTTGCAAGGGAGATTGGCACTGATGAATCGCGACGTGTGGGCTTTTGTGTTGGCTAGGCGCTATTGAGGGAGAGATAAGAGAGTTAGCTCATTATCTATGGAGTGAATGCCGCCAGCCTTTTTTTCTCTCTCCGCCACCCAGCGCTTGACATTAAAAGAGGAGACTTGTGTAAAATAAAGACGTAAAAGCTATTAATAATATCATGGTAGAACCGCAGAGGGGGGAGGCCTGCACGGGATTAAGGGTACTGAGCTGCCAAATATTCTGAGTAAAAAATATATAAATTCTGTCCTGTTTACTACCTCTGTAGTTACATATTTCATATTAGCGTTAAGTACACAGAGGGGAACCAAGGGGATTATTGTCTGTGCTCAGCCTTTGCAGGAAAAAAAAACCCTGTGACGCAACGCGTTATGATGAAAAGGGAAAATGGATGCTGGATGGAGCCTGAAGTGGACAGGAGAGCAGGTAATCTAACCTGTTTATCATCTCTTAGTGGTATCAGCATCCATCACTGAGCAGGGGAGGAGACGCGTGACGAGCGAGGCGAAGCCGTGCATGCAGCTCTTCCACAGGCCGCTTATTGAACATGCAGGCTGGGTATCAAAGCCCCCTTTGGCATGAGTCCTAGTCTTGAGGTGGTAGTTGTGGGTGGAGTGTGGGGCTGTGTTCAGCATCTGCTGTAAAACTAGCTCGCTTTTGTCTTCTTTTTTTTTGCGAAAGGGAAGGAAGGAGTTGGGAAAGGGGAGAGCCCCGGGAAGGGGGCATTTAACCCATGTCGGGTTACAAAAAAGGCTGCTAACTGGAATGGCAGGACGACCACAGGCCCCAGGCTGTCTCGCTAGGCTGATGGGAACTGGAAACAACGTCGGCGGGGGGGAGGGGGGGTACTGACATTGGCCAATCAATGACGCCAGGGCCTTTATGTGACTCGGGTTGGGGGGCGACCTATGTTATGAAGAAGGGCCCGACTAAATGTACTTGAAACAATATCTAACCACAAATCTAACTTTCAGTAAAAAACACACCAAAAAAAGATAGTTGCTGTAAGCCTTCCCAGGCCAACTCGTAGGCATAAAGATACTGACTCACAATGCTGTTCCTCGTTATTTATTTTAACAGGGCAATTTCCTCCTCATTCCCCATGCTCCCTCCTGCCCCCAAGCAGACAGAACAGCACACGCAGTTCTAGAGGGAGCAGTCAAGCTCCATAAACTGGAGCTCACACATCCCTAAATAACTGGCCCAAGTGATCCGTAGAGAAGCTCAACGGAGTGACCCTACCAAACTGGGCTGAACATGATTTGCCCTTCGCCCCCCCCCCCCCCCCCCATCCCCATCTCACCTTGAACTCCAGCTCCATCCCCGTGACGTTCTCTCCGCCCTCGACCTGCGTCAGCTTCTGGATGTAGGCAAACAGGTTCCTGGCGGGCACCTCGGTGGTGCCGCAGGTCACGGCCTCCTGGAGGGCGTCGTGTATGAACACGTACTGGTCCTCCGTCTGCACCATATAGTTGCGCTGGGCGCGCATCAGCGTCACGTGGCCGTAGATGTCGACCGTCTTCTCGTGCTTGATGCGCTCCAGCATGGCGTCGATCACGATAAAGCAGCCTGTGCGGCCCACGCCGGCACTGAGACGGACACACAGAGAGGAGGAAGGATCTGTTAGAGGGCTTTCCTGTTAAAAGGTTCATCGTGGTTGGATTCAAACCTGACAATGAGTCCAAGCAAGTGACTAAAGTGAATCATTTGTATTCATTTTTACTGCCACACCTGACCCATGACCCCATCACCCCTAGTCCATATTCCACTGTGCCGTGTAAGCTCTTCAGCGGTCACACTCTTTGTTGTTAAATGATGGAGGTCAAAGGCAGGTTACAGGCACCGCGGCTAGCCCCCCACCACCGCCCAGGATGAGGTTAGAGTGAGAGGAGGGTGTCCCCGTCCAAAGGTTGGCGCTGCAGGGATGACCGTTTGGCTTTGAGCTTAATCAAATCTGAAGAGTTGCAGTGAAGGCGAGGTTCTGGCCACGGTGGGCTCTCTGCTGGCACTGCACTCCCTCCCTCTACCCCCCGCCTGTCCCCTTCAGTCCATCTGAGCTAATCATTCGCTCAGCCGGGCCATTTAACCTCTATCTGGAACCCTCAAAAGCCCCTCACCACAACAGGCCGCACACACATTTGTGTGTACGAGTGTGTGACTTTGAGAGCTCTGAAAATGTGTTGGACAACTTCTGAGAAGTGCAGCTGACTTCAATTACTACCATTAGATTAGCGCTCTCCGCTAAAATGGCATAATGGCTTTTGAGGAGGCGCTGAAAGGCTGGCCTCTTCATTAAGACTCCCGTTGGAGACTTTTTACATTCGTGCTGATGAATAGAGAGTGCTTACAAAAGTAAGTAACGAAAAAAAAAATCTCTTTAAACTCTGTTTGGAGGTCTGACAGGAAGGCATGCAACATAAACATACACATAATGCATGGCACAGTCAAAAATTGCACAGCAGCAGGTTTCAAAACCAACACATCCACCCCCTTCGGTAGGAGTTATGACAGCGACACGCTCCAACACATCAATTCATCGCCATCCAAACTTTGATCGTGAAGTTCTGTTTTTCACTCGGTTTCACTCAGCTGCATTAGCGAGGTTCAAACTCCTGTCTGGCTGACAGTTTGTCTTCCGGAGTCGAGCATTGACAAGACAGTCCTTGCTCTCTGCGCTCTAAAGTAAATAGGTTATTCAATCCATTAAGCTGACGTGCCTACGAGGTGTGTGCCTCGCTCTCCTGCATTCATCTCCTGAAAGAGTATTTGTTTTTCAATTTACACCTCAGTAAAAAAAAGAATATGGAGGGGAAGAAAAACTGAAGAGGGAGGAGAGTTGGTCCCTGAGGCCTCTGTCTGGTTAATGTGTCATGCTGCTTTGGAACTGTGTGAGGGGGGAAATTAAGACACGTGGTTGTTTGCTAAAAAACAAATCATTGTATGGTTTGCATTTTAAATGTTTGGCAGTAGCCAATTGATTTTGTGATTTACTTTTAGGCTGACTTTTGGCTTGAGTGTGAGCAAATTACCATATACGCGGACATTTCTGGATCATGTACAGAGCATAGTGTATTTATGTGTGTGTGAGAGAGTGGGTTTAAGTGTGTGTGTGTGTGTGTGTAAAGGAATGAGGACTGTGAGAAAGCATCTCAGGCATAGTTGGAGAGTGAATCACTACCAAGGCTAAAGGAGCGCCTCTGAGCGCAGGGGAAAACAGAGAGGTGGAAAGACGGTTCTCCCCGTGCGCTGCAGCTGTTTCCAATCCGTGACCGTTTTTACAGTCTGAGTCCCAGGCGCAGGAGAGTGATGACCTGCGAGAGAGCAAGTGACAGAGTGACAGCGCTGAGCTGGAGGGATGGGCGGCGGACGGAAAGATAGGAGAGAGGGAGGGTTTGTTGGCGTGGGGTGGGTGACATCGTCAGTTGGCTTGCTTCCCCCCCGCTATCTGTGAGAATGTGGGGGAGGGGTGTCTGGGAGTTTGGCAGTCAAGGGGCTGGTGGACTTAGCCTGCTAACGACCTGACACTGGCTGCTCTGACAGCCATGGCCAGCTGCTTGGGACGTCGGCAGACATTAGCATCAGGCTAACGTGTATGCCGCAGTTTGGGGAATAGACGGGGGAGAATTACACGGTAAAATACAGCTGCAACCCGCCTAAAGTAGATAAAGCCTGGACAGCGGTAAAAGCAATTACAAGTGTATTGTTACCAAATCTATTTCTGTCAGGCAACCTCTCAAGCCACCCTCTCACCCATTAAACACACACACAAACCCCCAAACTACAGTACCGACTTGCACAGGCTCCCGGCTCATTGAATCCATGGTAATGATGACATTTAGACATATAATTATTTTCATAGCGTGTTTTACAATTGTGTCCTTTTATTCAACTGTATTTTTGCCAGTCTGTTGGGCACAATAGCAATGATTGGACAGCATCGGTGAACCCTTCTATACACTCATACCTAGGTCCTTGGATGTTTCCTGTAACACTTGTGTTTTCCTGTCAGACACCATCTAACCTTCATCCTGCATTGTGAGAACGCAAACAGGACATCCTTACGAGGTGAGGGGGCGTGGGACACGGGCTAGAGTAGGCAGGGCCTACTAACCATGCAGCGAACCAGGGGGGGCGACAAATATGGCCCTTATCTGTGAGCTGTGCCCTCATCTACAGTGGTACTGCTCAGACAAGAATCGTATTGATCAGTTCACGATTGGCCTCGATGATGGGGTAACATCCATGTTGTCTGGCAAAACATGGGACAAGGGGATGTGGAAGACTAGACATTTTCTCCTCATAAAGCAGGTGTCACGTAGCTACAGGCCATTCAAGCCCAGGAAACTCATCGATCTCTGTGCAAGTGAATGGAGCCTCTTAAATTCTTCCACAATCCATTGGAACAACCTGTGTGACACAGGACCAATGTTTTCACCTTCTTCCCTTTGAGCGGAGGAGAAGGCCTGCGATCCCGGTGACATTCAATCATGTCAGACGGACTTCCGCTGAGCACTCATAACGCCTGGGTAGACCTGTCCCCAATAGAATCCCTGCAGCATGTGACCCAGGGTTAGAAACCGCTCGAAACTGGGAAGCGCAGAACTCAGTTTACTGCTCTGCAGTACTGGTAGAGTTGGGGTGAGGGCGATGGGGGGAGGGAGGGTGGCTTTTACAATATACTGCCCCCCCCCCTTTAAGAAAAGATGACCTCACCTTGCAAAACGTTCCACAAGTGGGAACACTTGAATGTATTTTTAATAACATCCGTCTTCACTGCTCCCAAGGGGAGAACTTGGCAGAACTCCACCTTGACAGGGCAAGGGAGAGTTCTGCATGTGCAACATAAACTACACTGTTGAAACATGGGGATCGTTTACAGTCATCTGAAGCTGTGAGATATGTCCTTCTTTTTTTACATGCTTTGTTGAGGGTTAGGAAAGCCATTTTTGGGCCACAATATTTAGATGTAACAGCATACACATGGACATTTACTCCTGATCAACTAGTCTACAGTTTTTTGGGGGAAATCCTTGACCTAGTATTGACCCACGTCAGCAATGATTTGGTTATGGTTTTGACCGTGGTTCCTTGATTTTGGCAACTCTCACATGGGTTTGGAGGACAGGGAAATGTAACAGTGACCGTGAGTTTTGTGGGACAGAAATGTGTTGTGGGACAGAAACCCTCCACTGTCAAATTCCTAATGTCCTCTCTTTAAGCCGCTGTAAATTGAGGAACTCTATCTCCAGAGTGACAACAAAGCAGTTCAATCAATATCTCTTGAGGACCAGTCCACTTTGGTCGGACTATGCCAAATTAATTCCGCTCCCTGAAGTCCAGGGGCCATTACAAATGAAGAGTTTTGAGTGTGTACATTCATATGGAAGTTTTGAAAAGTGTATGTCTCAATTCAAAATCTAAATGCTAAGATACTAAGTGTAGGTCCATTACATTACAATATACATATTTGAGTGATTTGTGACTTGTTTTGCATACTTACCAAAGATAACAGACTTTTTTATGTCTCCATGTCACATTTACGACAAATAATGGCTTGACAAACTAGTTATTGAAATGCTTTGGAGACTACAATCTACTTTACAATTAACGAAGCAGGATAATTTTATTTGTATTAAATAACAAATGGCAACAGAAAAACTAAATCCCTTTCTTAAACAGACAACTTTGTTTTGTCTTGCCTTTACACATGTGGTGCAGTAAAACATGTTGGCAGATATTTTTCACCAACTTTGAAGTTAACTTTCCAATGTTGTGAAGGAGACTGCAGTGCAAAAAAATATAAATAAAATGGCGGCCTGTCAAGCCTAGTGGAGACTGTGGGAGTGTTTGGGATTTGAAGCGCAGCCCTTTATCTGATGCAGGGCAAGGAATTAAAACTCCCATCTGCAAAGTGACATTAATTCTCACATTCTGCTTCGCTGTAAAAAGTTAGACTTTTTCAATTTAAATTGATTCTCCAAGTGGCTCTAATTAACTCTGGCATGTGGTAATTTTAATTCTTCGGTAATCCCTTCTTTTTTGTCAGTTTCCGACACAAGTTTGTATCTTCTTGTCCACTCGCTATCTCTGCTTATTCCTATTTCCTCTCTTTCTCTCTGTGTCTTCCCCCCTCTGTTGCTCTAAAGCCTCTGATGACTTTGCGAGTTGAGAAGACCCAGACAGCTGTGTTCTCCCTCTCTTTGTGCCCCTCTGTCGGGACTCTGACCGACTCGAGTCAAAGACCAAGTGTGAAGCTAGCGCTCTTCTCTTTTTTCTTTTTGATGCGCCAACCTCAGGGATAAGCCAGGGCCTTGTGGGCCGCTGATGTGCGACATGTTACAGAGGGGAGGAGGACATGTCTGTGTGTGATTGTGTGGGAGGGATGTTCAAGTTTGTTGAGGGCACTGACACAGTAATCTGTGTAGTCTGTTGTGGCAGAATACCTTCAGATCTAAAAATCCTTTTTGGTCTCAGTGGGTAGTGTTTAGCTCATGTTATCTTGTTTTTTTTTCTCTACGTTTTTTTTTCTTCTTTCCTTTCAACCGAGGGTGAGTTTAACTGGTCCTTTCTTCATCCCTGCTTCTCTCTCTGTCATGTTTATCTTCGGTCTGTCTATATATGTTGTTTCCTGTGTCTATCATCTCGGGCATTCTTCACTATCAAGTCCAACTCTAGCTTTCTCTCTTTCTCATTCTCATTCTCTCTCTCTCTTTCTCTTTCTCTCTCTTTCTGCCTCTCTCTCTTTAATCTCTGTCTTCGCAGCCATTTAGAACATTCTGTCTCCAAAATACTAACTCCGATTCACTGTACTTGTGAGTTGCAGTCCCAAAAGGGCCTAATCCCACTTCCCTGCCACCGCTCACCTGCAGTGCACCACCATAGGTCCTGCGTCCGGTGGGTTGCAGGCTTTCACCCGTCTGAGGAAGGCTAAGAACGGGGTCGGGTGCTCAGGCACCCCGTGGTCCGGCCACGCAGTGAACTGGAACTGCCTCACCTCCCTCTTCTCACTGGAGCCATTCTGGAGGGGAGGGAATGTTCGGATGAGTCAAATTGCCTCAACTCTGACATTTTGACAAAGCGCCAAGGAATTGAGCTCTTTATCATTCCTATTGAATGGACACGTAGGGGTCTGAAGAATAAAGCCAACTTACTTTGTAGAGTGCGAACGTTCTGACGCAGTACGTCGCTAGCTCCACGGTGTCCAACAATGTTACCTGGATGAGACCGTAGGTTTCTGTCCCTCTTGTGGGCCAGTACTGGTCACATTTCACCTGCAAGTAGCAAACAGGAAATACACATTAGACAAGGTCAAATGTGTCTATACTCATTCTACAACCCCATTTCATTTCCAGTCCCCGGTAGCTACTTAATGATCTGTTCCCACAAGACGATACCATATCAGCACTCATACACATCAACGGCGCAAGTCTCACTAACCTAATAAGACAAGCCAATGCAAAAAGCATATAGGAGAAGGCGGCTGCCAATTTCTCCTTATTCTGCTGACTGGTGTGATTTCACAATTGAGGAAACAGCCATTCCAAGACATTCCAATGAAGCAGACAGTGCTATTTATTAAGTCGACAGGCTCTATAATTACAATCGTAACCACGGTTTTTCCAATCACATTACAGGCACAAGTTTATTATGATTACAGTGCTTTGTTGCCCAGCGAACAGCCTATAAAACACTGTTCCATTACAGTATTATTGTTTTGCTGCCAAAAGAAAGCACTGTAAATGCAAAGAGGATGTAAAAGTTCCTATGCAGATGCCTTCACTCGCCATTGTTTCACTACATTCACTTATTTCTTACACATCTTCTTTTTCCATTTAAAGTGAACTCAGTACATCAGTCAATTAACAATGGGCTTGCCTTTCCAGAACAAAACCTATGAGGCATGCTGGTATCAATAATATACAATGCACAGTTTGGGATCATTTAAATATGGTAAATGCTAAAGCTATTTTCTAAACATCAGGATAGGCAAAAATACTAAGACATATTTTGCTCTCTACGAGAGTAAGAAAACAAATATCCTGAACAGTACCTAAGAGAGGACTGATGGTGGCAACAAAACAATGAGAATTGTGTACTTAAATGTCAAACATTAGCACAGTTAGAGGGAAAATACCTCTTTGTGACTACTTTTGTTTGAGATCACAAAGCTATGAGCAATTTTCCTATCACATCAAATTTCTAGGGGTCCGCAAAGGACAATAACTAGTCATAGCATTCTGTAAACAGCAATACATGTGACTGTAATATTAAACAGCAAAGAAAATGGACTTTAGATTTTGCATCCACAGGCAACACCATGACTGGAATGTACTTTCTGGTGCAACTGATTGAAGGGCTCTTGCAATACTACTTGTCAGAGGGCCTTTACATGAAAGTGATCCAGGGGACTTGTGGAGACCATGCAGGATTTGTGTTAGCACACCATTTACACTTTTCAGCAAAGTGAGGTGGCTTTTGCCCATTGTGAGTGAGCAACACATTTCATTCACGCCAAGTTTGGGCCATGTGTTGAATGGTACGGATTTAAGGAAACTTAAAGCAAAACAATCCAGTGACTGTGTAAAGCAGTGCTGTCAAACTGAAGTGTGCCATGCTACAGATAGAAAACACCTCAGCAGCATAGGTATGAAAAAATGAATATACTGTAGGGAAATCATATCATGGTGTAGTGAAGGGAAAAGTGAGTGACATCGACAGACGACAGAATGGAAGATGTCTTGCCTTGGAGAAGAAATAAGAAGGCATCTGAGGGAGTATAATTTGACGTAACAGACATACACACAAAGATAGGAACACAGAGTAGAGGAGATGGGAAGTCAAAAAACACAAGTAACGGATGATGAATATGAAGGTTTTGTGCGTTCATTGTTTTATGGATAAGGGCAGAGCCACTAGAAATTAAGCATGAAATAACTCCAAACTCCCTCCTCAATTTATTCTTTGGGGATCTCGTCAATTTGTTGCTAACAGCTACCTAGGTAGGATAAAGCTAAAGGATGAATTGCCAACACAAGAGCTTAAACTTGGGATTGAGGAAGAATTCACCAGTAGCCAGATGATTCCATGGTGATGTGCTTACCCTGGACCTCTCCTCTAGCTTGGTCATCATGACGATGTTAGCACTCCTCTGCTCCCAGATCATCCTCCAGAAGTCTCCAAACGTCTCGGGCAAAGACCCCTGTGTGGCGATGTACGCATTCTGCTTCCTGTAGCCATCGATGTAGTTGGAGTTGATGTAGTCACTCCCAGGGATACCTGATGAACACATGGTCAAAGTTAAAGAGGTGGTTAGATCCTATTTTCATGGCCTACTGGTTAAGGATAGAACTTGATGTTGGTCGCTGTCATTGGATGCTAAATTTAGTTTCAGCAACCTCATTTAACTACAGAGTCTATTTAGCAGAGCAATTGAATCTTGAGTGGTTGACTGTTTAATGTTTGTTTTTTGGTAATTGAATCTGGAAGTACAACACAGTGGGTAAAGAAAATAAGTAGTAGACAACTTTAGTCTTTGTTTGTATGGATCAATATTGGAGTCCAACCACTGTGAAATGAATTCAGTCACTTAGAGGTCCAGAACCCAACAGCAACAATAGTAAACTCATTGGTATTGACTGAACATTACACATACATGCAGCAAAGTATTCTTTTCTGTATTTACACAAAATGGCAGCCGACTAGCTGAATCATAGAGTGAAACCTGCCATTATTGGGTGTTTATCGTTCAAAAAAACATTTAGTCCACCCACGGTCTTTTTCAAACAAAAGATAGTGTGTTTCTTTAAGATCTTTTCCCCCACACACCTTTCTCTAAAACCTCACACTGAGGAAAACACAAACAACAAGAAAACTGGCAAAACAGTTTTCCCTGCCTGCCTGCCTGCCTGCCTTCCTCTCTCTCTCCCTCTCGCCTCCCTCTGCAAATGAAAGGTGCCGTGGTCTTTTCCAATCTGGAGGAAAACGACGGAGCTGACAGCTAGTCAATGCTTCAGGACTGGCAGTTTGGGGGCTCAGCACACACATGGTCTAGCAAGATAAGTCTCATCTGCATGGATGCCACGTCTCAAAGCCGCCCGCGCTCCCTCTCCCATGCCCCCCCCCCATCTTTTTTTCCCAGGTAACTTCCGCAAAAAAAGGAAAAAAGCAAGAATTAGATACGAGTTCATTCAAAATCTCACTTTTCTCTCCCCTATACTCCTCTCTAGCGCTAGGCTCACCATGAATTTCGGTGATGGACAAGGGATAAATATAATTAAGCCCCCGGCTTTTCAAAATCGGAAGAATGAGTGGAAAAACAGACATCATTATGGTTTAATGAAAACAAGAGTTTGTTTGACGGATATTTGCTAAATGGTTTCTCTGCAGACTAGCTGTCACTCAGGATTTGGAGAAAATGCTACCATCTGCTTCCAGAACTGTACATATATGCTTATCAAGACACAAACATAAACAACACTATTTTATAGCAATTCCTGGAAATGACTTGGGGATTCTAGAATCGCAATAAGTCATGAAAAGTCAAATGCTTGACTTTGTTCATGTACAAGATCGAATAGTTATTAGTTACTTTTAGTCCCAACTGAAATAGAATGGGGTCCCAAATACATGCAGCAAAACACTTTTTGAGAGATTCATCAAGGCATTTCTAATAACTGAAAATCAACAGTTTTCTGTCTCAGTTCCCTATCCATGCACAGAAGAAAAGTACGTGCTTCAGAAATGTAGATGATTGGATTTTGTTTTGATCTTCCTTTTTCAGTGGAATGGAACATTTTGAGCAATATCTGCCCAATGAGTCAAGTTTGTCTACTTTACCAGTGCCTTGACCACATTAAAGTAACAAAACAACACAAAATAAAATGATAGGACATTTCCATGGAATGGAAAACTGTTCTTTTTCCCAGGGAATTATTTTGTCACGTGTAAGAAATGTATGCTCAGGTCACATACAATCGAAAGTCTAAAGTCAGTCATGAACTCTAGAGCATAGTATTGCATACGTCATGTGATAAGATTAGTCAACTACAACAACGCCTATAATTTTCCATAGCATATTCAAAGCTAATAGGCTGTCACATGATTTTACACACTGTACGCCATACCTGACATTGGCTAGAAAACAAAACAACAGAAATCTGAATCTTTCCACCCTATAGCTTAATGAGCTACTTGTAGTGAGGCCTTTCAGTCCCCGCAGCCAGAAGAACTCAATCGAAGTAAACAAATAAGTCCTGGCTGCCAAAAGGCTTTGTTAGAGCTTTAGGGGAAGTCCCCGAAGCCTGCTTGGCTGCGTGCTGTTTAGTTGCTAGCACACAAAAGCTCCAGTGTGAGTGTGCAGATGTGTTTCTGTGCCTGGCTAATGAGGTCCATCAACACTCAGCTGTGTTCTTTCTAGGAGACTGCAAAGGGACTCAACATCTTTATTTTGTCACATTAGCATCCGTTTATTAGTCAATATAGAGTGGGCGGTTGTTTACTCTCTGTTCCGTTGGTGGAAATTGTTGAATAGAAATGGTTAATTAATTAATTGGGTGTGTGCTCATTTCACATCAGACCACATCATCACTTTATACGCGGTCCATATATTTTATTCTGTGGAAGTTTCACACATACTGCAGAGATTTCAGCAGTTTTACCTCCTTATGTCGATCAACAAAATGTATTTGATAAACTATTACTCAGAAAGCTATTCAGGGGCCCACTTCATGTATTTTAAACTCTTTTTAAACACATTTACCTGGAAATCCTTAATGGAAAATGTAGCTCTGAAAGAAATGTGGTGCACTTTAAAGCTGAGGACGTATTAAAGGAAACATATCGTGTTTGGTGCAGTGTGTTATTCCTAAAGATTCAGCCAGCTAGCGAGTTTACAGGAGTGGAAGGAGTACAATGGCCAATGCTTACCATCGATTGCAGATAACAAGACTCTCGAATGGTCGTACGCTATCACATTAGCATAGCGGTTCTTTGGTTTGTTGACTTCCAGGTTTGAGTGTTCCCATGTGAACTGCTGTCCCGGGTCTATGGACTGAAAGAGAAATGTAAATAAGCATTATCCTCATTTGTGTCATCTGTTATATTTGCTTAGCATAGGAAACTCAACTGGGGCCAACTTCAATATGGTTAGCAGAAAGGTTGTGTCGTTCAACACATAAATCTGATTTGTGACACCAATTTAAGCTTCATGTTACATGATAACTTCAGGATTCTTTGCTTGATACCGTAGGCTCTGCACTTTACACTCAGCAACTGCTATTTTGAACATTTCCAAAGCGTCAAGGGATATTTTAGCTTGCTGCGTGACAGACATTTTATGTAAGTGACAAGAGCTGTTAAATTTAGGCTTGCAAGCCCACTGCCACATTCCGACACCATCATTCCATTGGTTTCCATTAATATACAGCCATATGTATCTGGTGATGCATGCTTGCATACATGAGTACCAGTCACAGGGTATCTAAAAGGAGAAAATGAAGGGCAGTGCAATTTGTCAGGGCTTTCCGACCAACACATTTTTTTTTTACAGTCCTTTCAAATGTTACCACGGTCATCTGATGTTACAGAAGTTAATTTTAATACTGTGACAATGAATTACTCTTTTGAAGAAGAAAGTGTGGATTAAATATCATCAATAGATATGAGTTAGTTCCAACGGTATGAGGCTCTTTTGATTTCTAATAGTATTAAATTGAGCTCTGTGTTCTTGTGTTTCAATACCACCTAACATAAGCTCTACTGAGTGTTTTCTGTGTGTATGTAACTAGAATGCTTGATCCTAGAAAGTAATGATAAGCATGGTACTCATTCCAACTTCCAATATTCCAAAGTATTTTGGTTTCAAATGTTAAAAAAAGAAAGTAAGTAAAAAGCTAATTAAAGTTATGTTGACAAATGATGAGGGAAGATATACTTATTACATCCAAAAATGATTGTGCAAACTAAAGCACCTTTCCAGTGTGGTAAATGGTTGACCTTAAGTCTTATTCATCAAATAACATTCTAGAAAAATGTGTTCAGTTCTGTGTCTTTTGAAAATGGAATGTTGATAGGTATCTATCTGCCTGCAAGCAACTCATTCGTTGACAATTTTCAAATTACAGTTGGCAGAGAAGCATACAATTGGTGGAAATTGGTCTTGAAAGCCATGAAAAGCAAGAAATACCGGAAGCAGACAGAAACCAAGAGAGGGAAAGATAGAATACTGACCCACTGGCACCATCAAAGAACAATTTGTTAAAGTGCGTTGACTTTAAGCTAACCTTGGTCTCTTCAACAAGTCTGAGTTGATCATGCTCGCCAGGATCATTAGCACGAATTTGGAGAACCAGTAATCCCTTCAGTGCTGAGTTCCCTACCAGAGACTGAGCTATAAAATACAATAGGGAATTTGTAAAAAGGATCAGATTTGAAAGACTGGGATCCATTTTTCATGTCAGTGGAAGTATCGGGTTTGTATTGTTTGACAATCAAAACCCTGAATGTTTATATCACTGATATTATGTGTTGAATTACAGTCACTCAATAACACATTCAGAGGTAAAAGCCACAATGCCAAAGTAACCAGTTTTTAAGAACCCATAAGGCAATGTGATCAGTAGAACTGCTCTAACACTGAGTTATTTCGTTGTGGAATTATTGTATTTTTCACATTTTCTCACCTGACAGACCCAAGAATGACATGCTATTCCTAAGCACACAGACATTCTTTTGGGTTAGAAGTGCTCCATTTACTTTATTTAAAGATTTTTGGTGGTTTTTATTGATCTAAGTCTAGGAAGTAATCTCTGTAAGGAGGTTTTTATCTTCAAACATCATGATGCAGGAAAGTGCTGCAACAGTGCAGTACACGACAAACTTCAGCTAAGCTGCAGTCTTTTATCAAAACGTTTTAAAACAGTAGGCAACAACATGCTCATGGGGAGAAAATGCTTGTTTCATTGTGCTGGCAAAATTACTTTCCAATTCTCATGAAAAACCTTGCCTCCGAATTAGAATTCAATGTACTAAAGCTGCAATAATGGAGGGGCAGCTTGGCAGTCGGCCACATTGTGACCTCACGGTTTAGAGCGACGGCAGAGCCTGCAGAGCGAAGGAGACTGAGAGACTGAGAGCGAGAGAGGGTGACCGCAGCTCTGTCACACTCAACGCCCCTGAAAGGACCTCTCTCTGGCACAATACTCTGGGCTCTGCCGACATTCAGCAGATGCAGTTCCATCCATTTAGATTTACTCCCATTGTGTTCCTTGCTGAATCCATCTACCGTAGGAGAGAGAGCAGTAGCGGTTCAAATAAGGAGGGAGGGGGTCGTTTGGGGGAGGGGGGCGTTAGGGCGAGTGTCGTATTTACTGGGTTCTGCAGGTATTTAATTCCGCGTTGTGGAGTGACTGAAGAGAGCGATGAGTGAGACGGGGGTGTGGGGGGGGGGGGGGGGGGGCAGGCGACAATAACTTTACTTTGGCCCCTGCCACTCAAAATCAATCAATCAAGTCCGGCAGGCTCCGTTCATAGCTCGCTGCCTGATCAAATCACAGGAATGGGATTATGACTTCACAACCGTCCCAGTGGCTACCCCCACCCTCTCCCTCCCACCTTCTGGTTAAAGAGACTTCGCAGGCGCATCCCTGCTGATGCCTCTGCTTGCCTGGGCTAATGAGATTACAGCGCTTCGGTGAGATGGTGACCTTTTACCGAACGGCCACGTTAAATGGCAAATTGATTGCCATTCAGAGATACCAATGCGGGTGCATTCCCTCCGTCAGGCCAATGCGACTGGATAAACGTTTCGTTTTCACTTTGCCTGGCCAGATAGGCGGACTTGGAACCTCGATGTGTGACTGGTGGATCAGGTTCTCCACGGAAAGAGATCATGATTTTCCATTTTATGACTATTTTCTTCCAGTTTTTTTTCATTTCCTCCAATGCCAGCTGGTACTCAACATGAGCTGGGGCTCGACTGCGGTGCACTTGACATGGGTGCGACACATTTGTAATGACAGGATTAAAGGGTTCCTGGAAAATATCATTACAAGGATGTGCTCAAGGATTTACACACATCTGTACGATAACG
The DNA here is from genome assembly GCA_036571765.1 of Plecoglossus altivelis. NCBI lineage: Eukaryota > Metazoa > Chordata > Actinopteri > Osmeriformes > Plecoglossidae > Plecoglossus > Plecoglossus altivelis. The sequence continues at coordinate 2,815,220 of BROE01000023.1, read as the reverse complement.
ACCAACTCAGGTCACCCAGAGGCCAGACTCTGATCTCTGTCCTCGTGCACCTACAGTGCCAAGGGTGATACTTGGACTAATATGCATATGATTACATGACTTTATTGATGATCTTTCAAAAATGTAATCAAATTACTACCACGGTGTACAGTATATTGGCTGATTGATAATTACCTCATATTCCTGCGAGAACTTGAGGTTGTCATTTGCTTTCAACCGCTCCAGGTGATCTGCAAGGTCCATGATGGGGATGGGGGGGTGGCTGTTCATGCCTGTCAATCACACAGACGAGAAGTCAGTTACTGAGGGGAAAGTGGGGCAGGGTCGCCGAGCCACAAGCCAGAAGTGAATCATTAGAAAGCTGCATGTGTGTAACAAGGGGAATGGAGAAGTGAGTTGTTTGTTAGGCTCGATCGGTCACTCAAAGCAGTGGGCATGCTCATAGAAAGTACATGGACGAGGAAGCCAATGAGAGGATCATCGAGCACACTCCCCCCACTCTACCTCCCTATTGTGAGAGAGAGAATGTTATTGACACAGAAAGCGGCGGCGAAGGTTAGCATGGCAAAGGACGCAGACAAAGAAGAAACGAGGAAACCAATCCAAAAAAGCAAACAAACAAACAGTTAAGCCAGATGTTGTCGTCTGCTTTGAGTGATGACATGTTACTAGGCAGTGTCATTTCAAATTCCGCCTCCTGTGATGTCATGACAAACACCACATGGATTAGATGGGGTGGGACGGAACCACAAGGCTGAGCAGAAAATAAGAGGAGAGAGAAAGAAATAAAAAATATAAAACAGAGAAGGTTATGGCAAATGCATTAAACAAGACCAACTAACTTGACGAATGGAGGTTACTGGGGTAACCAGGCGCACCTGGACCTGTGAAGGAAACGGCGATGTAAATAAAAAAATAAGTCGCAGACGTTGTAGCAATGTGATGACTACTTTTTTTTCTTTCTTTTTGGGCAAAGAACAGTTGGGTAGGGTGACAAAGAGCTACAGTTATTGACTGGACGACTAAATGATCATTGCAGAGTCACATATATCAGTTAGTAAGACACATCCACATGCTATAAACTAGCAGGACACCATGCTGGTTGGAGTTCTACAGGTAGGGGAAGCTACGAACACTGAACACATGGACAGCATGGACCACCCAAAGACACCTTGAGGGAGGAGACAACACAGGCCTGGCTAGTTTTCACATCAGTCCAAAACGCTGACCACGCATAGGATACACATGCATAGTATGCAGTATAAAGTTCCTCCTTGCTGAGGAAGTTTGTTTGACTTTGACAAGGCCGACTGAGGGGGGAGGGGGGTCAGGGTGTGCAAACAGCACTATCTCTACAGGCAAAGTGTGTTCACTGTGAGGAGTGTTGAGGTCATTTAGGTGTGTACGACATCAGAGATGGGCTTTTGAGTGGGTCTGTATCCACACCGAGGAACGTCTTGTGGGGAGAAAAAAAATGTCTACTCAGGACATGCTGTCGGTCCACAGGAGTGCGTGACAACAGTGTCCACAAAGTGCTCCCACCATGTTTCAGATAGCTGGGCTTTTATAATAGCGGTATCCGTGGGCTGCTGTTTTCGCCACTTTCGTCGGGGAGACGCGCGTCTCTCTGGCACGCCTGTGGTCTTTCATCTCCAGCGATAACACAAGTGGGCATTAGCTAATGGAAAAAGCGGGGCTCTCTCTCTCTCTCTCTCTCTGTCTGTCTCTCTCTCTCCCCCGCTCTCATGTCTCCCAGAGATGGGCTGGAGTGTTTCTATTGGGCCCGCCACTCAAGACCCATTTCCAGCTGCGGCGACAATGAAACGGTGCGTTCGCCACACGGCACTTCGTGAACATCAAGCGTCCTCAAGATGAAAATGTGCACTGAGGAGCAACGAGGTGAGAAAGAGTGAGGGAGGGAGGCAGGGAGGGAGAGCGGGTGGGAGGGAGGAGGGGGCGCAAGAGGTGAGAGCAAGGGTGGGAGGGGGGCTAATGTAGCACATCTCTGCGATGTTCAAGTGGGGAATGTCAGAAAGGAGACAAAGATGTTTGGTCCTTTTTACTGCAAGTCGAGAGGGGCAGAGACCCTCTTGAAAGGTGTTTCAGCCAAAAGAGAGGGGGACGTGTGGAGCTAATCAAGATGGCTGGAGAGGATTCAGATATGGGAGTGTGTGCCTGAGATCTGACTGAGCTTTCTACTCTAAATGAAAATGGAAAGGGGGAGGGGGCTAATACCCGGTCTGCCAAGTTTGAATTGTCAGTAATGGCTCTAATGTCACTGAAGAGTTTTCATAAATATGCAATTTTTTCACAAAAAACCCCCCAGAGCCCATGGAGATAATTCATTCTCCCATTTCATACAAACTGACCAGAGAAATATGGCTTTGATATTACAACATTATTGGCAGTCCCTGAACACCAGTTCCTATGCAGTCAGTGCCAGAAGAACTCAGGTGCAATTCAAGCATGTCTGTTTAGGAACATGCAATTGCCTATGCGAGAGACACACAAAAGGAACTGTGTCTTCTTTCTTTTCCCTCTGCAAAAAAGGAAGGTTCGAGCAACGTCAGAGCCGTGACCTCCGCTTAGAGGTCAAGCGGTTATGTTCACAGGCTGTCACCGGCCTTCCTGTCCTGTATCACGCAGAATGTGGCATGCCTCCGCAATACTCCTCATAGTCTTGTGACCTGTCACCTGACTGCTGCCCCTGACTTCCCTGTGTACCAATGTCACCCAATGTTGACTAGCATCGCTCCGAGTCAGCATGACAGCTTCTCAACGACCTAAGTGACCCAGGTGTTCCCGGTGAGGCTAACTGCTGTTGTGTGGAAGTGTCAGACCTTTCCGTCCCTCTTCTCTACTGCTGTCTCTCCAGAGAGGGACTTTGACCCTGTGTCCCTTCTCAGCCACCTGTCTAGAATTTATCTAGTCTTTTGACCACTGGCCATGGGAAATTTCACTGGCACAACTGGATGTATCTAGTGTTTAGTTCTGACCTTCAGTGAAGCTGTTTGTGACTAAGCATGTGATCAAAGGAGTGACCCTGACATGCATCACAAGAGTCAAAACACCTGAATAATCCAACGACGTCAGCTGCTAGCCTTCATTAACATCATACAAAGTGCCCATGCTTGACTTGCATCTTGAATTCCCTCCTTGAGAAGCTATCGCAAAGCTGAGAAGAGCAGGGATGGCCTATGCCATTGTGAGACATGGTTTTCAGAGTTGGAGTGTTGACTGTCCTTACCAGGTGTCTGGAAGTTAAGGCGTCGGAGCTCCACAGGGTCAGTGGGGTTGTGGGACGGCATCTCCTTGTTGTTGGGCAGACTTCCTTTCCTGGCTTCGGACTCTGCTCTTTTCCTGTAGGAAACAAAACAAATTTCGGAATTTCGATTATGTACTGTCTTGCACTATATCCATTTGTGATTACTGACAGACACTAGATACACAAAACAGATGAATCAGAGAATGTCAACAACAACCAGTTGACAACCAGATAATGAATGATTCCCTTGTAGAAGGAATGATCCACATGTAACTGGGATAGGAAGATGAAATAACAGCAGAACCACAAGCTAGAGATCGAATCAATACCGTGATGTCTCAATCCAACCATTAAATGTAAAAATAATCTAGCTGCTGTTATTACTGACAACCTTGCGGTCCTAATCTACAGACAAACCATTTGACCTTTGATCTCTTTCTTCCTTTACCGCTAGCCAGAGAGGATGGAGAACGATATTGACATCGGTGCAGTATGGATTGCAAAAAATGCTTGAACAAATCAGCTGTGGGAGATAACGATACAATGTTCTGTGAGAAAAAAACAGCAAACTTAGGTCATGGCGGGCCAGTAACAGCAATGCAATGTAAGGTCACATTACATACATTTAAAGGGCCAGGCGTACAAATGTGTGGAACAATCATGCAAACACATGCGATGGCGTGTGTGTTCTACAAGATGACACCCAGAAAAACTATAATTGGCAAGAAACGACTACGCGATTTGACGTTTCACATAAACAATGTCACTTGACTGCTGAATGGCATTTAACAGTAGCCACATTTTCTATTTCCTGGCCAATGTAGACGTGCATCTGTGTGTAGTACATCTATTTAGGTAAAGGCTTAATGTGGGCAAGGGTGTTTGGGGACAGGTCTTGAGAGGGAAAAAAAGAGAACTGAATAAGCGTTCACCATTTGAAGTTTGGGAGCAGACGCTAGGGAAGCTGGGTAGGAACACTGGATATTAAGAGTTACAGTACCGATGCTTGCTCCCCTGGCCCGAGTGCATGTTTGGTTGTGATGTCATACTGTTGAAGAAATAGATCTATTGGTGGGCATACTGGCTGATCTTATAGTCATGCCAAACAGCATTTGGGAAGAATATCGTATAATCAGAAAGGGAATGTGAGAAAACAGGGGTTTGAGTGCAGGTCTGGAGAAAGAAGGTGAAACCTTTCTACATGTTGGGTTACATTGAGAGTTGAGTTTCTGTGACCAGAACATATGAAAACACTTAAGACCAAAAGGATTGTCCTGAAAAAATGTATGTAAATGTCCCTCTTATTATCTTTCGCTGTGGGCTGGTGTGTAAACTGCAGCAAAGAACAAAAGGGTGTCTGACTAGGAAGGGTATGGTGAGGACATGGTTGAGATGGGAAACGTAGTTTCACCTTTGTCTAGCTTTCTCTACACAGCTTACCTATCCGGTTTGCTGCTCCATTGGTAAGCAAGGGAAAACAAAACATGACAGAAAGTTAGACAGCAAGTCCCCAAACCTTTGACAATCCAAGGAACTGCATCTTATCATGGAGAAAATTGAAGCTATTACACATTAATTTATCCCTTAATGTGCTGTTTCCTGTGTAATAACTGGAAACACACATTGTGCTATAAGCAAGTCCAGTGATTCCAATCATGTCTCAATTTGACTTAGCGTCTAAGATTAGCAACGCTTTCTTTCAGACACTAGACTTAATTATGCTGCGTCTGGCTTCGTTTGGGTTGTATTTACAAAAATTCCATCCTAGAAGCATCCAAGATTGCTGTTTTTTTTGTTGGTTTCACTGAACACAGTTACAAGTGATTACTTCTTGTTCAAGCTTGGAATTAATCTCTAACACTTTAGATTGGTGTGTCCATACCAGTGTGTAAGAAAATAATACGTTTCACATCAATGCATCCACATGGGTGGGACCATGACACGTCTGGGAAAGGTTTCCAGAGAGCAAGTTGACTTCAAAAGACTCCAAAAGTATGTGTATACAGTAAGTATGAAATACTGTCTTTTATATTAGATTATGGCTTAAATCCATCTTCATATCAGGAAATGGAGGGACCTTGACTTTGAACTTGTATTAACATAAAGCTGCTCATGACTTATATTGGTTGAAGCATGACGTGCTGTGGTCAATTTATACAGTTCATCAGTGATGCGGTGTAGATGCTATCTTGCCCCCTCCCCACTGTACCGCAGTAACACCTCTTCTGTCCTTTGTTCCCTACCCGACAACGACAACAATACACCATTGTTACAAAAATTTATCTTGACAAGTGAAATATCTCCCTTGTTATGCACCGGAAAATCCCAACACACCGGTGACATTAACTTAATATTCGTTGTTTAAATCTGGTGGGCACAAAAACCAACAGAATGAAGGTGTTCTTTGTGGTCCTCATGTAGTCTACTCATTTTTAGGTATCCCTGGAATTGCCTGTTCAAAGACATTACTCTTTCAGGGACAAAAACAGGCCATGCAAGTTGATTTCTGGAATTGTGGGGTCTCGATGATAGCTTAGCTTAGCAAAGACATTTCTCACCTCTACAACAGTCACAGATACATATGACAGATACAGTTGATGTGAGAGTGTGGCCTTTATACACCAGTGATCGTTCTGTGTGCCTGTGTGCCTTTGCAAATGGAACTCGAGGACTGTCACCAAGTCCCTTTTCAAACCGAATCAGTGCTTTTCATTCTCAATGCATCTGCTTCTTTACCAAGGTTATTTTTCAATTTTTCAGTGGAGAGTGGGAGGACATGAAGGGAACCAAATCTGTGAGTCCTCACAAAGCACCGGGGCAACAAGAGGTCACATTTCTCTCCAGTGAGGTGGGCAGGGGAGAGGCGGGATGCCAGCGGAGGGCCCCAGGGTCCACTCCAAAGCCACACAAACACATGCAGTGACACGCAGCAGAGAGTCTGAGCGCTGCTCCTCCTATGCCTGACTGATGAGTGGGGACAGAGAGCGACCATCTTCTGCTGGGTGTGTGTGTGTGGGGGGGGGGAGTGGGGGTGTTTGTGCGTGAAATGTGCATGTGTGGTGAATCTGGGTATGATTTTCAGAGATTTGTAACATCAGGATGTAGTGTGTGAGTGTGTCTGTGTGAAGTGTAGGTCAATATATAACCCTGTTTTTTTCAGTGTGCAACTTGGAAGGTGAGTTAGTTTCACTGTTTGCCATTGTAATATGCTACACCCATAGCTGAAGTGTCCGTGTGTCTGTCCTTACCTTTTGTACAAGAGGATGGCAATGACAATGCAAATTATGAAGACGACTGCAAGCACAGGGCCCACCACCCAGATAAGACCCTCCTCCTCATCAATAATTGGCTGAGGGTCGATGTCAGGTGACACAACAGGATCAGAGTAGGGGCTGGTGGCATACATGGTCTGAGGAAACACAACAGAGAGTAAAAAACTCAATTAGAATGCCTTTCACAATTTTTTTGTAATTACAATCACTGTCTTTCATTACTTTTTAGTCATTACAATCATTGTCTTTTACTGCTTTTAGTCATTTCTTCCTTAAATTGCATGTCTAATCCTTGAGAAAAATTTAACGTGAGTCTTTCCTAGGCTTCCGATTTATGCCTTAAGCACTAGACACACTTGATGTTAGCTCAAAGCAAATTCAAAGTGAGTCCAAAAGCAGGGAAAGTTGCTTATCTTGTCTGAGCATGTAGTCTCAAACTCCAATACTTTGTGGTGGGTTAAGAAACAGCGTTAAATCATTTCCACATCAAAACACACTATAAAAAACTATGATTGTACACAATATACAGTATATTCATAGCCCCATAGACATTCCTTTTATTCAAAGTTAACACGACATTTTCAAAGACAATGTCAGCCCTTTGTGGGAGTGTAGGGCATGATTACTTTTCTAAAGTTATTGTGTCAATTCTAATTTACAAATTGACCCATCAAAACGATAGGCACCATCGTAATATCTCACATTTGGGGCCTCTGATTAAGTTCTTCACATCATTCTGAGGCAAGTGAGATAAAGAACTGGGCTTTGGGGCACAAAGAAGCCAATCTGTGCTGTGCTTGGCAAATTGGAGATTTTCTACCGCCAGTCATTATCGTTTCTCCTTCTACCTGGAGCTAGTCCTGCCAACGAAAGTCCGAGTCTGTGCTAAAAGCCCCCAGCTCATCAAATCCATCACTCAACAGCGTTCAGTCAGCTAATCACCCCACTTTCTCCTTTGGTCCAGGCGCACACACACACTCGCTTGCTGCTGCACTGGAGATAAGGGCTAGTCCACACGTTGGCTGCAATTAAAGGAGAGTGGTTATCGAGGTATTCCTGCAATTGGCCGGGCCTCTAGGGGGTTTCCCTTGCATAGAAGCAGGGCCTAGGTCCTCCATGCAGCTTCAGCCTTCACATAGAGACTCAAAGTAACACATCTGGCCAAGGGGACAAGCCCCCTGCCAAGACACAGTGGATTTTAGTCTTTGACTGTTAACTTGAGGCTTTTAGCACGGGGTGAGGGATGCCTCGTTGGGGAAATTCCATAAGGGAAGTTTGAGTCTGAGCTGAATTCCTTGGATGACTACAATATCTGACAGAGAGAGAAGGAGAGAGAGAGAGATAGAGAGAGACTTACATTTTCAGACATCTCGAGGATAGCAAGCACAAAGAAGATGTACTCCTGGCCGTTCAGAAGCTGCTTGTTTTCAAAGTCACCATAGATCTTGGTGTCTCCCAGGGTGAACTCAGTGGGAAGGTCTTTGAAGTATGCTGCGATGTAGGCCTTTGGGTCGGTTTGCCGGCGGAATCGAAGACCTCGGCTTGTCCTGTTAATCTCTTTCAGCAGCTGAAGCGAAAATAGATGATGTAGACAGTCAATAAGAACACAGCACAAGCACACATTTCAGAACAAATACACGCGCGCGCACACACACATACAGACATCTACTCTCAACACTAAATTGTTGTTACATTTCTCCTGATTACAAGAGCATCGCGTACAGACCGGGAAATCAGAGGCATGGAACTGCAAACAACACATATTTCTGTTTTCTGCTTAGTGCAGCAGAGACTGTGGTATTACACAAATTATTTCCTGAGATCTCTTTCAGAAGTGGTTATGTTGAAGCAGTATGAAGGTATAAATTCCCATTACTTCATTGGAAATGTCCACAGAAATTTAAAATATCAATTTATCTAAACACTGCCACTAAATCTGCTTATAAAGGCAGTCACTATTCTTCTGTAAACACTGATACAATGGGTAATTTCTTTCGAAAAATTACTATAAAAAGCCACAATGATTATTATCTTATTCAATCTATACAGAGGGACACACAGCACATTCCTAGATTTTATAAGCATCTAGGAAGTGAGCATCAGTTCCTAAGATCCCCCCAGACAATAGTGTGTCCCCGAGGGATGTGCTATGTCATAACAGTGGGGGGGCAGCCTCAACACCTTGGCAACAGGGCTTACTGCTATCTGACTGTGCTGCTCAAGTCTTACATTTTGTCGTTCTGCACCAAACTGGGGGCTAAGACGGCGCCTTTACACATTAGTGAGACAAGGGAACCAGACGTGACTGGAAAGGTCACACATCTACAGGGAGAAGGAACTGTTCCAACGCTATACATGACATATATCTATCTATATATCTATATATATATTACATTTGTATAACATCTGTTGGTATACAGTCGCTGACATTCACCTTAAAAGTCTGCCTAGGCTATGATTATATTTATAAGGGCTGCTATTGATGATGTTTACGATCTTGGATTGCTGTTGATTTGTTGTCTGATGTATATTTGATGTGTCCCCCCCAAAATGTCTCTCTGGGGACATTAATGTTTTCAAAGTCTAAATACAGAACGACCGTATGGAAACATACAGTCCAGCTGTCATCGAGGAAGTGAAATCGCAGCTCGTATGTCTGGTTCAGTGAATATACATTGCAAACATGATATTGGGCTAAATATACTGTTCAACACATTTGGCAAGATAATATGGCTTCCTGAAAAGCTTCCAAACAAAACAGATATGAAGACGTATAGCATAGCGTATAGGGTATGATATATATGAGATTGAAGTAGAACCCAATCTCCACGCCATCCAAGTCGGTCTGATTTATGCAGGGTTTTCAACTTCACACGAGTGCACATCAGATCAGTGTAAGTGAAACTGGCTACTTGTCTGGCGTCAAACTTCATATCTCTCAAGTGTGTGCGCGGCTGTCAAGTGTGTGTGTATGTGTGCAAGCATGCTTTGGCTCCGGGGCTGGTGCTGCAGCCCGATAATGTCTTCAATCATCTCTCCTGTCAACACGGCTAAATCCAGCCGCCCTTGGGAAAGTTGGGAAAAGGTGAGCGCCAATATTGACAAACAAATAAATTCTGACAGAGGGCGACTTTCAGGATGAACGGTCAGGGCATGAGAACGACGGCGTGGCCACCCTAGGCCGGCACGTGAGGCGCTGAGGGACAGCGAGGCCGAGGGCTCTCAGGCGTTAGCCAGAGACTGCCAGGCTGATGCAGGGAGGTCCGTTAGCGAGCCCGACAGCGTGTAATCTGTCCCAGCCACAGCAACAGGCCAGGCGCCCACCTGCTATTTTGATGGCAGAGATTTTTGATTCCACCTGCAGTCTCTCCCTTGGCACTCCTCAGTGCATGAATAAGCTTGGCATGATCCAGACTAGGCTCATTCTAAAAGTTGTTGAGAGCTCCGCGCACCACCACATGACCTGGCGCTCCTTTGAATGAGCAGAGACACCGGGGCCTGAAGCAGCTCTTCAGGTAATTAGCATGCGTGGGGGGAGGGTTTGAGGAGGTGGGGATGGGGTTTGGGATGCAGAACACTTGATGACTGCTTCATGTTCTCATTTCCATATGAATAATGCTCTCTGGCTATTTGCGTCAATCAATGAACCTTGTTGGCTGCTACTCCTGGCCCTGTCTTCTGCAAATCTGCGAAAATCTGTTCTTCACATTTTCTCCCTACTTCATTTCAGTGCAGATGTCTACACCGTGCCTACCTGTGCTATTTTAGTGTGGCTTCATGCTTGCAGTTACATACTATGGCTTAGTGGGTTTGATCGTTTCGTGAGGGATTAGGTCGATTTAGGTGCTGTTCTGGGGGCGTATGGGAAGTCTTCCGTGACTCCGCTTGTTAAAAAGGGCTATGCAAATCCAGTTTGATGGACTGAGTTGTTCTCAAGTCCATTGTTACATACCTCCTCTAGGTTCATCTCGTCAGGGTTGTCCCAGGGTTTGAGGAACTTGCCCGTACGCTGCTTCTTCAGTGGGACCACTATCAGGTAGTATCCCCTGGGGAGAGAGCGAGCCAAATGACATTCACTAGTCAAGTCAAAGGTCATGGTAACTTATTACTGCATAGAGTGCGTCTAGTTTGAACTTTGAAGGTCGCATGCAAAGATTAAATTGAAAACAAGACGACATCAAAGCCTTTGAAGCTTCAGTCTAACACAATCAGAAGCTCTCGCTGGGGAGTAGGCCAAATAAACACTGGAGAATCCTATAATCCCAAAACACTGTAACCCCCTGTAAACAGGTTTGGGGGACAAAACAAGAAAAGAAAAACATGACATAAGTTCACAATTAGCGAGTTGCGTAAGCTATCATCAGTGCATTAGGGTGATTTTCCTCGTGTCTGGAGTTTAATTGACGCATAGTCAGGTATGGGGGTCCCACGCAGCTGAGGACCTGTACAGCTGAGTAGGACCACTGTGGGCGAGACTTGGAATTAGAGGAATTTTCCATCCTTCATTGCCGTGGCAAGGGAGATAATGGCCTTTGTAACAGTTTTTGGTGAGGGCTTCCTGGCAAAGCACGGAGCAAGCTAGCATCAGACTGGAAGGTACTGAGGCAGGTCAATGGGAAGCTAATTTGCTGATGTCCTGTCATGAGGGAGAAGGAGCATCAAGATTATTGGTATGGAGCACTTCAGCATGACAGACCTTTTTCTAAATCCGTGGGATTGAACCACAACACTTGAGTCACATCTGTGAAGGCGTTTGAGAGGACGGTTGTACAGTGTGTGTTGCGAACATCCCTCAAAAGGCTTAGGGAAAGCAGTATCTGGCGATGAATAATCAGGTTTAAACTATCCTGATGCTAGATGCCAAATGGGGCTTAAGGTTTGTAAATAAGCAGATTAGGGCAACCACCGAGGCGTTTTAATGAAACACATTTAAACGATGCTAAATAGCAAGCTCGACGAGTGCAAACTGGCAATTATCTACTCGGCGACAGCTGGCTTCTCGGGCACCTCACCTCACTTTCTCCGAGGTTTGCACCGATGGCAGCTCAACGGTCACCATCCCGTCAGAGTTGGTCTTGCCGATTTGGTAAGGCTTGGTGCGGAGGATGTCGGGGGCGGTCATGGTGGACACCCGGTGTTGCAGCCCTCCAGCACTGTTGCCTCGGTTGGTCAGCAGGAAGGAGTACTGCGTCTCTGGCTGCAGGCCGGTGATAAGCTTTAAGGTGAGCTTCCCGTCCACCTCCACACTCTGGCCGTTGTCGTAGAGGATCTGGGGACAAGGAAGATGCTGTCATGTTTGGGTAGAACTTTTGCGAATAACTTTTCAATTCAACAGTACTTGGTACATGTTGGGTTCATGGTGAAAGTGAACCATATCTGCTGTAATGAACTGATTGTGCAGTGACACAGTAAAATGTTGATGTATCTGATGTATTGTAATATCTAAAGGTGTGTATGCTTTCCAGGACATCTGTCATGGCTAAGCATAAATACATGGTTGAGAGCCAGAGTAACTCACTGTGAAGGGCTGAGCAGGGTTGTAGTTGTCCGGGATCTCCCATGTGAGCAACACTGACGTCTTCATGGCAACTTTCACGTGGAAGTTTTTTGCAAACACTGCTAAAAGGAATGGGGAGCAGATGATTTAGACACAACAAATAACCTCTGTTGATCCACCTCTTTTCACTTCCAGTTCTGGGCCAGTCTTACCTGTTTTGAGTTTCCAAATAATATCTGTACTGTACTCAATACTCTCTCCTTACCTTGTTAACAGCAGCAACTATCTTAACTAGAGGTTGATGTCTCGTTGGCTGACAAGATGACAAGGGACACATACACATACTTACTCCACCTTTTACTTAACATGGAGTGGGAAAGCTATGCACATTTAACAGTTGTATACCGATCCTGCCGCTGATCCAGTACTGTCTCTTCTGCCTTGGAGGCCAGTAGAGGAAGACTTCTGTGGTTGGTGGTGGTAGTTGTTGGGTGAAGCTGGGCTACAAGGTGTAGAGAGGGGAGGTAGGGAGGGTTTGGGGAGGGGTCCTACCTTGATCCAAAGGCTGTGTCCTGAACTGGACACTTGGGCTATAGGGGCCGAAGCCTTTGCTGGTGAAGGCGCACATTTTGATATCGTAAGTGGTGTCCGCCTTAAGGCCGTCCAAGATAACGGTAGACTCCGGGGCGGTAATGAAGAGCTCCGAAGGGCTTCTGGGGCTGTTGATGTCCTTGTACTGGAGAGCGTACTTCACTATAAGGCCATTACGCTCTGCCAGCAAGACTGGCTTCCAGCTGACCTGAATGGTAGTGGTGGTGGCCCCCTCACTGGTGATGCTTTGCGGGTAACCGCTTGGGACGTCCTCCGTGGTGGTAATCTCTTTCACCGTCTCCTCACCGAACCCCACCTTATTGCGGGCGGAAAGGCGGAAGGTATAAGACGCCCCCTTGTGGATCTCCCTGGTGGTGTAATGATTTTCACGCTCTGGGAACTCGATAACGGTCAAAGGGTCCACGTCCTTGCGTCCGAAGCGGAGGCGGTAGCCTTGGAGGGGGCCGAAGGTTAATGCCGGGGGATGCCATTGCAGCAGGGCTGTGCCCATGTTGGTGGTGCTGACCATGAGCCGGGGTTTTTCAGGAACTAGGCAACACCGGCAAGAAAGGAAAATGTTTAGAAACACCCCCAAACACCCCACTCACATAATTATGCAATAAACACCATCAACCACATGGCAACTGTCACAGCAAGCCAAAAACCTTGCAATAAAATGGCACGGTATAAAATCCATCGCGTAAGTGGAATGACTGTCACTTCTGGATAAATGCTTTACAATGGGAACAATTCCAACAATACAACGGTACTTAAGAAAAGAATAATCAGATCATACAATATTTGCCACACTGCTCTTGCTGTTTGCTTTTCTTTCGAATCAAACCATCATGGCATTCTTTGTACGCTTTTTACTGGGAGCTAACCTGCCTCACTCTGTCTCACTCTTTCCTGCCTGTATCTTTACGCCCGCAGGCAGGTGCGACATGAAAAGCTTTTCAGAAGGATTAGACAGCAGTGCAATTATATGTCACACACACACACACACAGAAGCATTGCTGAATTTCTGCTTGAATTGGTGTGGTGCAGTACTCTCAAAAGAAAGCAATGAATGCCTAACAGACTGCTGGCTGCTTTTAATTTGTTAAAGTATTTCTTTTTCCTTTACCCCTCTTCATTTTCCCATTAGTCCTTTAACCCCTACAAGCATTTCAATGTCAAAGGGACGGGTGTGTGGAATTATAATTGTTGTCACATTTGAGGTGTAATTAGCCACATTCACACCTTAATAGCCATCGGTGGGGAGAAGGTTAGCTTCCTTTAATCTCCAATGGGTGCATTTTCAGAGCCTTTGACAGCATGAAATGTACGGCATTAAGGAAGGACTGTGGGAGGCTAGGGCGAGAAGAGCCAGACTCTCCTACCTGCGCCAGTGGTGGAGATCAGTTTGGGCTTGCTGCGAGCCCCATCTCCTTTGGTAGTGTAGGCTGCCACGGCAACAGAGTACGTGGACTCAGCCTGCAGGTCAGTGATGACCATTTCCTGTTCAAAAGAGAAGATGGACGTTTACAATCCTGAGCCATAACTGTGTCCCTGAAGGAATGTGGGCCGAAACCATGTTGGCCAGCGAGAGACAAATATGGCATACACATTTCCCAGCATGCTTTGGGAAAAGGTCAATACAGCATTCTATCTTATTGATTTAGGTTTTGAAATTGAAATGGTTAGTAATACGATATAGTCATTGCCATCAGCACTTATCACTTCATGCATATGAACCACACAAGCACACTCCAAGAGAAAAGCATCCAAAATAATTGCAGAAGTGCTCTAAAACTGGTGGATAAAGACCAGGTTTATTTTTATCAAAGAGAAACTATAACATGCAACATGTTATTCTGTCACAATCCTTCCCCCCCACAAAAACAAATAAACATCAACTCTGAATACTGGTTCATATTCTCTTTGAAGGCCCTCTGTTAGTCAAGCCATTCTGTTTGAAGTTTTAGAGAGCAACCACAGTTAGGGGGTGAAGCAAATCTCGTGACAGACCACCAGGCCAAGGGACACAGAAGGTGCAACATGCAGGTGATGCAGGGTAGAGAGAGGGAAGCATGACTGACGTCAGCTCTCAACATCTACTCACATGTTCAGTTGAATCATCATATTCCCACTGATTACAATTTGAGAGTGTAAAGAGGAGAAAGACAAACGAAACAAGAGCTAAGTACAGTGATGAGGCATCCACTAGGAATGAGACAGGACAGCATATAAATATACAGGGTGATTTCTGCAATCACCCATTTAGAGAATGCAACTTTTTTGGAAATGTTGGTCAGCATTAAGAAACCACAGTACAAAGTGACACACACATCTTCCTAGGGCTGTAGTATTGGGACACTTGTGCCCAAGGATGCATTTATACATGTATTTATTATAGTATTTCCCTGATCACCGGAACCTGTTTTGAGTCATTGGCTATGCATCATAACATTACATAGTACTGCACAAACCATAATGGATCTCTGTGAGTTACCTGAGTCAGCAGAGACTTCCTCCCCCTTCTCAAGGTTAGAAAGTATATGCTTGTGTGTGTGTGTGTGTGAGTGTGTGTGTGTGTGTGAGTGTGTGAAGAAGTGAGAGGCGGAGTGATTTACCTGTGCATCGTCGATCAAGATGTCCTTGATGACTGGCTGTCCTGTAGGCTCCCCATTAAGCATCTTGACATAGTGCACTTGGTACCCTCGGATCTGCCCGTGTTGCTTGGTGGGCATTGGTGAGCGCCAGATCACTTTAATTGATGAGGAGTTGATAGCCTCCACCTCAACTTTACGAGGTGGGCCACTGGGAACTGGAGGAACACCATGGGATAAAAGAAAAAATGTCAAGATTATAGAAGACCCCTTCTCCCCCCATTTTCTTTTCCTGGCCAACTCCCTTGAAAATACCGGGTTGGAAAAAAATGACAAAAGGGGAGCACACTGCAACAAGCACTGCATGACATCAATATTTCAACAATGGCAAGGAAAAACAAAAACAAAACAGGTCTGACAACTGACCTAATCTTGAAACATTAAAAATGGAATAGTGGATAAAAAACATGGTATAAAATGTATTTGTTAAAATAGAAAAATGGAGCCAAAACAGGTGTTTCAGAAGATTGAAGCACTCTGCAAGAATTTGGCCATGGAGCGTTGAGGAAAAAGTTAAAAAAAATGCAATAGTATTTGAAAAATAAAATGTTATTGGTCAAAGGAAAAAAAATGATTCCTTTTTAACTTGTCTCCTTTCAACTGTTCATAACTTGGCATTCAGTCAAGTTGCTAAAAACTCAAAAGGTTTAACAATTCTATTAAAAAAAGTTTTCAAAAAAGGACAGTTGGGACTGGAATTCGTCTGAAGTCAAATATTGTCAGTGCAGGTGAAAATGCCATACCATATGTTGAAATTAATTAAGTAGGGTTCAAATTTGTAAAAATGTTAAAAGCAAAAAGTTAGTCACAGTCTGCTTGGTTACAAAAAAAGTAATGTTTCAAAGTGAATCCAAGTTAGAAGATTTGGCCCAAAATGAGTTACCAGTGCATGTCTGTTTTAGAAGCAAAAGGAGGAGGAGGCAGAGGGGGAAAGGGTAGGAAAATGGAATCTTTGATCGAGGGAAACGCTGTTAGTGTCTGAGAAGGGGGGCAGGTTAGAGGGTGGATTATCATTGCAACGGGGACAGTGGCTTTCAAAAACATACCATCCTCCTCGGTGCGGGTAACTTGAGGTAAACTTTCCGGTCCCGCTCCAACATCCGTGTGAGCACTGACTGTCACACGGTATTCTGTCCATTTTTCCAAGTTTTCCAAGAGGTACTGGGAGTTTTGAGCCGGAATGTCGGATATTTGGCGGGTCGTGGTGTCATCCCCTTCCATTGCAGTGTACTGGACGGAGTATTTGGTTATGATGCCGTTTTGTAACTCCGTAGGGGGCGGCCGCCAACTTACCAGAATATTGGTGGAGCTGGGGCTAAAGCACCTGATGTCCTGAGGTGGAGCGGAGGGTTCTGATAGGAGGATTTGGAGGAGCAGGGGATGTTTGGTTGGATTGTTGGTTTCAGTCGATGGTTTGGATTGGTTGTATTTGTTTCAAGGAGGGGTTCACAGGACGTTTTGTTTTGTAATGGCAAGATGATGGTGATGGTGGTGGTGGTGGAAACGACAAAACAACAAAAGGATAAGGGAAATCAAAATGACAGGTAATGAGAACGAGGAACAACTCAAAACATGTCGAGGAGAAGGTTTTGTAATTGCAAATTAAGATGAGACAAAAAGTGAGACAACCACTTTCTCAAAGTAGGGTCAAACTAAAATAAATAACTGACACACATTGAGAATGTATGGATGGGACTGTAATGAGATAGTAATACACTTTCACAGTATTTATAACCTACCTTGTTTAAAAAAGTAAAAAAACATTATTATATTGTAGCTTTTCCTGTTATGTGACTATTGGGCTTTCTGTCCCTCAAATCGTAACTTCAAACAGATGTATACTTGTATCAAGGCTCAGAAAACGTCCCATTTCACTTAAAATTCAAATATCTGCTTAATACATCCTAAATTTGGCAAGCAGTTACCATCAATCCAAAAACATAAAGGTTGATGCTTTCTATATAGCAAAAGGTAGAAAACATTGTGTTGGTCACCAACCTTTCCGAAGCCTGTTGGTTTGTGGTAAAAGCCTGATTGTACAACAGAGAACTTTCCAAGGAGACATTGACTGACTGTGTTTCCAAACATTGGCATGCATACACGTCGCATTGATGTTTAGCTTCTATTTACCTCCCAGGATCTGGGCTGTCTGAACTTTTGAACTTGGATACCCACCTGCACTCTGCCTTTGTCTTACACAGACCTCAGGTTTATTAGATAGCTGCTAAAACCAGCCATTAAAAATGATTGTAGACAGTCACCATGCTAGCTTTTTATTTCTTTGGCGATTTGTGTTGCAGAACTTGTCAGAGTGAAATGATACATGAACAATATGTTCCAATCTCTCTATTCAAGATTTTGTTTTCTGTCTGTTTAATAAACGTGAGGTCTGCAAGTGTGGAAACCTGTCTATCTTTATAGAATATAGTGGGTTTGAGCTTTCTACGGAACTCTTTTTCATTGTAACCAATTTTCTTTTCTTTATGAGAAGGGTGACATCACTGCTCCATGACCCCCCACAAAACAAAGATTTATTGCATTTTGTTTTGCGTAGAAAGCTCAGACTCATTGTGGAAATACTGATGGCAGACATGCAACATCAAGAGACAAGGCCTCCTCCAATGTTAGTCTTAACATGCCAGGATATCTGGATGAAGAGTTGGGGAATGTAGGAATCATATCAATAATTGAAAGTTGGATAATATAATTTGGGACATTAATTGCATGTCACTGGAGTGGCTACCGCCTGCAATTGTGACCTTGTCATCTGGATTTTACAGGTAAGCCTAGGTAAACACTGTCCACACACCCATATCAACTTGGATAGGTGCAGGGTCAGTTGACTTCAAAACACATGTTTTTTGTTGTAGATGTGGAAAAGTGTTCCATTTTCAAAGACATCCTCACTTTTGTATGATGAATTGTATGTCTTACATTAAACCAAAAAACTCTGGAATTGGCAGTGCCAAATTCAAACTGCATAATACCGAGGAGGAAACGAGTAGATGTGTTTGAAAATGGAGGACTTGACTTTGCCTGTTTTATTCCCCGGAAAACTGTCTAGCCATGACTTAGATATGGAGGAAGACCTACGTGTTTGAGGAGTTTCAGCTGAGATCTCATTAGTGTAGGCCCCGACACCGTGCTTACTACGCGCGGCTAGCTGGAACGTGTAGGTAGTGAAGGGCTTCAGGTCCTTCAGAAGGTACGTGGAGGTAGGCTCAAAGCTGATGCGTTTCTGTTGAGAGAATGAGCCGCGTTGTCAGGGAAGCTGCACTTGAAATAGCAGGTTACATACCTTTCACCCACGTCCGACTGTGATCATAATATCCAAACATTCTGTTCAGGTCTGACTCATCAAAAAAAACAATATCTTTATTGTCATTGTACAACAAAATTGGATGCTAACCTTCCTTTCCAGTACATTAAAAAATTATAGAATTATTCAACTCTGGAATTGGCATACAGCATATGCTAGCATACAGTTCCTTCAGAGCAGTACTAAGAAGACTAAATTAAGACAAAACTACAGCACATGTTGATTACCTCTTCTTTGTCATCTCCCTTCTTATACAGAAGTTCATATCCTGTGATGGGATTGTCTTGGCCTGTTTGAGCAGGGGCTACCCATGAAAGCAAAATACTTGTCTCTGATTTTGCTTCTCCTTTGAAGTCTGTTGGCTGGGATGGAACTGGAAAGTCAGAGAAAATACAGAGTTAGTATTTTGAAAGTAGCATTATGTACACCACTTTATCATATCACTCTGGCTTGCAGTATTAGCCCTTTGAGACAAGAGCAAACACCATGACAGACTTCTAAAAGCAGTTTAGAGTAGCCACAACCACTGCATTAGCAAAATGGAAAAAGATTACAGGGATAGATCACATTTGAATAACAGCGTTAATCTTCCTCAAGAGATAAACAAGGCTTTACGTTATTGGAATTTATAATTTTCAATGATTTTTGTCATTCAGAATGCCAAATGGGAAACGAAAATCGCTTGGCACTCAAGAGCCCAACGAGATTACAAGTGTTTACAGCTGCGGTCAACACTGAAGAGACTTCATAATAAGGGTGAGTGGAAAAGCTCTCACAGAAAGAAATGTGGTCGTTAAATTAGCCCCTTGAAACTCTGTCAACTGTTAAGTTGTGAAATTTGTTTATTCAAAACTTCTTCTTCCCAGAATGTTATTCGGATGATTTCCCGAACTATAAAAACAACAGAAGCATGCCCCTGATATTACCTCCTGTTTTGGCAATGATTTGCAGGTCTGCCGAGAGAGGCCCATCGCCCACCGATGTGTAGGCCAGAACCTTGATGTAGTAAGTCTTGTTGGGGATGAGGCCTTGGATGGTGAGGAAATTGGACCCCCGAACGATCTGCTTCTCCCACAGGTTCACTTGCTGGTTGGAATCCATGGTATAATAAACCCGGTAGCCCATGATCTGCCCGTTAGGCTCCTCCGGTTCGTCCCAGTGGATGACCGCCGTGGTAGCGCTGAGCATTCGACCCCTGACCTGCCTGGGGGCCGTGCTGGGGGCTTGTTCTGCTGTCTTGGCCTCGATACCCTCGCTGGGAGGCCCGCGGCCGATGTTGTTCACCGCCAAAACCCGGAACTCGTAGTCGGAGTAAGGGCTGAGGCCGCCCACGCTGTAGCGGGTGGTGGCCACACCGTCAATCTCCTTGTACGTGTCATCCGAGTACTTGGACTTGTGCTGGATGACGTAGTAGGAAACCGTCTCGGGGTTTCCTGAGTCCCAGGTTAGCGTGATGCTGGTGGCAGTCCGCTCTGTCACCACGGGAATACCAGGAGGCTTGGGCAAGGCTGGAAAACCAATGTGGTAACACAGTCATTGATTCAGAATGACTCATTATACACTATGTAAAGTATCGCTGACAGTATGAAGCCCCATTATGGCGAACTGCTGGGACTTATCGAGTCAAACAGACTAGAATCAGTTGATTGGATTAACACTGATGAGGCTATTCAAAACATATCAAATAGTGAGGCAACAGATAAAGACACAGCAGATTATTGTATTATTTGTCTTGTCATCATAAATGTAATTAGTCCGGTGTAACCACTGTTTAAGTAGTGTAAAATAGATCCAGGGCCAAGAGACTTGCAGTCTCCCAAGTTAAACAAGCGTGGCTTCCCCTGCACTAAGTCAGGCTTTTCTCAGTGTTTATCTCTTTAATAATTTAGCTGGCTAATTTATTGCTTTAATTTTACCACACAATCCGCAAGGGGCGAAAGATATGAGGGCAATGTATTGTCTTTATATGCCATCTCCAGTGTATAAATGGGGGTGGTTATTGGCAGCCTTGGTTTTATTATGACTAACACTTTCTGTTATGTCTGGGAAAACCCGGTTTGCATGTGTATGTGTGTGTGTGTGGTTATAGGAGGGCAATCTGGGATGTATCTCACTGGTATGCTGTCTAGGAGATATGATTACACTCTGATAACTGCTCCAAACACCACCAATCATAGTTCATACAAGCCCCTTTTGCTGAAAGCATTCCAAAAGATATCAAGTTAGATGTAGCCCATATCTAACATCTAAGGCTGGCACCAGCACTTTTCTAATCTCTCTGACAACAGGAAAACATGTCGTGGACAGGTAGACAATCTGTACTTGGGGTGGTCTGCTAGCTCATCGGATCCAGTGCTCCCACATGTAGGCTGAGGCCTTATCGGAGTGGCCTGGGTCCGAAAACTGCCTGAAGAAAGCATAAAAAATGCCCACGAAAAGGTGTCATTAAACAAGCCTTTAACGGTGATCTTACCTTTAACCGTGATCTGTGCCACCGCCTCAATGACCCCCAGAGTGGACATGGCCACGCAGGTGTAGTTGGCAGACTGGCGGACATCTGTGAGCTCCAAGACGTTTCGCCCGATGGGCATGTCGTCCTCGGGTGTCAAGTCTTCAGCTCCCAGCATCCACTTGACGTAGGGCATGGGCGAACCCACGGCCACGCAGGTGATGTTCACGCTCCCGCCCGGCATGATCTCGTTGTCCGTCGGGGGGATGGAGAAACGCGGCGGCACGCGGCGCACTGGAAGAGACAGACGGCGACAGAGGTGAGAACTCGTGTAGGCAGGCAGAGACTAAAGGTTTCCCCATCAACAGCCGAGAGAGAAAAAAAGACAAGAAGAACTGTTTGTGTACGCCAAAAAACACCGTAGCGCACGTTTACGTGACGCCCGGGGTTTATCTTTAACATACTCGTTCTGGTGAGTCATCTACTCATACATGTCCAGGATGGTTTGATGAAGAGTGACACGGTTTCACAAACACGTTCAGTCCAGGCCTAGCACGGGGCTTAATGGCGAACCATAGCTACAGACGTACAAGACCACAGACTACATGCACGAATCATACCATCTAGAACAGCACAGAGGAACTGGAGGTTCGACAGCATGCCAACAGTTGAAAAAAGCAACTTCAATGCTGCGTACTTCCAGTTGATGTGAAATAATGTGCCGCATCACATTGTCACATCACACACACATAGAGGCCCGACAACGGGTTTAACATCCAACTACTAAAAGTACACAGAAAAAAGTGCAACTTGAAATTTTCCTTTGGCTGCTCAAGACTGAATCGAAAAAGTGGATACACGTTCCAAAAGTAATGGTTTTAAAGAAAATAATTAAAAATATATAATCAAAACCGACTGGAAATGACTTTGAAAAACAATATTCGTGGTGAAAAAGTAAACATCCAAATGCATATGAAGACGTGGAAGGCGTGGCCTGCTGTGGGGGAGCTTGGGTCCCTGTCATGCACGCAAGCACATTACTGGCTACCAAAGGCAACCATGTTTGGGAATCGGAGGACGAGGAAGGAATTGCAGGGGCAAATAAATAGGAAGGGACACGTCATAAAGAAGACAATCACAAGGTCAAGGTAGGGGCTAAACTGGCAGAGGAGGGTTTCTAGGAAACAAACCCAACTGGGCGCAAAGAGTTGCCAGGGTAGGAAGACGTCACTGTCAGATGCTTCAACATCACAGGACTGGGAGGGTAAAAAGGGGGCAATGGAAGAAAAAAAACTGAGGAGAGGTTTCTGTTTCTTTCTAAGTTTTAACAACGTAGATTGTATAAGATTCCAACACACCATGAAGGATAAGCGGATACATGAAACAAAAGGGTAGAGTCTGGATAAAGAGGTATACCGGTTACGGCTTTTACAGGACTTAAATCAAAAGAAAGAAGTCAGTGTTACTGCTTATAGCACTCGGTCCCTTCAGACTGCCTGGGCACTCACTGCAGATTGGAGCGAGTATTTGGGGAATGCCATTGGCTCTGCCTCATGCCTGGGAAAAGATTAATCACTGTGATAGTCCGGCAGTGAACCTTAGTGATACTAATAAAGAGTGAAATACTCCCAGCGTCTGATCACGTTTAATTAAAGTCAAACTAGCTTTCTTCTCAAGTATAGGGCGTTAAGAGTAAGGATTTGACTAAGAACCATTATATTTCCTCAACTTCGAATCCTCTCAGAATTCACCGATGAAACATGTAAAGAGGGCAGTGTACACTAACACGCTTACTAAATATTTGAACTAAACATATTTAGTATGGAACGCAGTAAAATCCAGCCTTTGCATTTAGCATTTGATAAACTGTTAAGTGGTAGTCTCGTTTTGTGCCGCCTACTCGGCTAAGCACACTGTGCCTCTCCAGAGAACGATTCTCAGAGACCTCCTTGCATTATTAAATACAACTGTTCACTCACTTAATATTTAATTTATATCCAATTGGATCACACTCCCCCAAGACATAATGTTATCCTGCTTATCTGACTACCATTGCTATCTACTGGATAAATCCTTGACAGGGAAAGTGTATAATGGGAAGGAGGTACAGTTTTACAGCTCAGCACTAGAGCTCAATATTGATTACAGCTGAAGGTAACTTAGATAGAACCTTGCCAGCAGGACTGCGCTGTTACGACACCAGCAGAGGGTTTCTTTGTATCTAGTCAGAGAGAACTGTAGTTCATATCAATGTGCCCAAGCAGCCCCAGAGCAAGGCAGCTCTCTGTTCCAGGAGCCTGTGGTGACGGAGGACGCCCTTCCTGCTCTACTGCTGCTGCTGCTGACACAGTGGCAGAGCTGGCCCGAGTACCCAAGCAGGAACACTGACAGGCTGAGGACACCAAGGGGCAGGACGAAGGGGCGAGGGGATCTTGGGCTTCAGCATAAACAGGTCCCCATGCAGATCAAACACCCCAAACGATGCAGAGATATCCCTTCCCCACCCCACCCTCAGGATGCACACTTCTTGAAAAAAACATGCACCACTTTTTGGACAGTCAAGCATTCTAGCCAAGACCAAGGACATTCTTAATGACAAATGTCAACGGGGCAGAAAAAACGACAATACAAAGCTGTCGATATAGACATGATAATACAAAAGAAAAAATCATGAAAAAAGAGCACGCAGGTGCAGCTACATTCATTTAATTTGAATTCTTGAGCATTGTGCTTTTTTTGAGGCAGTAAAATGAGTTGTCTTATTTCAGTTTTATGAGGTGGTTAAAAAAGTGAAAACACACCAACCTTCTCGCAGCTCTGAGGGATGTAGGGGTTTGATGCAGAACAAATGAAATGAGGAAAGGAGAAAAAACAAGGGAAACACAGAGAGAGTAAAAAGGCCATGTTCAAGGCGTCAAACTGCTACTTGACAACATCCCTGCTTAGAGGAGCAGGGAGTCCACTGCATTGTCCTGAGACCTTGGTTAAGAGATGCAGTCTCCACTTTTAGCACTCGGAGGGTCAAACAAATAATTATGCTTCGTTTGTATCATATCATACAATTCGGTCAGAGTCATGTGGATTCATTAGTTAACTTTTGCTCTTTTTCTGAATTGATCTTTCATCTATAGCAAAGTCAAGCATGTGAATTCTTGTTTGTTGGTGATATATTTTATGTATTTTTTACATTTTTACAAGACTCTGATAGAATCATATATCATACTTATTCAAGAAAAGAATTCCTGCTAGCAAATTAAATCTTCAAGGCTATTCCATATTCAACAGATAAATTAGCTAATTTCATCATTATGAAAATGCAAAAGTTTAGGTGGCAAAAGATACAACCTTCATTTCCTTTTCATTACCATAGTAAAAGCAAAAACAACATTTACTCTAAAATATTTAAACTACTATTTGTCTTTCACATGGAATGTGTCAAGCTGAAGCTCTGTCAGTCATGACTATTAGAAGAAAGATGTTCATGAAGGCCATTTAAATTTAATGTAAAATGGCAATATTTACAGTTGCCTTGTATTTCATCCAAAGCATTGGAATCATAACAATGAATAAATTCACGCATTGTAGACTAGACGTTAATATTGATGATATGTACTGTATATATCTACATATTTGAATAAGGAAAGCTGAAAACAGTTACTATTTAACATAAATTCAGTATTTCATTTAAAACTTCATTATCCAACAGAGATAAGCGTTAAAAGTAGTCCTTCCAATGTTGCTCAAAGGGGGGAAAAAGAAGAGAAAAAGAAGATCAGAGAGGATCAGCAAACTGCTAGGAATAAGAAAGGGTTGGTTGGGGGAGGGGAAGGAAGGGGGGGTTGTCCACTCCTCTCCCCTCACACACAAACAGGAGCAAAAGGCAATTAGTAGGTACAGACACCAAGCAATCATGTCATTGGAGTTAGACTCAGGAGTTAACAGAAAAAAGGAAACATACAACAAAACACACAGGTTCAATTCAATGCAGGTAGGTCAAAGGTAGCAAGACAAAAAAGCCATACTTACAAGCTTCCATGTTGGGACCATGGATTGGATCGGCTACTCCGATCGGCTACCCTTTGCAACCCCCCCCCTCCCCCCACCCCCCTCTATCTCACCTAGGAATATTTGATGCGATACAATTCAATATTTCCCATTGGATATTTGAGAGACAGCTCCTAGCAGAGGAGCACCGCCCGTTGATGGTTCCTACCTCTGACGTATAGATTGGCCGGAGCGGAGTAGCGGGTTCCATCATTGTTGGTGGCCACGCATTCGTACTTCCCCTGGTCGGACTCCTCGCTCTGCTCGATCTGGAGGGCCCCTGTGAGGGAAGAAGAAGTTGGTCGACGAGAACCGCCGGTTAAAGGTCAGACGTTGCAAAGAAACTCGTACACAAAGAAACTCGTAAGGTGGCGCTGGGGCGAACGTGTCACTGGGGCCCCTTCACTGCTAGTCTTGCTCTCTTTCTCCTTTTCAAGACTCTGTCACGGGACAGTTCTAGGAAGTATCCAAGGTATGGAATAAAATGGACCTCCGTGAATCCTGGCCAGCATCTATGATTGCAGTGATATATCAGTAAAACGATTCAACCTCCGGGCCCTTGGGTTGTAGAGAACAGGTATTCTCATATCTGCAGGGGTCATCCTATTCCACAGAGGGGCTTTCAATTGACAATCACACAATATGTTTGCTGAGGAAACTGATATTCCTCTGTAATTTAACAGTTTCCCCTATCATCCAAGTAGCCTGATACACGTTTACAAGAAATGTAATTGGGGATTTACAGTTCTAGAACCAAACCTACATGAAGTTACGATTGTAGGTTGAATTTTTATTGAATCAGGCCAACACAAATCATAGGGGAAAAACCACATTTACAACCATAGAGACTTTGTATATCTACCGCCCATATAACAGATACCTCGTCATGTACCTTGAAGGTGAAAACAAGCCTTGGGATATAGCGCAGCATCTAAAAAGGCACTCTTTTCAATCTTTTAAGCCAATGTAAAAAAAAGATATATGCCAAACTCGACTTGAGGAATAGGGGCAAGCCCTACAATATACAACATTTCACTGGACTGGTCAACATGGGGATGAGTGATACTGCTTCCAGGAAGCATGAATCAAACAAAAGAGGTTTACAGTATACAAAAGCAGCATAACAAGGGAGGACAATTAAAAAAAGAAATTTAGGTATGAACTTTAGCATATTCAATCACAGATCAAGTATAATCTTTACCTATTAGGATGACTGGACTTCATCTTATCGAAGTCAGTTAAAAAAAATGCAGCCTCTACAAAAAAATTGAAAAATGCTGCTTGGATATTTCTTTAAAAAAGTATTTACCATAGTAAGTTTTTAAACCAATGTATTACCCTCTGTCACAAAATGTTGACATGCAGATCTTTCCTAATAGCAAGAAATGTATGTCGGCACAACTTACAACCTTCTGACAACCCTTAGCTGAAAAATAAAATGCAATTGTATTAGAAGACAAAATTCAAAATAGTGGCCTGAGCCAACAAGAAGGCAACCAACCACTGCTTTAGCTTATGAAAGCTACAAAAGACACCCATAAAAATCCACCAATGGGATCAGCAGTGTGGTGTCATATGACCCAGGGAAAAATAGCTTATGCATCAATCACTCTCCAACTCCCATGTTACACGGCAAAAATGGACCAATCCGGTCCTCGCCAGACTCAACTGTTTGCCTTTCCCCAACCCTGAAGAATAAAAAGTCAAAAAAGTAAAAGCCTTCAAACCCAAGAAAATTAAGAAAAATAGGTGAAAGAGAAAAAAAGCACCGTAGAAACTTTATCAAAAAAGTAGTTGTTTGGGCTTTTTTATAGAAGGTACAGGAGAGGAAAGCAAATAGAAGAAATGGAAAATAGTTTGCAAAGATAGAAAGAAATTCTTTGGGAGAAAAAAGCAGAGGAAAGGCATTGTTGTCTTCAGCATGCCTGCGTGATTCCACAGCATCTGTGCATACTTTTTAGTGCTGAACAAGAGCAGCTAAGGGGGAAAAATGTTTGGTTGTTTTAGTTGGACAAAAAGAGGGACACATGAGTCGCTATGGCCAAAAAGAAAACAAAAGTGAGAGAAAAAATAGATTTGGGGAGAAAAAAAAATTGTCATTGGATATGCTTATTTGAGCCACAGCAAGCATATCACAACTGATTTGAAAAGGCTCATTAAACCAAAATGAAAAGGAGGAAATAAAGCATAGACAAAATATGCTAATATGTTAAAGAAACAGGACAAATAAGGAAGGAGGGTTGATATGGGGAAGAAATATATAAAGAATAATAATTGTAAACGGGAAACAGGACAGAAATGGAGTCGAATGGGTGTACGGATGGATGATGGATGGGTTGACAGCAAGAATGAATTTATTTATTTTTTCATTCTGTGAACGTCAGTTCAGCACTCTTACCTCTTATTGGTGTACCACCTGGGTGGATAATATGAATGCAAATAAGATTAGAAAGAAGAAGCATTAGTACGAGAAGATAGAGGCTGGGGGCTTTGGAAGAAGAATCAAATTAGATTTAACAGAGTACGTAAGTAAAGGTACTAGAAGACAGAAAGAGAGAGAGAACGAGAGAGAATCAAAGATGAGAGAGAGGTTTGTTGTACTCTTTGCAAAAAAAAGACAGGATTCATCATAAGAAGTTATCATAGGTCAGAGAGAAGAAATTTCAACAGTAGTGTACCACAGGGGAGGTGCCAAGTGGCAAGGCTTCTGAGGACCAGCTACTGAAGGGAAAGGCTTGAAGGCATTTGGATGTGAGATGGGAAGAGACTCATTTAAGAGACCTGAAACCCTTTATCTTCAACCATACAGGACCATGTTACTTCCCTAACACTCTTGGTACATCTGCTCTTGGTGTTTGCAGTGCTGGTGCACAGGGTTTGAGTGAGTGACAGGCTGAGTGAGTTGCCATACAGGTGAGGAAAGGTCGGAAGGTTCCACTGCTCAAGTGACAATACGGAAGCTTGTAGGGTCAAGTTCTAATGATGTGTGCTCTGGTGCCTGCTACAGTAGGACAGGAACAGTGTAGGGTGAGGGGGGGTGGCATTGTGTGTGGGTCTAGTGTTACCTCTGTGACTACACTAACTGTTAGTAAAATGCATGCCATGCATTTTAATAATTGTATTTGGAACATGGAAATTAGTGGGAGTGATGTGTGCTTCAGAACTAAGCACTTACCAAAGGATTCTGGAGATTTAAATACGGAGAGAAGAAAGACAGCATAAAGATATGATTATATTCCTTATGTTTAGTTACATGGTTTTGTTAATGCTTTATCAACTCTACGTCATAGGAGTATCAAAGTCGCACACAAAACGGGTTAATTTACACAGTTCGGTTGACAACAAGGTTAAGGGAAGGTTAACAAGACCAATTAACACTTAAGGACAACTGAGAAACTGGGAGACAAGTAGTCAAACAAATAACACTAACTCTACAGTGAGAATTTCAACAGATTGTTAGTAAATTACTGGCCAAACTAAGATTCAAGTGATGGTAGACATATCTGATTACAAAGCTTCAGCTATTGAAATTGTAGATTAAACTTAATATTCAGGGATTCAGGAATGAATTGTTAAGGGATATGCCACAGGCAAAGAGGAGCAAAGGCTGGAGAATACAAAGGTAAATCAGGGGCAAGATATTCAGACACTATACCACAGGGTCTGGGAAAACTGGGCGCTGCCTTACACACTACTGTGGCAAATTAGTATTAGGAGAAAAAAGTCAAGTTAAAATGTCTTTCTCTAAAGTCTCCTTAAAGGAAGTTTGAAGATTGTTTTTATTTTATTTTTTATTGAAGAGTCAGAAAACGTACAAATTGGCTATTATTTTCTAATTGTCTAGTATAGGTACATTTAAATTTTTTCCCTAAATTTTGTCTGAAGTCATTCCTTCAAAAAATATTCTTGAAAAGCAGAGGGTGCTCCTTTGAAAGTATTCACTGAAGCCAAATGGTGAGTATTAATAATTTTGGAAAGAAAAAAAAAATGACAAAGAAAAAATAATGGATCCTTCAAACACTGCACAGGAGCAGTTGAAAGGAATCAACAACTAATTGGAATAACAGTCGCAGCAGTGAGCAATGAGGAAGTCAGACTGAAGCCAACAAACACACAGGAGACAGGAGACAGAGACGGGGGCCGACAACACACACTGGGGCACACAAAACAGTAGAACAGAAGAAGGAGCAAGGAGACAAGGCCATTACCTATAAAATCAAAGCCAAATGTTGAGGAGGGAGAGAACGAGAGAACACAAACAGAAGGACGTACAGTAGGGGTCGACAGATAAAGACAAAACCCTATTTGCTGTTGGATTTTTTTGTGCATGTGTCCTTTTTTCTTTTTCTTTTCTTTTTTTTTTAGTTCTGAAGGCGGCGGCGACACCCTACCTGATCTGAGCTGTTTGATGCGTCCGTTGTTGTTAGTGGTATTGACAGGAAGGAAGTCCTTGAACCAGGAGATGTCTGGGTCAGGGTTGCCGCTGGCGGCACAGAGCATGGTGGCTGTGCGAGTTCGCTCAACCACTTTCAACTGGGGGCCCATGTCTATGGTGGGGAAACCAGGGGGAAGCTGGTCCTCTGTGAATAGAGAAGAACCAGAACAGCGTTCATAGGAAGAAAGACACTGAGCCTCCCCCCTGCTGCTCCCACTCCACAGTCGAGTGGGTGAGGAGAAGACAGCCACAGGATTAATCGCCACAGAATCAGTAGATTAAAGAGAGAGTACGTTGAAGAGGAAATACATCAGGGAGGAACGCTGAGAGAGAGAAAAAGAGAGAGACCAAGGAAGACAGAGAGAGACTGTGAAAAGCATGCATGTCAACTTTGTGATCCCTTTCTACGTCTCTTTAACATTGGTGTGAGATTACACTTCAGCCTTCATGCTGTGGGGTTTTCACAAGGATATTGCACAATATAAGACAAACAAAACACTGTGCGAAGACACAAAACACATATAGTAAAACAGATACAAGGACAGATACAAGGACATATACAAGGACCAGATACAAGGACAGATACAATGACTGTACAGACTGAACAAGCAGCCCAATATTCATAAAATAAAACTAGGACTTGGTGCATTCTCATACATTCTCATACAGTTCTCAAAAATGAACAAACGTTCTCTCGTGTCGAGTTGAACATCACTTTTAAAAAGTATGTGTCTACGTCACTGTAATATATAGCATACTGTAAGACTTTTGCGTACGGTATGGCATGCTTTCATAGTGCAGACAGTGAATTCCTGCATGTCAGCATACATGTGTGTCTGTGTGTGTGAGTGTGAGAGAGGCAGTGTGTATCAGCCGTTGTGCAGGTGGCTCTGCTGTGTTGCGTAAGCTGTTTGTTCGTCGCCAGCTCCACAGCGTGCAAACAGGGAGGAGGCAGGCTGGCTGCTTGCTGCTCAAAGAGATGCAAGACAAGATAACTAGCACAGATCCCTGCTCCCCTGCTTTCAACTAAACAAAGACAATCAAAGGCATACACTACCTCAGCTTGTCTGGCTTTTCAGCCTCTTTACAGGAAGTGACTTCTGTTCACAGCAGGAAGAGGTCATTAGAATACCTGGATAACCACCCAGTAAAACAAATCCAAAACAAACTATTTCTAATGTAGTATTTGGCTATGTGGACTGCAAACACCCTACAGTGTACCTTTAACTAAAAAGAAACACAGCCAAAATGGATGCTGGTTGACAGTGGTTTAGCTAATGGCTAGCGTGGAGTGCTAATGCGCAGGTCACATGCCAGGGCATAAGAATGGGGGGGTAGACACCCAAGCGTTCCTCTCGGTGTTGTGATGTAGCTAATTAACATCCCCCATCCCTCTCAGAAAAAGGCACCTTTTTCCAGTCACTCTCTTCATTACATTTTCA
The DNA here is from genome assembly GCA_036571765.1 of Plecoglossus altivelis. Taxonomy (NCBI): domain Eukaryota; kingdom Metazoa; phylum Chordata; class Actinopteri; order Osmeriformes; family Plecoglossidae; genus Plecoglossus; species Plecoglossus altivelis. The sequence goes on along the minus strand of BROE01000023.1, from coordinate 2,784,255 downwards.
TGCGGACACATCAGGCTGAAAACAGCTTTGAGATGCTGCTACGTCTGCTCAGCCAAATGACAATTGTGGCTCTCTTCCAGAGTTACTCCTGGGTGTACCTACCTGCCAGAGAGACGATACCTGAACAGGGTAAATTCTGTACAAGACTTCATTACAAATGTGAAACTTCAGTTTGAACTTGAAAACTTTCTCTGTCTCTCAGCGTCCCTACCTGAACTGACACACCGTATCATGTGATGAGACAAAGTCCACTTGACAGATCCGGCTAAATCCTTACGATGATCAAGTGTTGTGATTTGAATGTCCTCCAAAAAGAGCCTCAAATAACCTTGACCGTGGTGCTCGTTAGAGGTAAATAACACCAACAGGTGCTGCTAAACTTAGCCTCCTTTGTGGTGTATTGAGCTACCTGTTAGACACAGGCTGTGGGCACACAATTAACATCTTCAGTTACAATCAATCACACCACAAACAAACTGAATCGAGCAACTGATCACAGAGTAATGAGAGAGATTGGACAAAAAGGCAGGTGAATAAGGCACAGAATGCCCTTCAAGGAAAAACAATACCACCCTGCTAGTGTCATGTACATAGTGCATGTCCGTAACACTTATAGCTGTTCAAAGTTAGTGAGTAATAACCTGAAATGAGTCCAAAGAAAACAGCCGGAACATTTTTCCTGTAAAACTTCACTTCCTATTTTGAGTATGTCTGTAACACAAACTATAAATCTAGCAAAGAAATGTCTTGTTATTGTAACCCTGAATGTGTAATATTTAATTCGCCTGTAGTGACTGTTACTACTACATAAAGACGAAGAAACAATTTTGGGTCCTGAAGAGAAATGACAGCCACTACTGCAGTATGTGGATATCATGAAAAAGAACAGAGAATTTCTTTTTCATAAAACCCACCGCCATGTTAAAGCACCATTTCAGAAATGGCCTAATGAAAGAAAATGGGCTTGGCAAAGGTGTTGGTTTCAGCAGGAGGACAGGAGAGAGAGGAAGAGGAGAGGAATTAATTGTGCGAGGTGGCTCTCTCCCGAGCCCTCCGCAGCCTTTCCAAGGTCGAACGGAAAAACCAGTCGATTCTGAAGCGAGCCAGATGCCTACCTGCTTGGACACAATAGCCAGAAATGTGCCTTGAAGCATGGCCGCATGTTGAATATAATAATTGGATGTGACAATCCATGCAGCCCAAAAATCAATGTCGGGGAAAAGAAGTGCAATGTATTGTTGCCGGCTAAAAAGGTGCTCAAGAGATCGTAATTTAGCTGTCCTCTGAGAAATATGAGACACAGAACGGGTCTAATACTGGTTGACCAAATCCCCTTCATTATTACACTCTCATCCTCATGCTATGACTTATAAACACAGCATTGCTTGACACAATCCCTCTGTAAATGCAGACAGTCTGACAGACCTTTGTTAAAGCATTGGCGTCTGACTCATGACAGAACAACAATCCTGTTGACTGTTGAATGCAAGCATTTATGACTGCACTGTGCATGCTAGAGCTGGGTTACTGTATAAAAGAGGCCTGTGAGACCTATCATTGAATAAGTCTCTGTCAAGTGTAATAAGAAATAGAAATCTTTCTCTATGGAGTGTCAATGATTCCCATCCAAACCTCATACATAGGCAGCTGATGTGGCTTGAGGCAGTACATTTAAAACTAATTGTCTGGTACCAAAGTTTTTGGCCTTTTCGACAAATTCCTGCTTACCCCAGAGACGTAATTTACGGCCTACCCGTGCACCGTACTCTGCTGAGCCGCCAAGAAGTCATGACATCAGCTGTGAAGTATCTCCGGTCAGCTCTGGAGAATTGCTCCACAGCCAAGGTGCTTTGAAAGATGGTCATTTCCTCTCTTTCTCCGTCCCCTCCGCCACTCCCGCGCAATCATTCACCCCATCGAGCGAATTAGCATTGAGATAATAAATAAGGGCAGGAAATTAAACACATTCTCTCACTTTTAGTGTGATTAACAACTGATATCGGCCACGCTGCCGCAGCGCTTTCTGAACGAGGCCAACAGGGGACAGAAACCCCCCGAATAATCGCTATTTAATTTGTGCCACAGACATGTTTGTTGTTGTCTTTTTCCCCCCTGAAACTTGAATTATTGACAAAGAGTTAAAAAAGAGAGTGATTTAATTAATCACAGGGGACAGAGGCGGCCGGCCATTTTTACCATGTGCTATGTTTGCAGTTCCGCTAATGGTCTGGGCTTGGTTTTCAACTTCTGGTCACATAAATTATCTGTTAAGAGCTAATTCATTTCTGCTGCAGGAATTCTTGGGCAGTTTCTCCGGTTAGGACTGGAAATTGGAGAGAAAGTTAGAGTGTGTATGTGTGTGTACTGTATAGGTAGAGTTGTACAGTACTAGTACTACAGTCCGCAGTCCATGTTTTACAATATGTCGCGGCACAGAGATAAATGGTTCAATAAAAAAATAAAGAAATATTTTCGTTCTTTTTCCAAGCGTCTTCTCCAAAAAATGCAGTCTCAAGGACAGATTAAAACAAGGGCAGCTTCTACTTTAAACCCTGCCTGACATCATACTGTATATTAAACAATGGTTCCACACACTAAATGAGATGGAGGAGAGAAATGCTGAAGTCACCTCCTGTAGAAGTGCTGAGCGTTGGGGCCTGATATAAAAGGACTCCCAATGACAATTTGCACACATTAACCAGTCAGGCCATCAGCTAAGGGAATGTGGCGCCAAGTATGCAATTGGGGTGGGGGTGGGGGAGGTGGAGGCAGGATTTGGCTCAAATAGTCCCTCAGTGAGCATATTTTCGCTAAAGACATGAGGTCATTGGGCATAAGCTTGGGCCATTAGCAGATGATGAGAATCGATCACTCATGTCTTCTCTGGGCGTCTCTCGGACCACACTAGCTCACCTCGACAACACTAGCCTTTGCGGTGTATAAAAAGTCACTCTATGGGCATGGAGTCCATGCACGGGACCAGCTCGCTTCAATTTATCAAGACTACAACTAACCCACAACCCCCTAAACCCAAAGTCCACTCCCTGCCGTGACACCCTCCAGCACACGTTGTGATTACGCCTGACAAACATAAGTAATATTCTCCTTGGGAAGACCCTAATTAAATGAGGCTAATTGAGTCCCAACCGACCATGCAAGCATTTGGAAGTGATTAGTTACTGTTTACCCAACCAACTAAGCCTGGTGTTGCCTACCAAGCTAACAGAGGTGGGATATAGTGGGAGCTGATAATGTGATTCTCTCTATGAGGAACATTTCATTTGCACGATCAAATAGCAGCCAAGTCTTACTTTGACTAGGGTGTCCTGCTAACAATCTATGCTTACTGATTGCTTAAGGAAGAGTTGCATGGAACTTTTACTGGTTGTTACCTCATTGGAACATTTTGCCAGTCAGACATGTTTGATACAGCTATTGCTAGTTTTTAATGCCTGATACCTACCTGATAAGCTTTTGGCTAACTTGACTCTTGTCAGTCTTTGACAGGAAGTTAAATTGTGTATTTCTGTGTGGATTTGCATGACGCTATTAATTTGTTTCTCTATTGTGGTGAGTATGATACTGTATCAGTCAGAAATGACACGCTATTTTGTTAAACTGGTATACGCTTCAAATACACAGATATATATATATATATTTTCCCCCAAACCACATTCAAGTCCAAAATTACCCAATAAGTACAAAGGGATTTGGGGAGAAAAATAAGCCTTTTGCCACAGTTGAGTCCCAAACTAAAGCAAAAAGACATAAACCTTTCCGGTCACATTCCAGGTTTAATTCCGTGCTTGCTGCACAGGCATTGGGTGCAGTCAGCCCCTTTTTCTTTCCACACGAAGCTACTTTTCTCCCGGGGCGGTCAAGTTATTCTCCAGGGAAAATCCCCGCAGCCCCCTAATAAGATATATTTGTTGGATGTTTTGAGTGGATACAATCTCCTTAAAGAGGCTGTCACAGGTCAGTTACTGTGGCATGGAGCTGAAAAAGGAGCATGCCAAGACAGCATTGTTGTGTGGGAATCTCTCCCGCCCGAACCCGAAAATGACGGATTATCGAATTGCTGCAATGTTGGGCTGCTCCTCAAGTGTGGCATCCATCCCTCTTATATTCCCTGTCTTCTTGCACTGTGATACCAGCTCAGGATTCCTTTGTATTGTTTGGGTCCCACCCAAAGAGTTTTTAAGCAGCACAAAATGGGCACAAAACATTAACCCTTCAGTATGTCATCAATGTGCTTATTTAGTTCATTTTTCAAAAACAAATCTAAGCTCCAGTCAAATCTCCCATCCCTGCAGCACAGTCTGTTATACTACCATTCAAACACACGTGATGTACGGTACATTCTGTACTGGATGTTTGATCAAATCAGCAAAAGAGGAAGTGACTTGGAAAGGTCTAACCAGAAGATGCAGCATCTCTTTGGGACCTGGGTTTGTGGAATGAGTGGCCTGCCATGCTGGTGGGGCATTCATGAACTGAAATACTACTAGCTGGACCTTTCTGGGCTTCGGACAAAACTGACCTACAAGTGCAGGCAAGCAGCACACACAGAGAAGCAGGGGGCAAACCACAAAGTGCACGGACCTCAGAAAGGATTCAATGAAAACAGTCTTGGCCAGTGTAAGGCGGTAACCAAACTCGAATGATGTTATAGAAGCCATCTTGTCCTTGGACAAAGATGAGGGGTGGGGTCTGAGAACGATGGGAAATTGCAGAAATACATGAGTAGATCTGAGGATTGCTGATGCTCTGACAAAGTTAGGAATGGACCATTACCCAAGCCTGGCGTAGAACCAAAAATGTGGAATATGTGAGCATGCAACACAGACTATGCCACACTATGGCCATAGAAGGTATCAACAATGTGCCAGACCAACTATTTAAATACAGTCCATGACCCAGTAATGTTACATGACAGGGAATTTAGACAACCTCAAACCATTTGTCCCTGCAGGATACCAGGGTGTCTTGTGTACAAGGAAAACTATTCCTTATTCAGTTTGTGAAAAATAACATAGCCTCTATTTGAGACACATCTTCACCTGCATTGTGAGGCCTTTCATTTATACCAGCATCTTGACGACAATTGCACTCACTTAAGTTTGGAAAAGTGTTTGCACTTTCCACCAGTCTACCTACAGCAGTTAATATATCCACTCAACAGCGACCTGGATCCTCTCAAACAAAAATGTCCCTCTTGCCTCCTGTTGAACCGATGCATTCAATTATGTTTTCTTTGGCATACGAGAGGGAACTGTTAATTATGCTTTTGTTTTTCTCTCAAACAAAATTACTCGACCGAATTTAAGAGCTCTTGATTAACAAAGGCGGGTAGATATTCCCCTTTGTGCCAATTCGATGACGCCATTCCCTCTCGCTTCTATCCCTCTATCTATCATTTGGTAGTGTTTTCTTCCTCCTCTTCTCTCCACTCCAAACCCTTCCCTCTGATGTTTCCCTTGCTTTACTTTCACGGTACAATTCACACCGCGGTAAAAGGTGTATGTTTTACAATCCGGCACATCAGGAATGGCAGGCTTTAAATCTACACTCCAGTTAGCTTTATCAGCTACAGACAGCTTGCTTCAAATATCCCAAAATGTGTCAGGTCAGGCTCTGTGGGTGCATCACTATGAACACCACGGCTCTTTGTTTTCAGCGTTTCCATCCATCATTCCGCCAATAAACATCTACAGAGGTGAACTTATCACTTTATTTGAATTTTCCACCCTGGGGTCGGGACACCACAACTGTTTGCTCTTTCTCCTACTACTAGGTTTATCTCTTGCCGTGCAGCCTCCTGAACAGATGGTTCACTGTGATTTCCTTCCCTTTTTTATTTCTTTTCCCTTCATTCTCTTTTCCAACTGGAGATTTACCTAAAACCTGCCACTTAAATTCAAAGTCACCATTGTACCCACTCACAACCGTTTCTGTCCCTGAAGTCAGATGTACCTTCCAAATTCACTCCTCCTGAGAAAAGCTGGTGAATAAATCATGAAAGAAATCAAACTGGCCTAGGGGGTTTCCTTAAGAAGGGCCTGGGTGGTGTTCCTGTAAATCTAAACAGGTGTTGAAGTCAAAAGGGGGGGAAACAGAGACAGGAGAGATGCTGTAAATTATTGATAGAATGTGTTGCAGTCATAATGACTTCAAATTGCTGACATGTTGCTTTTCTGGCAGCATAGAGGCAAGGACCATGCCACCGAAATAGGAGCATTAAAAAACAATCACAACCAATAAGGTCTAATAAAAACTGGTTGGCTGACTCTTGCTATGGACTAGTATTAGTGTATGTGTTTGTCTACATTTGTCTAGTTTGTGTTAGAGGAGGAGATTAACAGCTCTTGAATATTAATGGTTATTGACCAACAGTAGCTTGCCAAACTGGTGTGTCAATTGTCTTATATTTTGTAATAGCTTTTAAGTGCAAGCAAGTCTAACACCATGTACTGCACCTAGACCATTGTCAACAGAGGACAGGCTTGAAGACTGACTGACTGGGTAGAAACAAAGAGGTGCTTGCTGACTTTGACACTGGAAACCTCTCATGGAATTCCTTGCTGGATAACAAATGTCTCAATGTCGCCTCAGGCCGAATACTTAACATACTTGGGGTTCAAGTAACAAAGATGACCTTTGACATGGAGGGGGTCTGATATCTGGGCTGAGGGGCAGGTGTCCGCGATCAGGCAAAGAGACGCAAGTTGAACTGACAGCCAAACGGCTCGGATCACAAGGTTAGAATGTAGCACTGATTACTATCCTACACTACATTATGATATGAACTTTATTATTCATGGCATGTGATAGTTATTTCCAAATAATGCCCGACAGAATGGTAGATTAAAATAGCACCCAACATTTTGTAGGGATTTCAACTGCCTTTTTAATCTTAAATGGAGATCTCTATCCAGCTATGTACAGCCCTGACCACAATAAGATAACGGATTCCTTTAGATCTTCTCTCAGATCCAATTCTGACTCCATCCTCAAATAAGCCTTCGTACATCAAAGGGCATTCGACAGACGTCACGCTTTCTAATACAATGATGGCGAACACAAGACTCCTGGCCATCAATTAAGATAGACCAGGCACAGTCAGCCATAGAAACACACGAGGGAGTTGGATTGCATGAGTTATCATTCAGGCGTGTTACTTGCAAGCTAAAAGTGCTCTGATTCCAACCTAAAACAAAGCCCCTGTGAAACAAAGAGACACTCTGCTTTTTCCAACACAGAAACAGGAGTCATTAATGTTGTGTGTGAAGATGTCTTGGGGTCGGACTGCTTTGGAACAACCTTAAAGTTAAAAAAAAGAAAAGACTAAGTGGTGTTGGATACATGATGACTAACTTTCCAGTGGGACACGAAAAAAGGAAAGCTACTCCACAATTGACATTCATGACTGCATGTGGGACTGGCAGGACATCCGTAATCCCGAGGGATTTAGAGACGCGATGAATAGTTCAAGTTTGTTGTGAAAGCCTGACCCAGTTCACTCAGTCTAGTAAACAGATGTATGTTCCACAAGTGGAGCCAGTTACTCAGAACCAAGGCCTGTCAATGCTAATCCCCTGCATAAGGGAGTGTGTGTGGGGGGGTATATCTTTATATTTCATTGTCAATTGTGAGCACTGTTCCCACACCAGGTGACACACCATGCTAAACTTTGTCATCTGGCCAGTTACAGTCATGTCGTTCAGGTTGAGTCATTCAGTCAATACTGCCCAGCTGTAGAGGAATAGACCAAAAAACTGGCTATCCATTACTAAAAATATTTATTTAGCAGTATGAGACAATGAGATGTATATAGTAATACATCTAAAGCGAACACTGGAAAAGAGGACTGTCCAAGAAAAAAAGTGCAAATACATAGGCTATGAAAGCAACATTTTAACGTTGGCCAATTTAATTTTTTTCCCCTACTATAATGTCATCATTTTCTACATCCCCTCAGCAAAGGATTCCACTAATTTGCTGTGGATACAAAGTCAATTTGAGAAAATTGCAGAGACAGAGTGTGAAAATGAGTGACTCCAAAACAGCTGCTAGAATTCGTTTTCACCTCTATCGCCTGGAGTGCAGGCGAGATGGGGGAGGGTCAGACAGAGCCCCAGTTGTGTAATTTTGTCCAGCCTGTTCGTTAACCATCGTAATGCATTGGGATTCAACATTAAAACAAGGTGTCCCGCTATGTGAGTATAGGAGTTTCTCAGTGTACATGATGGTAAGGATAAGATACATTAAATGGGATCTGTGATTGGGCAGGGGTGGGGAGGGTGTCAGGGTGAGGGTGTGGGGGAGAAGGGGGGGGTCTGTGTGTGTGGGAGGCACAGAAATGGAGGAGAAAGGACTCTAACCTCAGGTCTACGCTACCCTGTCTCAATGAAAAATAGCATCATCTTCTCTGTGCTCTGCACTGATTGTTTCCCTTCTAAATCCCCTTTGAGATTCTATAATTAATTGAATGCTTTTTTTTATTTGCTATTAAAACACCCTCAGCTAATGCCTGAGATTATGAGACTCCATTGCAGAGCCAATCAATTAATCATTGGCTGCTTTATTTTCCAAAACCTCCTTCACAGACGAACACTCACAGTCATTCTTCATTCAGAATGACACCGGAGAAAGTCTTAAAGTTAAATAATAAGTTAGAAAAAGAAATCAAATCTATTCTCTTTCAGGTGGGTATTCTTGCTGCTTGGTTTCCCTAACTTAGGCTTGCCAATATCATGATGGACCTTTTTACATGGCAGGGCAACTGAAAAGACCATTGATGTCTCAAAGAAAGTTATATATAGCGTGCAACTTTAAATATAAAGTGATTTAAATGTAAATAACAAGACGCTAACCCCACATGAAATTATAATGAAGCCCCTGCAGTTAATCACATATTCATTACCTCACTCTTTTTAAATGAGGCACAGAATATAATCAAAAATGGTCACGACCAATATGTCATTTGACAACGAATTACTTGATCGCAGTTGTTAGGCGTGGCCTTGCAGTGTGTCAGGCTTAAAATAATCAATTAAACGTGGCCATTTCCTGAGGTTAAGGAGGCAGATGCTCAATAGAACTGTCCTTCTCTAAACAGCAATCAGGGAACCAGCCCATCTTGAGTTCATCCTCTTCCTCAAACAACAATCTTACCCTGCACCCTATCCTCAATCAATGCATTGACACTGTTGAAAAAAGACTCCAATCTACATCCAAATGGACACAGGCTACCATGTACCTAACACAACAGTGTCCATGCTGAGAGGGGCGGGGGAAAGTCCTCTGTCATTGTACGCTGACAGGCAGAAGAGATGTGTGACGTGCCACTTGGTACTAGCCTGTACTCCTGCCCCTGCCCAGTGTTCTCAAGCCTCCCCTAGGCGGTCTTTCATCCCTGTCGAAGGCGGCAGGATCCGGCCGGCCGATGGGGATGGCAACAGAGACCTGCCTACCCTCTGCGGAGTCGGCATCATTCATGATCATGACAGATGTTCTGTTGTGTCCTTCTATGTGCACACAAGCACAGAGAGTGGAGCAGGGAAACAGAGAGAGAGAGAGAGAGAGAGACAGGTATATAAAATGTAATAGGGAGGTAAAGAGAGGAGAGAGAGTGGGATTGAAAGTGTGGTGTATGCCCCTGGGTGGGGGTGGGGTGAAAATGGACAGATGAAGAGAGAGATGAAAAGGAGAGATGAGGCAGGGTGAGCGTAGGCAGCTTACTCTAAAGGCCTAGCCAGGCAAGCAGCAAGGCAGGTATGCAGGCAGGCAAGCAGGAGAGTAGGGAAGTAGGGAAGTCTCAGCACTGTGTTTATGCTCAAATGCCCCCACACCCCACCTTCTGCTGTGCAGACTGCTCCACAACTCCAGCAAATGTACTACTCTGAGTGCTGGAGTTCAGCTAGAGGGATAAGGCATACACCTTCCTTTCAATCTCCCTCCTCCCCCCATTGACCTCTCTCCCTTTCATTTGTCTGTGAATCTGGTCTTTACTCTTGTTTTCTCTGCGTTTATCCCATCACTCTTCTTTAAAATGCTGTCTGTTGACTCTACGGTTTTTCATCTGCCCAAGACTCTCTTTTCACCCTGCACATGTCTGACTTCCTTCATGGATGTCTCTGGATGCTCCCTCACCCCATCTCTCTGTATATTTCTCTCTCTGTGTATCTCCCTCTCTCTCTTCACCCCTCTCTCAATCTCTCTCTCTCTCTGCATCTCCCCTCTGTCTCTGCATCTCCCACTCTCAATCTATCGCTCTCTTTTTCTTTGAATCTCCCTCTCTCTCTGTATCTTTCTAGCTCTGTTTAGGAATTTACTTTGCATATTCCATTTGCTGGTTGTTACCTTGAGCGAAGAATCCATTTACCTCAGAAAACAGAGGGTCGTTTATTTAGCATGGAAAAAGGTTCCTCCTCGTCATCTTATCAGCCATCAGCACTGTTTTTCTGTTATGATTAGTAATATTCAGAGGAGGCAGGGGGAAGAAAAGAAATTGACTTCAACATCGCTCTGAGCTATTTGCTCTAACACAAAGCTTGAGATAGAAGTCTTTCACTCAGTCACTCTCTCTGCTGTTCTCTCTCACTTCCAAGAGGGCGCTTTGGGAGCTCCGATTTTAACAGTCCATCAACCCACATTCGATCCTCTTGAGCACATTACGCGTTTGTAAATAAAGCGGACGTGGCGAGGAATGCACAAGTACACGGCGCTGCTTTCCCTCTCGTAAAGACGCCTGTCCATCTGTTTGACCGTGTGTGTGCAGTGTAAGCTGATGGCTAGGAGGCTGGAGACAGGCTTTGCTGTTTCAATGCATGTGCTGTGGCGTAAAGCACAGTGCGACTTGTACGGACGTCTGTCTTAGTGTTATGGGCGTTTCACTCTGGTTCACAAATTCAGAGCATTTTCTGTGGAAAAAGGAGAGTAGAACGCGCTGAAATAAGGGTCAGCAATGACCATTCTACTAATGAGATGTAAGACTTTGTACCTTCCTCACATACAGATCCAATGTCACACTACATTTCATGTCGTGATAAAAAAAAAATAATACAAATACAAAAAAGGACAGGATGACTCCCACAAAATTCTAGTGAGTTTTGCTACTGAGTTAAGTTCAATAGTTCTCTATGGCTGACTGGAAGGGAGCTAGCTTGACAACATGCTTGCTCAGGGGCTAGCTGTTGCAGAAAGTCACCAGAAGCTAGTCCCGGCAGGAGTCTAGGGGAGAGCAAGAGACCAGGTGAGTGGTCCGACTAGGCAGGAAAACAGACAGAAGGTTGACCATGAGACCTTGTGATGCTTCATTAACCTTCATGTACCTTACATTCGCAAACAGCCAGGTCAGTTTGGTCAAACAGGCATTTCTAATGACACAGTGTGAGAGAGCAAATATATATATATGCTATTTGCTCTTTTGTACTTCTAGGAATATCTGCTGTTGAGTAAAAAAAGCAGCATTGCCAACTTGATGCTTGAGCCAGAACAATGTTCAAGACAGCTTAGACGCAGTGTAACAAAATATACCCTTTATTCAATTTGAGAGCAAACCATTCTCGCAAATGTTCAGAACTTCCATTATTTTCCTCAACGTTGAGCATTTCAGAATGACATGGTCAGGGATCTTTATAGGTCATGGCTCAGAGCTCCACCACTGGAGCATGATGAACACACCAGATGGCATACCCCATAAACGTCTGAGGAACGTCCGAGAAACGTCCCACCTGACAATGTCTGAGCTTTGTATGGCTAGAAGACGGGGGAAAGTTTGGATGAATTATTGAAATAGCTGGGGCCGAGAGCAACTAAAGAACAGAGATTACTCTTACTATTGCTAACGCTTGGCAGAATGGACATTCTGGTTCCCATAAGGCCTTAATGGAACAGGGCCTTACTTTAGCAGACTGACATTGTCCCAAAAGTAGTAGAAGTGGAGTTGTCTTGGTTCTTCTAACATTACATAAATGACTTTTCAGAGACTCCTGATTTAGCATAAAAGACACAAAATCACTTGGGTAAAGTTGGAAGTCCATGTTATTAACCATGAGGGGATCTCATTACCTTCCCCTTTTAAGGGCAGGCATAGCTAGATGAAAACATCCATTTGGGATGATGGGGGGGGGGGGAAATCTTTGTTCCACTAACTCATATTTAAACCCCCAAATTATTTGGATGCAATTAGCGAGTAGCCTTGCAGGCAGGGTTGGAGGGTTTCTGAAGAGCATCATTAGATGCATTTGGAGTGACCCTGTAGTGCTTGATTAATTCAGTAGAAAGTGACTTGAGATCAAAGCCTGTGTACTAGCACCCCTTGACTTCTTGGCACAGGCTCATAAACAGCTACTTTAAAACTAAGAGTCTCCTGCTTCTAAGCAAACCGAGCACACAGAATGTTCATTGATTCCGGCAACGCAAATCCAACGCAGCAGTCAGCCCATGTCATATGGTGACCATCGTGACTGGTGGCTACTTAGCGACTTGGTGCACCCCAGCCTTAGAACATGAGCAGGAGGCTATAGCAGCTTCAAAGCTCATTGGGGATAATTAAAGTGATTGAGCTGATCTTAATCACTTTATGGGGTTCTTTGATGATGGCTTGGCGCAGGGGCCCATTACACAATGTTTTTCATGGATGCGGGAGAGAAATCCAAAATCCTAAGTTCGAGTCGAATTTGTTTGAGAATTGTTCATCACAACATTTCATATAAATAATGTGAAATGGTTTCGATTTAAGGGGAAGCGGCTTTTCTGTCTCTTTTCCGTCCAATGTCCTTGTCAGACTTTGGTTTCATCTTTTAATATTGAGGTCATTTACAAGGAAAATCCTTGTTGCCTGGCGAAATGTCATTACATTTGCATTTTCAAATCATTAAGCAACTAATTACACCTCCATGTCTGAAACCTGAGGTCACTGCATACTGTAGGACAGGGAAGTGAAAACACTGTACCGTAGAAACACACAATGCTCATCCTTCTGAATCAATAATTATTCATTCGGAGGGGACCATGTTTACTTTTATTAAAACAAATAGTCAGGCACTGCAACCAGCATGTTATCTATCATGGTGTGAACACAATCCCAGTCGCTTTGTAGCTTTGGCAGATTTTTTAAAACTCCCTATCAGACCATAAAACCTAACATCCATCTTGTTAGCAGGCCAGATAATTCTTAGCTAAACACCACTTGGGCTTCTTTTTTGTCTTAAATCACCCCTCTGCACTGTACAAATACTGATTCACTTCCCCCATTAATTACGCAAGAAACTTGGGGTGGGGTGGGGTGTGTGGGGGATTATTTTCTGCACAGAGATCAATTTCTTTTCGGACAGTCGACTCAATCTTTTTAATTACAATAATAAATAACTTGTCATTATCTGCTCCATTTTCAGTGATGAACGAGACTGTGGATGTAGATTTGAGGGAAGTTTCAAGCCAACAAGGGCCTCCTCCCTTGGCCAGCAGATTTATAATAATGCACAGCTCTGCCAAAGTTTTACAGCCGGGGGCTTGTTGCTAATCGAAAAACAGGCAGCAACAACACTTATAATGTGCCTGGAGAGAACATTTTAAGATGAGAACATATCAGAATACATTCTAATCTGATACCGTGTCTTAAACAACTAAATCTACAGAGTAAGATTAAAAACATTGTAAATACAGACCGTACATACTTAAAATAGGATCTTAAAGGTCCTTAGTGAGTTAAATTGGGGATGATGACTGGAAAATTACTCCCTAGAAGAAGAAAAAAACAGCTGCTGCCATAACTAGCACCTGTCGCTCAAGACAGGACCGGGGGGGTGGGGGGCAGGGGGGCAGGGGGAAATGTTAATTTTATTGCTTTAGAAAAATGACATTGCATGCCAAACACCTTTGACAAAAAAAAGACCAAGATGATGGGAGTTTCAGAGAAGTGCAAACGAAAGGGGTCATAGAACTTCCTTCAAATGTAAAACGCTGTCTCAGGTACTTTTATAATTCTCTCGTATTCGTCCCGGCAAAAAGAGTTCAACTGGGCGGACTGTCGGACAAAGTCAGCATGTTTTTATCAGCGAGTCCTGAGTTACAATTTTCTCCTTTTTCATTTTTTTTTCTCCCGTACTGCACAAGTGAGTTCCTTGTGTACTGGGCTGAATCATGGCGTGCTTAGAACCTGCTAGGTATAAACTAAAGAGAATCGGTAGCAGGCTTCCTCTTGGCCCCTCCTTGTTCCCTGCCGCATTGACTTTTGCAAGCTAGCGATCCCAGGCAGCAATATGACAATAGGCACCTGCTTCACTCCCACTGTGCTCCTTGCTCTGGCCCATTAGAACAGCTGATGTAGCAATTTGTTTCCTGAGGAACACCAGCACTCAGTCAATGTTTTTGTTTTTCTGTCATTTGCTGCCTGTTTGAAGTCAGGCCTCAAACTAAGACAGGTTTGTGAAGCGTTGAGAAAAATAACAGACTGTTTAAGAGTACATTTTCATGAAGAAGTTCCTTGCCATTTCTACTTCACAAAACCAGTATTTGATCATACTTCAGCAAACATATGATAGATTCAAACCAACCAGGAGACCAAGAGAATATTTAGAACAACTCTTGTTTTGATGTCCAATTATTAGAAATACATTTTCTACATTTCACATTTTACCGTCAAGTTGACCACATCTGCATAACACTCAAGAGGACATTCAATTTCTGTACAAAGATGGGAAATCTGTGATTGCTCTATCCAACCTTAAATGACAAACTGATGGTGGCGCTGTATTCCTAATCTGTAATTGCTGATGTACTGACTTGGCTGATTCACTACGTAAACCGTCAGTGCTACATCATGCTCCAGGGAACATTCACTTCTATTCCACATATACTCAGAGATTCAGAGATACTGTGTGTTGTGCGAATTCAATCAGAAATCCATGGTTTCAGTGTCACAAAGATGATTCAGCCCTGCTGCTTTTCTTCCCTGCTACCTCATTTCCTTTCATTTTCCAATTTCAGACACCAAATCAGACAACCTCAATTCAAACGCATATCAAACAGAACTTAAGTCATTGCAAACTTAATCAAAAGTGAGGAAGAGAATAGGCACAATATGCAAACGAAGGGCCTCATTCACGGGCCGAGCAGATTTGGCTAGGAACATCATTACGCTCTGAGGTTCGCCTTTCATGCAAATCGACTTCTGTAAGCCTGGAAGTTCATTACTAATGGCGTTTCCCATCAGGCCAGGCCAATCCAAATGCTAATACGGCCCCTACTCTGGATCCGTCACCTCCAGCCCCTTCTTCCTCACGGCTTGGCAATTACAACAATGTACTTTTTCTCCATGGAATTAGCCATTACCCCCCGTCAAGAGCTCATGAGCGAAGATGCTTTGCTGTCTCCTCTCCCACAGGCTATTGGAGCCAGAACGAACTGAACGAGTGGTCGCTTTCATCGCATTCCATATTACATTAACGGTGTCTTTATACTACCGTGACGTCTCAACATAGACGAGCAAGAACACCTGGCTATGATGAAAGGTCACCAGTCAAATCGGTGGGACTTTTTGTTTAAAGGTTGTGACGATTTGACTTCGGTCTGTGGTGACAAATGCCTTGTCAAACGAAGTCTCCCTCTTATGGTTGTGTTGCTGTTGAGGTGGGACTACATACTGAGAATGTCCCATTGTATTTTTGGTATACCACACGTGCCAGTGCAAAACAAGGGCTGCACTCAAGCATCCCTATTATATATAATGCATTGTTTGAGTGACCTTGTAAAAGCGCTCTACCCTGACCTCCAAACACAGAACCTCACCCCGCTAGCGGGGGTGCACTCAGTGGAGCCTGAGCACTAGACAGGAGTCAGCCAAAAGACAAAACAAAAATGGCCCTTGTGAAATGACAAGACTGCCTTTGTTTTGCACTATTTTCAGCTATTTGAATAAAAACAACATTGTCGGTTTGACCAAACCAAAAAACATGTCATATAATATACTTCATAGCATGTGCCCTTTTAGAAACATACAACTAAAAGAACTTAATCGTGCTACTGTGTGTGGGTGTTTGGTAATACAACATTTTGTACATCAAACTATTTTTGCACACATTCTTTCTTATACAGTGCATGGAGACGTGAACCATTATGAAAACACATAATATTGCAGAGAAGTCACAGTTGATTCTTGTAGTACCCGTGTGTGGACATTTAATTTAACTTTAAGTGTGTTCCAGGGAGAGAAATAAAGAGAGAATGAGAGATAAAGAGAGAGAGACAGTAAGAAAAAGTGTGAGAGATAAAGAAACATAGAGAAAGAGAGAGACAGCTTTTGTCCTGGCTTGACCAAAGAGCAGCATATTTTATCTCAAAACAGTTTTTTCTTTTTTTCAGTAGCAGATAGGGTGTCTCTTGCTTTCAATACATTGATGGGCAAGAGGAGGATGTGGAATAAGGAAGGGGGAAATGGATTGGTAATAAACATGCTAATGCTGCTCTGCAGAGCTGAGAGGAACAGATTCCTTGGAGCTGATGCCTTTTTGCTGCGTGTGTGTGCCATGTTGTCTCTCTATTTCTCTCCCTTTTTCTCTCCTTTTTATCTCTTTCTCTCTCTCTCTCTCTCTCTCTCTCTCTCTCACAAACGCACACACACAGACACACACAACCAACACGACACTCTCTGTGGCAGAGTGTAAACAGCAAAGGAGAGCTGGATGAGAATGCAGCACCTTTCCCTTTCAAGCGGTCCCTGGAGACGGCACCACAGCTCTTTTGTTGGCTCGTCAGAGAGATAGGGACGGGGGGAGGGGAGGGGGAAGGACGAGGTTGACAAGCTGCTTCAGAGTCGCAGAGCTAGCGCTTTTCTATAGGTGGGAGCTCCCAACTCAATAGGAACTCATTTACTCTGTGATGTAATTGTTGGGCATAATGGAGCAAATCTCATTCAGGCAGCCTGAGGCGTTTTACGGCCATTTTTAAGTCAGGGTTCAGAAAGATGCTTACAGTCTTTTGAGCCCAGGACCAAAGGAGCATTTGCATGTAAAAAGATTGTTGTGTATAATCAAGTTAAATAATGTGGAGTGCCTGGTATCGAACCTACTCTTTGACACCACTTTCTAGTCTGAATATGCAAACATATGTTGACAAGTTACCCAGCTTTATTCTACCATTCAGTGCTACAAGTCAGGTCCCAATGCAAAAGAGGAGCACCAAAATCCCAAGTAACAGATTTAGTAAAATAATCTACAATACACAGCAAAACAATCAATTCTGCTTAATAGAATGATTATGTAAAATATGTAAAAATAAATGTTTTGGAAATTGTTTAATTTCTTATTTCACTCCCAGGGGTGTATTTTTTCCCTTTGCATCTGTCTTTTAATTACTGTTTACAAACTTAAAAGTTACTTTAAGTTACTTAAAACTACTGAACTTAAAAGTTACTAATGGGCTATGTGCAATCAATTTTGTCAAAACAACCATGATATGCAAATAGTTATTCCAACATCAATGCCTCTGGACTTTTTAAGGCCTCAACATGTCGACATATGTGATATATTGTTATCAGGTTTGACTATTCTGTTCCAGAAAAAGAGAAAGGGAAAGTAAAATCCACAAGACGAAACACAGAACAGATAAAGCTTGCTTACCTGGTTGCTGATAGGAAGTTAAGCGTTTACTAACAGTTAGGAGCATTTGGTTAGTTATTGCTTGAAGAGGTTAGTAGCACCTACCACGTAAAACAGACAGTTTGGTGGTGGCGCTTGTCTCTCCAACACTGTTGGAGGCGACACATTCGTATATGGCTTCATCTCGGGGCGTACGCAAGGGCTGAATTCTTAGCACCGAACCAGAGCCGTCGTCAAACTCTATCACCTGCAGGTGCGAGAAACAAGATATGTTAAAGGAGTTTTTTTGTTCACAATTATTGACGAACCTTGCGCAGACCTGACACCATTCACTCCAGAAGACAACATGGATGGTGACTAAGACAATGTGCTTCCCATGAACGAAAATCTTAAAGTGTCCTAGCTTACTGCCTGGTCAGGCTGCTGTCATTGGCAGATATAGGTGCACATGTTGCTGTGTAGAAAGAGGAATATATATATATATATATATAATAACATTGAAATACAATGCTTATGATTTGTAAGTGACGTTTGTGAGTAAACCTTGTAGTGTTCATAGCATGGTAAAAACCTAGGCTATGTTTGGGGCTTTGGGTCAGGGTATATTCTACACCTCTTCATGCCCAATACATTTTTAGTACCTGTATTATATATGAGGTAGATCGTTATAATTCAGGCGTTGAAATATTTAAATAAAGTGTATATTAGCTCCCCATCTTGAATATCTATCTGGATCTATATATCTACTTAACTATTGGGAAGATAACCAAAGTGGCCAACTAACTTTAAGAATGGGAAATATTAACATTATGTTGGCCAGAAGCGACAGTCAGTCAATATGTGTAATCCATTACATTGAGTAGAAAATTTGGAATGGCCCCACTCTTAAAGTTAACACACTAACCCTCAAATGCATCACAGGAAATATATTCATGGGACAGAACAAGCACAAACATTTAAATGTGGCTTGATAAACAGGAACGGACAATTGTTGTACCATGACGTGACAACAGTGGCTCAAAGGACAGGACTGAGTTTTGGACGGACGACATAAAATGTTCACAAACAGGTGTTTTGTAGCTTGTTCAGCTAACTTGGCATGCTACATCTTATACTCACTTTTTCTAGAAAGCCCTGTATTGTAACTCAATTTTAAGTTTAGGTTTATATACATTGACGGACCCATAATGATCTTGGATTCACACACACACCCACGCGCACACACACACGCACGCTCAAACACAGATTTGTTCGGTTCAGAGCATTTCTCTTCCAGTGTTAGTCCAACTCAGCAGTACACCTCAACATTTCAGTGGCCAAGCTACAAGCGTACAAATCTGGCATTCATGGGAACATGTGATGGAAAATAAGCGCTCCCTTTTCTCATTTCAACACAAAACAAGGCAAGGCAAAGAGAGAAGACCTCGGTGTGTTGGTCGTTATGAGGCGTGAGGCGGCGGCATGTGCATGGGGTGGGGGGGTGGTGACATGTGGGCGTACATGGGACATGGGTATGGACAGCCAGAGGCCAGCCTCAGAAGGCAGCATGGGAGCTCAAGCCGGTGTGTTAGCATTCACCACGTCGAGCGCTGCAAATGCACTGAACTCTGATAAGATTAGATTTCTGTCGGCATGAGAGGCAAAGAAGAGGCGAGACAGAGCCCTGATAAGCAGGGGGGGTGCCGAGAAGTAGCAAGCGAATATGGCGTTTGGAATTCAAATTAAATAAAAACTTGAAGAAAAAAAAATGACACTATGATAGTCCCAAGAAATGAGACAGAAATTAATAGAAATCTTATCAGTGTTCAGTCTGTGATGTGTTATTTGTCATGAGGATCGTGCTTGAGCAAAGATTAAAGCGGGGTACAAAATCAAAGCCTTGGCCAAGTAAAGTAGGGAGGACAAGCATTCAGACAGAGATGCCACGAAGCAAAAGAGCTCCTGAGCGCGAGAGGTTCTCCACTTCTGCTTTCTGCGTAAGGCAAACTAACACAGCTTGATGCTAATGTAGCTATCTGGGTCACAACATGGTCTTTTCTCCCCTTCCTCTATCTTCCTTTCTGATTCCACCCCTCTTGCTGTCCAATTGTTCGGCCTTTCCTTTCTTTTAATTGCAAATCTGTCCCCAGAGTGTTGCGTACTCCCTCATTAAAACCCATGCATGTTAAAAGCCTGGCAAGCACGGTTATTAGAGCCTGCTAATGCGTGGTGGCAAGTTAGGGCCAGGCAGGGGCTCGATGGCAGCATGGAATATGGAGAGAGAGGGAGGGAAGGAGGGGGGAGGGGAGGGGCAATGGGAGATGGGGGGTGACCAAAAGCACGGGTGAAGCATTCCGTTTTTTGTCGAGCATTTTACATCAGAACAATAGACCTAATACCTCAAATCTCTGGTTGCTGACTTTCTTCCCCTTCTTGTTCCAAACGATCTTAGGGCGCGGATCTCCGGTGGCTTGGCAGATGAAGGACGCCACCCCTCCTTGCACGCCCGTTTGGTCATTAGGGGTTCTTAAAAACTTTGGTGGTGCTGGAGAGAGACAGAGAGAGAGAGAGAGAGAGAGAGCAGAGAGAGAGGAGAGAAGAAGAGAGACGAGAGAGAAAGAGAGGAGGGGGGGGGGGGAGGAAGACCAGAAAAAAGAAACAAATTAGAAGTTAAGTGCTGAAGTGATCAGGAATGTCACAATTTATCTCCCTCATCGAGTTCTACACAGCCGAAAGTTACAGATGTCAGCACTTGCATGCTATCAGTTAGACGATTGTCATTGGGGGTCAAGCCACGTTATTGCCAGAGGTGAGGGGAACCAGCAAATCTGATGTTTCCATCATGAAAGGTGGCAGAGATCATCTTTCTAGTAGATAATTTCTAGTGTTGGGATGACGGCACAAGTTGGAGTGGGCAAGCGCATAGAAGAGATCACAGGAATGATTTGTATGATGGTTGACCTTCATTTTCTTGCCATTCATTGAATGACAAAATAAGTAAAGCCCTATGAGTAATGCACCCCAAGAAAGTTCCAACCACACATGTTCTAAGTTCAGGGCTATCTATCTGGCTATAGAATATTCTTTTAACCAACGCTGGTTGAAAATCCACCATTTTCAAAGACAAATTCCAAGGTATTCAAATGACAGCTCATTAAATACACTTTGGGATTTGTTTTGGGCCCATTATTTTACAGTAGAAGTCTTGTTCAAAGCGTCTTTGATTTCACTTTTCGTATGCTTCTTAACAAAGAGTTCGCTCCAATTAGTTCTAAAACAACCTAGCAATTTGACACATATGCTACATAATTGATTGGCTAAAGGTAAAATATGCTACGTCTAAGTTTAGAGCACTCGCGCAGTCTGACACTGAAACCTTTCATCGCTTGCTGTGGACGAAAATGAGTCACATTCAGGGTAAAGCAATTGGGCCGGTTCATATTCATTTCATCCAGCGCTCGGGGCCATTCATCAAAGCAAGCTGTTTCGGATCAGCTTGTCGGAATGCGTACAGGTATATACGATACCGCTGGGCGTACATCTTGTGGACCCTCACCCCTCCATTTGGTCTAATGAGAAGGGGCCGCCATTTCCCAAACCATTACACAGGAACAGAAGGCAGGTAATGATTGATGTTTAGCATAGCTCTGTGCAGCTGGCATGCTAACGCTAACCCTAGTCTGAGTCGTCCTGGCTTCTGCAGAGAAATTTATCTACTTTCTGGTTTAGGGTCAGTACAGCATCTCCATTTACCTTATTTTGAAAAAGAACCCTTCCTGACTGGCCTTTTGGGGCTGACTAGTGGTGTGTGGAGAGCATCTCGACAGAGCACATTGTTAATCCCTAGAAAACCGCCCACTTGGCATGGAAGTTGTGTCCTGCGCAAATGAGACACGCACTTGATAGCGGCCCAGGCAAGTCTGTTAGGCCATGCGTAGGTTTCTCTGAGGCCTAATTGGCGCCTCAATTCAACGCAACGAGTCAAGTGTAAAGGCGATGAGGAAAGAAATGTAAAAAATGCAGGGGAAAGAGGGGTAGAAAACGACAGAGAGAGAGAGAGATAATAGGAAAACAGCATTTTCTTTGTCTGCTGTCCATACATCTGTGTTCAACCACTGCATTATGGCCGAAATGTTTGAAAGATATTTTTGTCCTTTGTGCATTTTGCTCAAATAGAAGTGTGGAATGTCGACAGTATGCAAATAACAGCCATTGATATGCTGGGCAATATCTCAAAGTGACGGTTAAACCATTTGTAGACAAATGTCAGTTAGTCAGACTGAATATTATTCAATGCAGTAATGTAATCACATGCATCATGAATACTCATCACTTGGTGAAAGGAAAGCCCTCTGTATAACTGAATTATCACTGAAACACTTCAACCATTTTAAGATGAATTACTGGTGATTCCATGAGTTGGAAGATTACCTCACGATGTGTTCAAATAATGACATTGTATTTCAACGTGTCAGATCAAATCGAGCAACAGATCAAAACAAGAACGAGTAGGTAATCGCTTTTGGAAGCAGTCAGGGAGGGATGGGCCAAAGATACCTTGCTAAGCACTAGAACTGTCGACATTTTAATCAAATTAGAATGGTTTACTACAAAACAGAGCTCTTGGGTAGGTGTTTGCAGACAGCATAGCTGGGCAGGTTGAGACCTTCCCTTCTCTCTACTCTGCCTCTCAGTCTAACTAGCCAGCTCAGCAGGAGGTGTTACTCCATCTGTCTCTGCATGGACCAACTGCTTGCCTTTTATCAATCACTTTAGTAGGCCATTAGAGGCCACACAGCTGCAGTAATAGCAGGGACGGCTGAATCACCTCATCTGCTCTGTGTGTGCGTGCGCACGTACATGTGCGTGGGTGGGCACATACGAGTCTGAGTGTGTTGCAGCGCCGTGCGTGTGCGTTGTGTATTTTATTTTGTCTGTCTGGGAGGGGGATGGCTTCTGTGTGTGTTTGTGTGTCATTCTGGCCACTCCCCCCCCCCCTGTAGAATCCATGGAATCAAGAAAGTGGGACAAATTAACCAGCAGGTTCGCAGGTTGAGGTGACATAAGACGCATTGTCGGCAATCAAAAGGGGGCAGACAGCTAAACAGGCTGGCAGCTGGGCCTCCACTGGGCAGAAAAGACCTGGAAATCACCAGATCTGCACAGCCTCTCTCGCAAACACACAAACACACACACACACACTGACAGATCCGACAGGTGCGCGGCCAAGTCTGAAGCACGCAATTTGTCAGCGCAAAAGAAGGGGGAAAAAAGGAGAGCGAAGATAATCCTGTATCTGCATTTGCGTGTCATCTCTGCTCGGCTGAGAGGGGGGGAGGGGTCGGGCGGCTGGTGGCGTCCAGGCTGCTGAGCGGGGGCTGATGGGTAATTGATATGCTGTTGGGGCCCATGTTCTCCGGGGCCATCCATTAGGGCTTGGCTCGTCTCCCGCATGGGCTGTGATAGACTGTGCGATGGTGTGCGCGCTGCTTTGCCAGCCAAGGTGAGATGAAGGGAGAAGTCGGCACACAATGGGGAGTGATTGAGGCGTGACATGGAGGAAATTGTGTTTTCACAGACCTGGGCTTATTTTCTATGATCACACCCAGGTTTTCAGAAGGGTAGGGACACATCACATGGAGTAGACACCGCAAACATCAAATTAAAACAAATTCCAGATCGTTTGTAGCCTGTGCTCAACAAGCACAAAGTATTTCATTGACACATCTGTACAAGTAAACATACAAACAGGCAGTTTGTTACATATCTCAGATTATAGATATTCGAAAGGAAAGAGAGAGAGAGAGAGAGAGAGAGAGAGAGAGAGAGAGAGAGAGAGAGACCAGACTGATCGGTAGTGTTGCTATAGCTGCAGATTTCTCTTTAAAGTTAGATTTGAGTAGTGAGATCCTCAACAGGACCGGAGAACCATTCACCAGAGGCCATACTCAGGACCTGCCAACAGTATACTGCTCTTAGGGTTTTTCCGGAGAGTAATGGCTCATAAATAAAGATATCCACGTGGAGTGCTTCACCCTGCATGACACAAGCTGGGGAATTCATAACCACCATAATCCTATTTTCCATTTTAAAAAGCTAGTTGGTAAATAATGCAGCAGATCAAAGATAAATATGGCAAATCACCCAAAAGACGATATTGTTTGCATTGCAGTATGTACCTGTGACACACAGTCATAAGCTATGTACATCACATCAAATATTGCTGTTATGATTACAAGTCTGACAAAATAGCATCTTCAAAGCTTCCCAACAAGCAACCCAACAAGTACATGGAAATTGGTTTTGGAGTCAACATATAAAATGGGCTTTGTTGAACAAACTAATTAAATAATCCAACCCCTTTGCTATCGCTTTTTCTTCTTCGCTAGTTTACTACATACAGTAGTAGCCTTATTCTACCTGAATTAATACAGAGGCTAGCAACGGCTAATCCGCTGCTAAGCTGTCGGCCACAAACAAATGAAAAGTGTAAAGCCAGAAGGAGGCTAAAAAAGGTTGGTGACGTGAGCCCCAGCGCTTTGTGCTCTCTCATGGGGTCGTTATATAACCTTGTCTGTATTCACTAAGTTAATGAAAGGGAAGCCACGCTTCAGAGCCTTTCCAGCGCTCCCTCCTACCCCCCCTTTATTTCAATTTAATGTGGGTAGACGCCATATTAATAATTTGGTGACTGAAAGCCTCTGCTCTGTCCTTACTGGAGGGGCCACTTACTGGGGGCCGAGGTCGATCGTTTCATGGCTGCTGGTGGACTTTTATGGAGGACCTTGAGGGCGATGTAGGCGTTTTTCACAAAGCCGGTGGTGTGGGACAAAATCGCTATAGACCCTGCTACCTCTTTACCTGCTAGTTCTACTGAGCGGATCCATATCCATGACAAGCTCTGTGTGATACAACAGCTTTTCCTGAATTTCCCTCAAGTGCTTTGTTTTATGAGGCTCCGCCAGCCATTCTCTGTACAGCATACGCCAAGTAGAGGTCTGATCCACCAATGAGGTCATGGTGGGATCAAAAGTTGAGACCAGGCTCTGATGTGGGGCATTATGGGAGATTAACCTAAAATGCGGCCTTCGCTACAGACAGCTGCTGTTTGGGGCTTGTCAGGAAGCTGAGAAAATCACACATTGGTTTTCTCGCAGCTCATTAGCTCAGAGGTGCCGGCCTAAGAAAGAGCTGAGTTTCTGAATTCAAACTATTAGTGTGAATCTACCTGCAACGTGGTGTTAAAAAAGATACAATGATAGTACTGGACCTAGTGTTAGTGCATTTAGATATCTTTTTTGTTCAGGTAGATTTAGGGGGTTGTGAAAAGAAAATATGTAAATGTAATTCAAATGAAAAGTATACACATATATAATCATTATATTGGGACATAAGTAGCATTTTCACTGCCAAGCTATTAAAGTCTTTGAATCCAGGGGTAAGGGGTGGATGGAGGCATAGTAATAAAATCAGTTTCCGCTGAAATCTCCAACCAGGCAGACATCCAGTTCAGAACTGTTCAGTTTTCACAATTATACTGAGTGACATATTCAATTTCATTTGCATGAAAAGGCCCATTTCTCTCACTGAAACTTCCCCTAGTGTGGTGGGGTGTGGGGGTGTCGGTTGGGGACGGTTATAATTAATCCTAACACTTTTGGTGACAGTCTGACAAATACCTGGCCCTTTTGGACAGTTAGAGGAAGAAAGGAGCTTTTAAAGATGCCATTAACCTCACTTGACGTCTTCAAGTCAGACGGTATCAGTTACGAAATATTGATGAATTATCACACCCCTGCCTGGGCGGACAAAGTCAGGGCGGCCATTTTGATTGGATGAGTGGTATGGAGAGTGGTGAGGTGTCTGACAAAGTTAGTTTAAGATTCAGCACGTAGGATGTAAATACAGTACCATACCATTTTTGACACACGACTGCCAATCTGCATGAAAACGACAATCAAATTGAGTGACAATATGGTGAATAGATAGGATATTACAACATTATGTCTGAACATTCAATGATGTATGAGTCACTACAAACAGATCAGTCAAGATTGCAGTTTAAATGTTTTCTCTTGAACAAAACAATAGGTGGTGTATACATATACATAAACAAGAGACATGGCTTCGAAAACACACAAAGCCTACCAACTTCCCTCCCCCCACAAACATTATGCAGGAGGGGACACACATGGTATTCCTGTCTAGCAATTTCCAGCAGCACAAAACCGCTTTATATCTGCACAGCAGTGATAATAACAGCCTTTATGTGCTCGCGAGAAAACAAACCCGTCGTTGTGTGTTCACAAAAGGCCAGGCAGTTAGAGACAGAGTGTGAGGGAGAGTGAAGAAAGAGAGGAGAGAAAGAAAAAGAGAGAGAGAGAGACAGAGTGAGGGAGAGTGAAGAAAAGGAGGAGTGGAAGAAAGAGGAAGAGATACAGATAGTGAGGGAGAGTGGAGAAAGAGAGGAGGGGAAGAAAGAGAAAGAGAGAGACAGATAGTGAGGGAGAGTGAAGAAAGAGAAGAGGGAAAAAAGAGAGAGACAGAGAGAGCTTAATTAGAACAGTTCGTTGATTTGCATTGCATGCTCCTTGGTAATCTCCCCTTAAATGGAACTGAAATTCTTATTGCAATTAGTGATTACTTGAAAAGGGATATGGCCCCCGAATGATTGTTAATTACTGGATCAGGAATAGTACATTAATTCACTGTGGAGGTTTTAATACAGTTCGGTGATGGGGCTTGCTCCCCTGTATCCATCACACGGCTTGTCACACATAATGAGGATCACAAGACCCTCTCTCTAACCCCTTTCTGGAACATTTTACATTTAGGCAGGTGAGCAGTAGAGTAGTTCTGTATCTCAACATCAATCCAGTTTCTTTGTCAGGGGGGAACACAAATTTGGGACGAGATTAGGAAAGTTCTACTTTAAATCTCTAGGTGAACTGGGGCTATGGGGGGCGGGAAAACACGTTGTGGCTGAAGCATTTCATAAGGTCCTTTTTTGTCACAGTGAATTTGCCACCGCATTGGTGATTAAACAACATGTTTTCGAGAGTGATTGTGCTTTTAATGGCTATAGTACCAGGGGGGGGCATATGGCAAGATAACCCTGCCAACAGCCTCTCTCCTCTCCACGTCTTTCAGCCCATACAAATTCACAAGCTCTTTCTCCTTCCTAAGTCAGGATGAATTAGTTCTGCTCTGTGGCACTGTTATGTGGGGTCTGTGGTTGGGGGCCAAGGGCCCCAGGAGCAGGGCCAATCTACACAAAAGAGAATAAAAGAAGGAATGATGTTGGGAAAGGAGCGATGCTGTTCTCGTCCCGGATGCAACATCCGACTTGCGAGTCCTTCCTTTTTTTGTGGAACACTGACACACTCACATACACACACGCACGCACACGCGCACGCACGCGCACACACACACACGCACACACGCACACACGCATACAAGCACAATCCTACATCCTGAGTAGACAGGATGTGTTTTTGCTTTCATAGCAGCAGGTTACAAGACAACCAGATTACCTGATTAAACACCCAACAGTGGCTGTAAAAGCAACTGAGCAGTTGTGAAATATCCTTCCTGATACCAAATCCTTAAGGTGTTCTCTATCCTCGCACGGTCTGCTGTGGAGGGTTTTTCACACTGTCTTTAGATGTTTGTTTCTGCAGATTGAACATTCCAGGTGGGCTCTAAGTATCCTTGGGTGTAAACTATGGAACAGACATCTAATCAGAGAATAGCCCTGACTCTATCTCTCTTTCTCTCTCCCTCTCCCTCTTTCTCTCTCTCTCTCTCTCTCTCTCTCTCTCTCCCTCTCCCCCTCTCTTTCTCTCTCTATCTCTCCCTCACTGTGCAACACGTACACACCACCTCCCAAGAGACAGATTAGCGAGGTAGAGCGATCCCGTTTGTCACTTAATAAAACGCCCTGCTCCAGCAGATGGCTTTGTTCCTACAGCCCAGGCCGTTTAAAGAGAGGGACCCACATCGCCGCCGCGGCAACACACACCTGACGACAACTCCCCCTGCGGAGGACACCAAAGAGGAGGGACGGCATAAATATTGAATGGCCGCGGATGTCGACGTCAAGATTTTCAGCTGGGGAAGGATTGAAGGGAACAGGGACACAGCTGATTGGAAGTCCCATTGTCTGGCCTTAGTTTGGTCAAATGGAGAGATTAAGATAAATACAGACAACCTTTTTTGTTTATTACTTATTTATTTTTCCCCCAACATCCCCCCCCACGTATATCTTGAACCATTCATTATTTATTAATTTGAGTATGAATATTGGAATCGGGGCAAGCTGATGGATAAGGCTTCTGAAAATACCAGTTGGCTTGGAAATTGTGATTTGTTTGTCTGTTTGTGTTGGGTCTGTGATGGGTGAAAATAGGAGTCTGAATAGATAAGTAATTCTAATTGTGTGGCTCACTCTGCTTGGTAGTCTGTGCAGTGTATTTGCAAAAGTTAATTATCTGATAGGATAGGCGGTGGCAGCCACTTACACAAAATGCATTAGTTCATTCTGTTATCCACCAGGCAATGGAACGATTCATTAAATGGCAGCACAAGACCAAAATGGCCAATCCTTATAATGCAAAGGCCGTGTGGACTTGAAAAGCTATTACAAATTCTGCCAAATAATAACCCATGTTTTTTAATGTTGTCAAAATGGTCGTAACATAGAACTCACAGAGATTCAGATTTAACATGATGTGTCAGGATTAGTGGCATTTACCAAGCTTCTAATTGATTGTTATAAAAGTACACTATTTACCCATTATCAAGATCTCTTTGATTTCAATCAATGGTATCAAATGATCCATAACACTCATTCAACTTAACTTTGGCAGTGCATTATAGATGCACTAGTTAGTAAAGCCAGGAGGAGGAAATTTTATGTATGAAACAAGAATCACTGAACTGCATGATTCTCTGCTTATGCGAAGTGAATTTAACCAAACACAGGCATAACATATTACTGGGGAGGGAAATATAAATAATTAAATAAATAAATTCATGAATTACTCTCATAATTGTCTTTGCACTCAACCACTGTGCAGAAAAGCTCACCTCATATTTGTTTCCATAGGAGCACAGATGGATTATGTTGAAAAAAAAGATTCCAGGGCTTCGACATTGTGTGTATAAACGAACTCAAATTTTACGGCCAACCGGTGCCAAGCCATTTCCAATGGGTTCCAGTTGTCAAGCAATGAGAAATGACATTCCACACACATTATTTTCACTGGCTTCTACAATAGACCAGCTCACTCCACACGTATGCCAGTGACCTCAACGCTCAACAACAGTGAAAATATCCATAAAACTCCATGAAGCAGTCTAATAGAACAATGGATGATAACAATGGCAGTGAATGACACTTCACACACTATCCTACTTGAAACCGTTTCATCTCAAGCAGCTTGCAGTGCATTAGCACGAGACAGGAGAAAGGTAGGAACCAAAACACCAACTACAGCTGCTTCAGCTAATACCCAAGACTGGCCTCAGCCTTCCCAACAATCAGCTTTTTGTTCTAGGAACACGCAGGTACGGCAGAACAGGAGTAGAAGCCATCCTGATGTGTGTAGGAGTGGAGGGGGGAGCTTCATCAGACAAACCAACACAGGGGCATCTCCCTTTCCCAGGAGAAAGCATCTGTGTCCCTCCCAGCTACCCACCCCCCACCACCCATTAGTGGTCCTCAATGGGATGGCGCGTGGGAGCAAGAAAACCCACCCGCAAGCGGGCGCTGTGAGACCAATGTGACCTTTCACAGGCCATTAACTTTACGGCGTCGAGAGGAAAAGGAAAGATGGAAGAGGAGGGTGTGCGGAGCAGGGGGGGATGGGGGGGGGATGAGAGAGAGGAGGGGTGAAAAAAACAGGGGAGGGTGAGAATAATCCACCCCCCCAAAAACAGAATGCCACTCCATTTAGTTGTCTGGAAACGTGTTTTCCTCGTAAAGCACCTTTTCACGAGGAGAGCATACCCCTAGGTGAACAGCTGCCTGGAGCCCCATGTGTATTCCATTAGGGGAACACAAAAACCCCACACTCCCCTCGTTCCCTCCCCTCCTCCCTGCCCCTAAATACCCACGCACACAGACATATACACAAGCATCACCCCATCCGAAAGGGCACCATCCTTGCGGGAGGGCAGCCCGAATACCGCCGCCAAACAATCAGTGCCGCCAATCTCAGCCTTTCACTACGCGCCCTGCCATGCGCTGGCGCTCTGGACACACGAGGTGCACCACAAATGCATCTGGCTGCCATTAGAGGCTTTGTTGTGACATTGCCACACACTCTCCTGAGCGAGTTGAAATGACACGCATTAGCTCGCGCTGCTGGACTAGTGGGGACATGTGGTACGTCGCTGTGAAATACAGCAAGGTGTGGGGAACTGGAAGAAAAACGAGCTACGTGCTAAGTACCCTAGCTTCATGAGGAATGATGTGGCATGACGAGTAAGTCGACTTCTACAGATTATCTCTCTCAATCACTGGAGATGGTGACCTTTAATAACCTTAATGCACACAATACAATGGATTCATGTTCAATTTATACACTCACACCTCTGTCGCTTCCATTCACCGCAAGGACTATACAACATAGATCATTATGCTAATGCTAACTTTGATTTCATCAAACCAATGACCGGAAAACGGAGGTCAATGGATTCGAGATTCACATCTTGATTACCTGGATATCAGCGCCATTTTAGTTTGGCAAGGTTCAGTCGAAGATGCCACCGTCAATACAATTCAACATTAAGTCGTATTAGTCATGTATCTCAATAACTGTCAGTCACGTAAACAGCATCATGTGCCATTGAGGCGAAATACAATGTTTACTTTGAGGGACAAATATGCAACGTAACATGGTATATGGTACGCACTGTGTTCTTTCAATGCTAAATTGTGCCTGGGCCAATACACAGCAACACAAGTGTTTAAGTGGGTTGCGGGAAGGTTGCGTATTTCAAGGTCCACATTAACCCTGGAAGGTTGACATTAGATAAGAGGGGGAGATTTCAGATTAGAGTACTACAATATATCCCAAACACAGACACTTTTAGGGGGACCTAATTAAAACAACACACATCAGTCCCACATCACGCCACTTTTAAAGCTAAGTTCATTGCCCGTGTGACAGTGACAGAGCCAGAGAGAGAACGTCAAAGATGGAGAGTGTGTGTAAAAGATGGAGAGTGTGTGTTGACGTCATTGGGTTGCAACACCCCTTTTGTTTGCGTGTGCGTGTTTGTGTGTGTGTGCGTGCGTGCGCACACATCCCTCTGACGACCTCCAAGTTTTGCGTGTGTTGAAATGGATGACGCCTCCAAAACGTGTCACCTGCTAACCTCGTTAAAATGGAACTCCAGCACTAGAGGGCTGTTTGCTTTTGGTAGACAAACATCTCTTCCCAAATAGGAAAACAACCTTGTGTTTCAAATCTGCCTATCACTGTTGTAACGTCACCTAAATGACTTACCTAAGACTTTTCATGATGCCAGTAATTAAAAGATCATTATTATGTTTGCAGAACAGCATTTCCTCATTCGCCTAGATTGTTAAGTTGTCAGATAGAACGACGGAGAGACAACTCCTGCCTCCAGCCTTCGGCTGCTGTTAGGCAGCACTAGACACGACCCGCGTGCAGTATGAAGGGAAATAGACAGTTGCAGATATGCATGGTGTCGTATATAAGATGAGAGCTTTAGAGTGGGAGGTGAGGTGCTGTGAGGTGATAGTGCATGGCCAGCGAGAGCTCTCAGGCAATAACCCAGTCGTCAGTAGTTTCTGGTGGTTGTGTTTTTAATGCCACCTCCGACTTGGCAACTGGATGTTTGGCCTTTGGACTGTTCCAGAGGGTCAGGCCACTGACTCTACAGCGCTAGACTCTCTTCATTGATCAAATGCCGTTGAAAGAGCAGCAGTATATCAGCAGAAAGTCAACAAACAAGACAAACATTTGCATGCATTAATGCCCTTGGGAGAAGCACTATGTGTGTGTCTGTGTGAGTGTGTGTAAGCCTGCACTTGATCAACCTTACCTTACAAAAGTGTACGTGATTGAAGTTGCTTAAGGCTTGTGTCTTTTTTGTACAACTAGCTGATTTCAATTTTGCTTAGAAAATACGGAGACTCTTTAGCTTCGTGCATCATTTCCTTACGTTTTCTATGAAACGTCTAAAATAGCCCCAAGTAATTTTGTTTTGGCAGAAGGACACTGTGAGATGCACATTAGTAAGACGAGAGAGAAAGATTACAATGAAAATCCATTGTACTCAATGTCTTTACTCGTTACGTCTGTGGTGTAGACACCAGTTGACCAACCATGCATGGGTATCTGGATGGAAAGAAGCAACGTTCAATGGGAGTCTATCTCAAAGACTAATCCTGAGATACAGCTCAGTCTACTAAAGCACTAGCATGATCCGTGGTTCCTGCATAATTGGGCGAGGGGATTGTTCCTATTCCTAAAACTTTTGGCAGCCAAGAAGAAAATTGCAGTCTTCTTTGTGTATGTGTGGTGTGTGAGGCGGGTCAGTGAGACTGTCACCATTTTACAAACTGACACATGGAATTGGGCACTGTGCCAACGAGCGCAGAGTCTCATTAATTTGCAAACAGGCACGGTGTGCGTGACTGGTCTGGTATGACACCTGTCAGAGAAGCCCCAAGTCAGAAGTTTTCAGCCACATCCAATTGGCACCCTGATAGAAAGTAAGTATCCATATATGGTTTGTTTACATAGCTTTCTCCGTGCAGAGCATTGGGACATTGCAGCTACATCGACGCAAACGATTTCATGATTTCTTTTTGGGGGCTGTCTGCGATATGTTTCCGAGATTTATTCATTCCAAAAGCGGTTGTTTTTCCTCTATTGCATGTAGGCTGAGGTCACACTCATGAATCACTCTACCTGTGCCATGACACAGTCAGAACCTTTCCCCACCCTCTCCAGCTGGGGAGAGGGGAAAGGAAGGGAGGGAGGGTGGGAGGGTTACACTTCCCTAAAACAATTTCCCTCTCTGGACCCGGCAGACTGAATTTATCAAACTTGGGGTGCTGGAGGTTCGAGTCCAAAGGAATTGGCTTCCATTTCATGCCCATCTTAGTCCCCCCCCATTCTCTTTCCCTGGTTCTTTCTTTGTCTGCGTCTAGCCTACAGTCTTTACAGCTAGGCTGGGCCCATTTATCAACGTTGCCATCTCGACAGTGCCTGGCCTCCTTCCTTGCTGGAAGCCATTAGAGCATCTCTGCATCGCCGAGACCAGATTGCATTCTGGCCCCCGCTCGACGACATTTATCATCTTTTGTCCCCCCAACTTTTTATCTTGCCGAGGCCCCTGTGTGAAGCCCTATCTGCCCGGGCCCCTGGAATGAAACAGCGTGAGGCAGGGATCAAGTAAATAAGCTAATTAAACTTTAGCAAGCGTGAGGACAAAGGAGGAAGTACACAAAGGCTGGTGCAAGTTGCGCCAGGGGAGGAACACTCGCAGATGGCATAGAGGAGGACGAGATGGGGTCATGGCACCCTGCCTACTCATGTCTCTTCCTTTTCTATTTACAGTGTGACAGTTGGTGGCAGTTTACCGTCTGCGTACAATATCCTCTCTTGTCGAGAATTCGATGATCGGGGGCGATGTTCTGTACGGATGTGGTGGGGTTGATGCTGCCTAGGGTTGGGTGGGAGAGGATGATGCTCAGCTCTGATAAGTTGGGAATGAGGAGTAATGAATGGCTTCTGAGGCAGGGCCTCAACCCTCCTCCTTTTTCTATCATTCCCCTCACCCGCTCCTCCCCCGTTCTTAGGCGAAGGCCAAGCCAGCTCCCATAATGCTCATTAGGCCCAAAATGAAGAATGCTTGGCGTCATAATTATTGGCGCGCCACGCTGAACAGTATTGAGTCGATACTACAAAATGTCACAAGGGCATTAGTGGGCGATTATTAATCCATATCTAGCCGGGGAAGACAATTTAATTATCATTCGCCCGATACTTCTGGGTCTTGTACAGTTGTAGTGCACCAACCCCTGAATGGATTGGCCTTGCATGTGGACAGGCCAGCTGACTAGTGGTAGCAGAGCTACAGGGTTCTAGAATGCACAGAAAATTAGTCTCCTGGTTGCATCTCCAGAAATGCTAAGCTAATGATGAAGGCTAATGCTAAAGCTTTCTCCTGTTATCACTGGAGGTGGAGCTGTCTCAAAGCCTGTAAAAGTGACACTGCCTCCATCTTCAAGAATGCTGGTGATAGGTCTGTGTATCATATATTAATACAGAAAGTAGTCCTTAAAATGACACCAGGGAGTGCCTGGAGCAACAAGTGTACTGGCTACAGTATGTTAATATCTATTTTGAGCCAACACTAATGCTAATGAATGCTCAATGAGCTGATGCTGTAATGTTGAGCAATTGCATTTTGAACCGTTAGGAAAAAGCAAAACGCTCATTTTGAAAGTTGAAACATTTTCACTTCTTTTTGTTTTTAAGTCAAGATACAGTCGATGATTTGTTTTGCTACATTTAATCTGAG